>CM028868.1:16063392-16081212 GCA_016801935.1 Platichthys stellatus
GATTTCACGGCAGGGGGGAGGGGCTTCATCAGCTCATTAATTGGTGTTATTACCTCTGATGGTCACACTGGAACGACTGATGACCTCATCACCTCTGAGCGAATAGAAACGTTTCTCAGGAACGTTCATGTGGTTCAGAGGTTCATGGTCCACAGAGGATCGACCCCACGTCTCCTCTGAGTGGTCCTGCAGCGCCACCATGAGGCTGATACTTTTAATGCCAGATCACTGAAGTTTTTAATTGGAGAGAAACATCCCAGTTTATCAGCAGTAGCAGTATTAGTTGAGGTTAAGTAATAAGCAGTAATAATAGAAGTTGTCGTGATAGTAGTATATATGGTAGCTGTTGTTATCAATGATGGTTTATTATGTTTAATAGTATTGTTAGTAGTAGTTTTACTAGTAATTATGTTGCAGTTCTAGAAGTTCTATTGGATTTTTGGTAGTATGACCAGTTGCAGTATTACCTGAAGCAGCAGTAGTACTCGTAGTAACAGCGGTATTTGTTTTTAATGATATTTTTGTGGAAGCATCAACAGCAGATATTAGCAGTAGTAGTATTTGTTGATTAACTGCTGCTGCTGGTGTTTTTTTGCAGTATTAGAAGCAGTAATATTAATAGTTTGGAGGGAAACCTGATGACAGCACATACCTGGTTGTGTGTCAGTACATTGTGCTGCCGTGTTGTCTCCAGCAGGGGGCGTGTCAGTCTCACAGTGGAGCAGAGGGCCTGTGTGGCCAGGAGGGGGCAGCACGGAGCAGAGAACAAGACGTTACTACAGAGTGACGTCAGAGAGGAGCGGTGGTCCAGAGACATTAAGAGAGAGAGAGACCTGCAGACATGATGACGTCACTAATACACATTTATCACACACGTCTGACCCCTTCCTGCTCACAGGACACGCCCCCTTTTTTAGCCACTCACGTCACAGGAAACCCCTACCCGGTTTTTATTGGATGAAACATTACAATTACTGTGATTATTATACTTTGATTTGTATTAATAAAATTGATATTATGATATTTATCAATCGCATTTATTTGGAATTTATTATAATAACATAAAAAGAGAACAGATCTGATCTTTTCAGTTCTACGTTCTGTTTCTACGTGGGCTCCATCCTTCCTCCCTTGAATTCACTTATTGTTCCTCTTCTTCTTCCACTTCATTTATTCCTTTCATTCATCCTTTTTCCTCCGTCACTATCCTTCCATTTTTCTCTACTTCTTTCCCCCTCATCACTCTTTCAATAACCCCACTCTTGTATCTTCCATCCACCCCCCCTTTCTCTTTCTCTCTCTCTCTCTTCCTCTCTCTCTATCCATCCATCCCTCAATCCCTCCCTTCACCCATCCATCCCCATCCCTCCGTCCACCCCCCCTTGCCACCTCCATTATCCGTCTCTCCCTCCATCCAGCTGCACGGAAACCCATTACAAATCTGTGGAGAGATAGAGCTCCCTCCTCCTCCTCCTCCTCCTCCTCCTCCTCCTCTTCATCCTCTAATCTGCGCAGACTCTGCCTCCCCCCTCCCCCCTTTCCTCCATCCCTCCCTCCTCCTCCACTGCCTCATTTTATGGAGCAGCTTCACATCTGCAGCGCTCCCTCTCTCCCTCCATCATGGCTCACGTTTGAGGAGGTCGTTCGTCCATCACTCCGTCGCGCACAGAGGAGGAGAAGGGAGGAGGAAGAGGAGGAGGAGGAGGTGTAGTTTGTGGAGGCTGCATCTGCATGGCGCTGGGGGGGAGGCGACGCTCGGCTCAGCTTCACCATGATCGCCGTTTCGTTTAAATGTCGCTGCCAGATCCTGCGCAGGGTGAACAAAGGTAGAGCGACATAGACGAAGACTGGGAGAGAGAGAGAGAGAGAGCGAGCGAAAGAGAGGGAGGGAGAGAGAGAGGGAGATGCTGGATGTATGTGATGGAGGGCTTAGCATGTTTGCATGTGGAACATACGTGTGTGTGTGTGTGTGTGTGTGTCTGCACGGTCGAACGGGATTTGGTTCAATGTCAGCAACATTGAAATAGAGAGAGGGCAGGGTGTTTATGACCAGAGCCAGCTGTGTGTGTGTTTGTTTGTGTGTGAGTGTGTGTGTTTGTGGAAATGATCTCTGATGGATTCATTCAGTCGATGGCTGCAGGTATCTTTGGATGAGAGACCTTCAGAGTGAGTGTGAGCGAGAGAGAGAGAGAGAGACTCTTATTTTCATGAATGTAGTATTGATGGTTTGTTTTTATCAAGGACGAGCGAGCACAGAGCAGACAGGAGAGCACACAGAGAGAGAGAGAGAGGTTCATAATCACGTCAGTTTGAAGCTTCACGTGTTTGTGACGTGATCGTAGAAGTTTTCAGATTCTTAAGTTATATCTAAAGTCACATGTTTAGAATTTTACCAGAGTAAAAGCTTGTTATTTTAAGGGATGTCACCAAAATAAAAGTATTTATTCTGACAGACAACAATCAGGATTAAAGATGATTCATTAAAGATTATTTTCACTGCTCACATGTGAATATTTTTCGGACTCACTTGGAAATAATTCATTCGATTTGTTGTTTAAAATCTGAAAGACACAAAATCACTACAAACAACACGGGTCATTATTTTATTATTCATTTTCTGCCTCTTTGTGGTCATTCGGTCATGTTGTGTAGGATTGTCTCTTCCATCTTACTGTGGTAGTTTTTTCTCGTTTTGTGTGTTTTTGTGTTAATGTTTTGTTTTCTGTGATCACTGTATTTCAGGCATCTTCTGTTTTGTTGAGGTAGTTTATATCATTTTTGGAATAGTTTTCTATTTGTTGTCATGTGGTGTTATGGTTTTCAGTGTGTTGGTCATTGCTCTGATCCAGGAGCAGCCGTGGCTCCCTGGGCCTTTTCAACCTGTTCAGTAATCGTCCATTTCACTGTCAGATAATAACAATAATGAATATTAATAAAAGGATTCAAACGTCTGAACGATGAGACGATCAGGACGACGTCTCTCTGCTGTTTTATTTATATGTTAATGTTTTCACTCGTTTCCCCACGACACAACCACAGAACACATTTAAACAGGATCTGAAGAAGATTTGAATTTTCACTTATATAATCGCGAATACAATTTTAAGAATAAACAGAATCTGCAGCCGCAATATCCGAGAAGAAAGAAGTTCTGATCTCGGTTGTTTTATTCTTGAGATCATGTTTGTGGAACGTAAACAGTAAATAGTTGTCATCTAAACATATATATATATTTTTTTTTTGTTCTTATCCCATCTGCTAACGTGGAGCAGGTGGGTGCTTTAACCTATACTGCAGCAGGCCACCAGGGGGCGGTGCATACATTTTGGCCTCACTCTTGGGAGCTTCCATGTCTCCATCTCTATTTACTCTAGCTTTTACACTTCAATTGTGTGACCTTGTATAAATAATCAAAGCTTAATAACAGCAGCTGAAAGTGTATTTTCTTTATATAACGTCCACGACACAGTTGTCGCTCGTAGTGTTGTACAGAAACTGTGTGAGTGTGTGTTGTCGATGGAGAGAAGAGAGAAGAAGAGATGCTGCTGTCCTACATCTGGAGGTGGAGGAGGAGGCTCAGCTTTCATCTTCATTTAGCTATGGTGTGTGTGTGTGTGTGTGTGTGTGTGTGTGTGTGTGTGTGTGTGTGTGTGTGTGTGTGTGTGTGTGTGTGTGTGTGTGTGTGTGTGTGTGTGTGTGTGTGTGTGTGTGGTGTGTGTGTGTGTGTGTGTGTGTGTGTGTGTGTGTGTGTGTGTGTGTGTGTGTGTTTTCAAAGCCCCATTGTGTTTCTGAGCTGCTCGGCTGCTGGAACCAAACAGAGGAGAAAGATCTGGAGCAGATTAGAATAAAGGAGAACAGAATAAAATGGAACCATGAAACAGAATCAAACCGGACGAAGTTGGACGAAGCAACACAAACTGATTCCGCTGCAGATTAACTTAAAGTGTTGTTCAGTTTGAATCACCTGCTCTTACCTGGAGAAGCCACCTGAAGTCCTGGAGAGGGACCGAGTTTCAATATGAACCTGCTGCAAACCAGGATGAGCTCTGGTTTCATTGAACTGGTCGAGCTTCGTCACTGGTTACTGTGTGGAACCAGCTTCAGGAAGTGGCAGGTTCAGAATCAGTGCACGGAGCTGATGGAGGTTTTAATGGTGTTTTTAGCCGGTTTGGATCGACGCACCAGTCGGAGAACCTGGTGGAGCTTCAGACACATTGTGTGTGTGTGTGTGTGTGTGTAGTACTAACGTGCGTTGTCTGTTTGTGTTTCAGATGAGGGGCCGTACAGCAAGCACTCCACCGGGCCCAGACCTCCAGATGGAGCGCTGGCCATCCGGAGGCAGAGCATCCCGGGTAACGCACCTTTATGTTCTTCTCACTTTGCTCTGACGCTTGTTGTCGTCACTCCACTTGTGAGTTGACAGATGAGTCTGCTGCTGCTTCCTGTTTCCTGTGTGCGACCTGCAGCCGCTGGTTATCTCCTCACACCTGGAGACCTGCTCTCATCTTTCATCTGAACAAACAGAACCGACCGAGCTGAAACTCGAGGAGACATTGAGATGACTGTGATCACTGTTTCCACAAGAAATAATACAAATCATATAAACCTAGTCATTTATAGAAACTGTCTCAGCTCCAGAAACCAATTCTGATCCTCCTCAGAGTTTGAAAGCCACTGATTCAGGCTCAGAGTAAAACTAGAGACGTAGTAAAATGTAAATTCATGTACGACTCTTGAGTTTGGCTTCATCTTCCTTCAGCGTAAACTGAGCGTGTCAGTTTTTGAGGTTTCTGCTCCGTCACTGGTTCATCCAACGGTTTGTTGTTTTCTGGGTCAAGATTAAATTAATGTTCTCAGACGGTGACTCAGCGCTGGTGTTTGATTAAAAGGTGAAAGGGACCTGGTGAAGCCTCAGAGGAGGAGGAGGAGAGACGAGGAAGGCGGTGATGGTCACTTCCCAAGATCGGACCTCTCCTTCCTCAAAGTGGAGAATCTCTCCTGATAAATATTCACTCAGACATTTTGATAAAATCCTGTTTTCACCAGACGAGCTGTCACATCACGTCGTGAACCGGCTCCTCTCTCTCAGCTTCTGCTTCTGAATATTTCAGCTGTTTGATGAAATATAGATGGATGAGCAAACAGAAGATGACTTCACTTCCCTCTGTGTCGGGTTATTATTCTATTTCTCTGGAGCTCTGAGGCTTCTTCTGTGAATCGATGACAGAACACGGCGACTGATCCTTCTTCTTGTGACGCAGACGAGTTCCGGGGCTGCTCGGTGGTGGAGCTGATGAAGAAGGAGGGCACCACGCTCGGACTGACGGTGTCGGGCGGCATCGACAAAGATGGGAAACCCCGGGTATCAAACCTGCGGCAGGGAGGCGTCGCGGCCAGGTAACGTGAAGCCTCCTGTTCCACTTTACTCGTTTAGAAATCTTTTGTGGTTTTGTTCTGTTGTGTTGCTCGTGTTGAGGGTGAAGAGCAGAGGAAGTCACTCCTTGTTAAGCCGTGTGAGACAAACTGTGATACACATATTATCACAGTTTATATTGTCACATATCATTTTATTGACTCTGTTTAATTAAATCCTGTTCTCGGTTTCTGACCCACTTCAGGTTTGTTTTGACTCGAGTCCGGGACAAACACTTAAATAATATTTGTCTTGTAACGTTTTGACTCTGTGTGCAGGAGCGACCAGCTGAACGTGGGCGACTACATCCGCGCCGTGAACGGAATCAACCTCTCGAAGTTCAGACACGACGAGATCATCAGCCTGCTGAAGAACGTGGGGGAGCGAGTCGTCCTGGAGGTCGAGTACGAGCTCCCGCCCGTCTGTGAGTCCAGGGACAGTCCCAGTTCAGAGTCTATCTCAGTTTAATTCTCTAAACCTCAGTAATATAACTTTATTCATAAATGATCAAGAGACAAGAGAAAAGAAAATAAGTTAGAACATCACCACCGGCTCCCGACAGTAAACTCACTAGTAGGAAATAGACTGGTTTTAATTCTGATATATTTGTTTGTATCAAATAATGAAACTATAGAATTTAATATATAGAACTCTTCTGTATTCATATTCTGACTAAAGATGTGTCCGTATTAGTTGTATTCTGAGTATTTGACAGAAAGAGAACTCAGAGGAGTTTGTCCAGAGGATTAAAGCTTCAGTGGCTCAGACGTGTTGTTGACGTGTCGATGTCGTGTTGTGTTGCAGCCGTGCAGGGGTCAGGGGTCATGTTCAAGAACGTGGAGGTCACGCTTCACAAAGAAGGAAACAGCTTCGGCTTCGTCATCAGAGGTGAGTGTTGGTCTGTGTGTGTGTGTTTGTTTGTGTGTGTAATAAATACACATTAATGCATGAGTGTGTTGCAGGCGGGGCCCATGAAGACAGGAACAAGTCTCGTCCCATCGTGGTGACGACAATCAGGCAAGGGGGCCCGGCTGACAGGTGAGTGACCTCTGACCTTCTGATCCTTCTGCTTTGAGAAGGTTTTCAGCTTTGATCAATCTGATGTTGGTTTATTAATAATATTCATCATCTACTTATCAATCAGACATTTATTTATTTACTGAAAGTCTTGTTTTCTATCATGAAATCTAAAAACAACATTGAGTGAAGTGCTTTACCAAGAAATTAAATTATGGGATGGTTAAAATAAAATAAAAAACTCATACGCCCTCTTCTCTCTCTCTCTCTCTCTCTCTCTCTCTCTCTCTCTCTCTCTCTCTCTAAATATCTCTCTCTCTCCGCCTCCCTCTCTCACTCTCTCCCTCTCTCTCTCTCTCCCTCTCTCTCCCTCTCCCTCCCTCTCCCTCTCCCTCTCCCTCTCCCTCTCTCTCTCCCTCTCCCTCTCCAGGGAAGGAACCGTCAAACCGGGCGATCGGCTGCTGAGCATCGATGGGATCCGACTCCACGGCAGCTCACTGTCGGAGGCCATGAGCATCCTGAAGCAGTGCGGCCAGGAGGCGACGCTGCTGCTGGAGTACGACGTGTCGGTGATGGGTCAGTTCCTCCATAATTAACTCTTAATCTCTAATAATCCATAATAAAACAACGTGAGTCAACTGGAGGTGAATCTGCGTAATGAACACATGAATAAAACAGGACCCGGGATCGAACCACAACGATTCATGCTGGAAATAAAATCGATGGGAGAAACCAGTAATATTAATAATAATCATAACTGTTGGTGTGTTTGTGTTTGTCAGACTCGGTGGCCACGGCGTCGGGCCCGCTGCTGGTGGAGGTGGCCAAGGCGTCCGGCTCCAGTCTAGGCGTGGCCCTGTCCACCTCCATGTTCTGCAGCAAGCAGGTCATCATCATCGACAAGGTCAAACCAGCCAGCATAGCAGACAGGTACATGACCTCTGACCTCCTCAACACCTCAGCTCATTTGTCCGACGGCGCCTGAAGGCAGCAGATTTCATGTGGCCAGATTTAAAATGGCTGCGAAGGCAACATCAAATCTTGTGAAGTGAATACTGTGGATTTATTTTATTTTATCGATGCAGGAGTTTCTAACCTACGTGTGTGTGTGTGTGTGTGTGTGTGTGTGTGTGTGTTGTGTGTGTTGTGTGTGTGTCTGTGTGTAGGTGTGGTGCTCTTCACGCAGGAGATCACATTTTGTCTGTCGATGGGAAGTCGATGGAGTTTTGTTCTCTGGCTGAAGCCACTCAGCTGCTGTCTGCTTCCTGTCAGACCGTCCGCATGGAGATCCTGCCGCAGCACCAGGCCCGACCGGCCCTGAACGCACCGCAGCACGGTAAACACACACACACAGACACACACACACACAGACACCGTGGGCCCTGAACGCACCACAGCACACACACATGCCTGTTATGCCTATGAAAGATTACATTGATAGAATATAATCTTTTATAAAGCAGTGACACAGGCAGTGACCTCTAACCTTTGACCTTTCCTTGTGTTTTAACCTGAACACCCCTCCTCTGTGTGCGTGCATGTGTGTGCGCATGTGTGCCTGTGTGCGTGCGAGTAGTCAAGGTGCAGCGTAGTCCCCGCCCCCTCCCCTGGGAAACTGGAAACTCCGCCCCCGTACACCCTCCCTACCACTACAACACGTACCACCCCGACCAATCAGCTTCCAGATCGCACAACCGCCACACAAACAACCCTCGTACGTCCCCCGCTCTGTGAATGTCACGTTTTATTTTGAAAGACACCAAATGTCACCGTGACCATTGTTTTAAAAGAAAACTTGTCTCATCTCTCTCTCTCTCTCTCTCCCTCTCCATCTCCCCCTCTCTCTCTCTCTCTCTCCCTCTCCGTCTCTCTCTCTCTCTCTCTCTCTCTCCCTCTCCATCTCCCCCTCTCTCTCTCTCTCTCTCCCTCTCCATCTCCCCCTCTCTCTCTCTCTCTCTCCCTCTCCATCTCCCCCTCTCTCTCTCTCTCTCTCTCTCTATCTCTCTCCCTCTCTCTCTCCCTCTCTCTCTCTAGCTCTCAGCCACTCGTTCTCTCCCGGCTCCATGTCGGCCTACAGTCTCTCGTCCCTCAACATGAGCACGCTGCCCCGGAACATGTATCCCACGAGTCCACGGGGCACGTTGATGAGGAGGAAAGCCAAGAAGAAGGACTTCAAAAGCTCCTGTGAGTCTGGCCTCTGACCTCTGACCCCTGACCTCTACGTGCTACGTTGATGGCGAAGCTCATGTCGTGCTGTAGCTGAATCCTCTGACGGTCATTTCGAGGTTCAGGTAGACGTGGTGTTGACCTCCTCTCCTCCTCTCGCTGTCCTCTCGTCCTCAGTGTCTCTGGCGTCCAGCACCGTGGGACTCGCCGGGCAGGTCGTCCACACGGAGACCACGGAGGTGATGCTGCTCGGAGACGGCATCATGGGCTTCGGCCTGCAGCTGCAGGGCGGAGTCTTCGCCACGGAGACGCTGTCCTCGCCGCCGCTCATCGCCTACATCGACCCCGACAGCCCGGCAGAGAGGTGACACATGGAAAATCAAACACTGAATATTAGTTTATTCTTTTAAATGTTACTTTTGTTGTTTATAGTTGTTTTATATCTTTGTAGGTGCGGCATCCTGCAGATTGGAGACAGGATTCTGTCCATAAATGGAGTTCCTACTGAAGACTCCACCCTGGAAGAAACCAATCAGCTGCTCAGAGACTCGTCCATCACTGCTCAGCTCACACTGGAGATCGAGTTTGACGTGGCTGGTACAGACACACACTCACACACATACACACACACATACACAGACACACACACACAGGCAGATGACAAAAGAATAATTCATTGATCTTGATTAAATAATCAGACATTTTGAGAGGACTGATATTAATGAGAGTGTTTGTTTGGTGCAGATCCAAATATACATCTGCAGGTTCAGTTGGTTAGATGTAGTGACATCTAGTGGTGAAGTCACACATTGCAGTCGAGTGACCACCTCCCCTCTTACTCACTGAATGAAGAACGAGTGAGAGTCAATCAGAGCTTTTATATGATGAGTGCAGAAACAAACAAACTCTCTCACTTTCACTCTCTCTCTCTCTCTCTCACTCTCACTCTCTGACTGACTCTCTCTCTCTCTCACTCTCTCTCTCTCTCTATCTCTCTCTCTCTCTCTGTCTCTCCCTTCACAGAGTCGGTCATCCCGAGTTCTGGAACGTTCCATGTGAAGCTGCCAAAGAAACCGGGGGTGGAGCTGGGAATCACCATCAGCTGTGAGTCCTCCTCAGTTTCCTCTTCATCTCTCTGACGAAGTACTTTTCACCTTTCACCTCTGACCTCTGACCTGGTTGTGAACTGGTTTCTTCTCTGTGTGCAGCTCCGTCCAACAGGAAACCAGCTGATCCTCTGATCATCTCTGACATCAAGAAGGGCAGCGTCGCACACAGGTGGACACACACACATGACCTATAAACTACACACACACAACCTATAAACTACACACACACACACAATCACACACATGACCTATAAACTATACACACACACACATGACCTATAAACTATACACACACACAACCTATAAACTACACACACACACAATCACACACATGACCTGTAAACTACAAACACACGCTACAGAATGTGATGATAGAATAAACTCACATTAAAGTGTCAGATGTGTTGAAGCTCGGTCAGCTGTCTGTAGGTGGCTGGTTAATTAGGCTAACGTTTGTGTGTGTGTGTGTGTGTGTATGTGCGTGTGTGTTTGTTTGTGGTTTATAGGTCATGTGTGTTGGAGTGTGTGAAGCAGATAATGAGTTATGAGCTTCAGTCACCAGCAGAGAGCATCTGTTCACTGTGACTCACTTCAAAGAGACACATCACATTCATCACTACCTATGTTTGTATTAATATTTGCTGTGTCTTTCCAGGACGGGGACGCTGGAGCTCGGAGACAAGCTGCTCGCCATCGATAACATCCGCGTGGAGAGCTGCTCGATGGAGGAGGCCGTTCAGATCCTGCAGCAGTGCGAGGAACTCGTCAAACTCAAGATCCGCAAAGACGAAGACAACTCAGGTTTTTAGTTCTCACTGGATTAACTGCAGAGTATTACATTTTTTATTAGATGATTTCTTTCTTCACCTGTTGAATGAATCTTTATTGACATGTTTCAGACGAACAGGAAGTGTCCGGCACCATCATCTACACTGTGGAGCTGCAGAGGTACGGTGGCCCACTGGGAATCACCATCTCAGGCACCGAGGAGCCGTTCGACCCCATCATCATCTCCTCGCTGACCAAGGGCGGGCTGGCCGAGAGGTAAACACGTAAACATGAAAACTAAATGTTTAATTTAATATATAAGAACTTAAACAATGGAAAAAATAAATTCAACAGGTTTGATTTTGATTTTTAAGATACAAAGATGAAGAAGATCCTGAATAGAAGAATATAATGAGGACGGTGAATGAAAATATGTAAACTAAACAAAAATGAAAATATTTGGTTTCATTTAAAACAGTTAAATGAATAAACCAGAACAGGAATAGTTCACTAAAGTTCAATAGATAAATAATCATCCTTGTGCACACATGATATAAAACATTCACTTAACAACAAACAATATATATATATAAAACAAAAGAGAGAAATTATTAACATAACATAAAGACGTTAACGCCTACTTTCAGTTCTCCTGTAAAGACTCAACAGACGCTGCAGAACGTAAATCCACAGAAAGAAGATTTAATAAAGTTGAACATTTAAAGTCAACACTGATTTCATTTCACGCTGAAACAAAGTGTGTCTGTTTGTCTCTGAAACATTAAAGAGACGAATCGGTGCAGATGTGACAGATGTGCTGGAGAAGGTCGCCCTCTGCTGCTCATAATAAATTATACAACACTTCAGTACATCATGTTTTATTCTCCCTCGACTTTATTTTTATCTCAGTCATTATCACGTGGCAGTAAATATTTTATAAACATTATATTATTATACTATATAGAGTCTTAAGTTTAGCATGAACAAATCTATAAAATAAAGAGACTAAAGTTAGAAACTAACTAATTAACTATGTGTTGTTGTTCATATAGAATATTAAACAGAAAATGTGAAATGATAACCTTGAGAATGTTTAATTTAGTTTAAACATGAACTGAGTGAGCAGATAAATTCCAACAGGTCAATGTCGCCCTCTGCTGCTCATAATAAATACAACTTCAACTTTATCATTTGTTTTCTTGCATAAAATAATCTTATATAATTCAGAAAAAAATAACTTAACATGTAAACACGAACAAAAACTATAAAAAAATGAAGAGATTAAAATTGTAAATTCAATTTTAAAACCAGAGCGACACAGAATTACCAAATCCACCAGGAGCTGGATAACTAACATATCTGACTTTCTGGTTGCGCCCCCTGGTGCTGTGAATATGCCGTGAAATAAAACAGTGAATTACTATTATTAAAAAAATATAACTGTAAATTGTAATATGGTGTGTGTGTGTGTGTGTGTGTGTGTTAGGACTGGTGCGATCCACGTGGGGGATCGAATCCTGGCGATCAACAGCAGCAGCCTGAAGGGGAAGCCCCTGAGCGAGGCCATCAGTCTGCTGCAGCAGGCGGGCGAGACCGTGACGCTGAAGATCAAGAAGCAGGGCGAGCGTGCGTTCAGTTATTTTGATGCAACAGCTACTTTAAACTGTTTTTAAAGACAACAGGTCAAAATAAACTTTTCCGTGGTTTTCTTGAAGTTTCGAGTCCGAAGTCGTGCGTGATTGGTCCAGATCTGAGCTCGGGGGTGGGGCTCGGGCAGGAGAACCTGGACGGGGAGGAGGAGCCTGTCATCATGGTGGTGCCTCCATCGAGCCAGAGAGCGTTCAGCGCGCTACCGTCCGTCGACAGCGCCGTGGAGTCGTGGGACGGATCCAACATGGACAGCAGCTTCACCTCGCCGGGTAGGAACCTGACCTCTGACCCCTGAGCTTCGTTTTTAATAGTGCAATTTGTCTTAAAATAAAAAATGTTAAGTGTGAGCTCTAGAGAAACAGTTTGAATCCACACATGAACGATCTTCTTGGTTTGTCTGCAGCTCCGGCGTTCCAGTCGTCTCCGTACACGTTCCACGATTGGCGCAACGCCAAGACGATCAACAGCCAATCATCGTCCACCGCTCGCCAGCGAGCCAATCCGCTGTCAGATCTGGGCCTGAGTGACGACGACTGGGACCGCCCACCACTCGGAGGGTGAGACAGGCAGAGACAGAGAAAACTTAAATGCTACACAAATTTAAATTAGAACAGATTTATAGTGAAGTGGAAAATATAAAACCTGTGTAAATTGTAATAATAATTTAAAGATATGATAATAACAACCTGGATGACTGAAACCATGAAACTACACTGACACAAAGAAGAAACTGATATATAGATAAAGACACAGTTCAGACACTCATCTCTGATATAAAAGATGTGTTTCCTGTTTACAACAATAACCTACAGAGCGTGATTAAACCTGTGACATCATCCAGATTTCCACAGCTGCTTTTCAAACGACTTTAGCATGCTAGCGTTTCTTATTCCAGTCGGTGGCGGATGCTAGCGGCGAGCTAGCAGCAGTAACATCAGTGTGTCTCTATCTGCAGAGCCTGTAACCTGCCCAGCGGTCTAATCTCTGACAGCAGGTAGCACACTGATCTTTGACGTTTAACCCCCCCCCCCCCCCACCACCCTCCCCACACAGTCCTGTCTGACCTCCAGCTGACCCCTCACCTGGTGACCTTCGACCCCCGTCACACTGACACATACACCAGATGGACGTGTATGTCGTCAGCTCTCGCCCACTCTCTCACCAGCATGACCTGTCCGTCACCAGCCTCCTCTGTGTGTGTGAGTCTCAGGCTGTTCTCTGATTGGCTGACCTATCTCCTTCTTCTCCAGGTTCACCGTGGGGCATGATGGGACAGAACCGGACCAGGAAGAGAACTTCTGGTCTCAGGCTCTGGAGGATCTGGAGACGTGTGGACAGAGCGGCATCCTCAGGGAGCTGGAGGTGAGAATGTGAAGAATCAGTCGAACAAGAACTTTACAGCTTAAATCTGCAGCAGCAGGAAAATCATGTCTGAGTGTTTGAGAGTTTTACTGTGAACTCTTCGAGCTGCTAAAGGTTTTTAATGTTGTTTGGAAATGCAGCAATAAATCTTAGTAACTGTGCTGAAAAGAAAAAATGACTCCTTCTCTTCCAGGAAACTGATCAGGAGACGCACCTACTCGCTCTGGTATCCTCCTCCTCCTCCTCCTCCTCCTCCTCCTCCTCCTCCTCTTCCTCCTCCTCTTCCTCCTTCTCCTCCTCTTCCTCTTCCTCTTCCTCCTCCTCCCTACCTCCACTAACTCTCCTCTGTCCTCTTCTCTCTGTAACTGGACATTTTCTTCTAGCGTCATCAAACGTCCAACATGTTATCTGTTTTTGAATGTGACTCTAACCGCACCCCCCAGCAGCAAGCTACCGCCCATGGTGACGTTATTGTAACATCTTAGTGACATCAGCCAGCTTCTGGCCAATCATGTGGCAGAGTCATGTTGCACCAGGCATGGCAGTTTGAGCAAGGCATGCTGGGAGAGCTTGTGCAAGGCCTGATGGGTAGTTTGTTTTGCCGTCTTGAAGCAGATCTGTCAGTATTGCATGCGTCTGATTAGTCCTTGATTCTGATTGGCTGAGGACTGACCGTCTGTTGAGTGACGTGAAAAACATTAGGTAGGAAATAGAATCTCAGTAGAAACAGTAGATTCTTCCGGTGAAATCAGAAGAAATAGAATCAGAACCTGAACATGACTCAGTAGAACCAGAGGAGAACAGCAGATCCTCAAATTAGATCCTGAAAGTAGATCAAGTTCTCAGAAGCTTTAACTGTAAAGACAGAAACAACTAAATAAAATGTCAGTAGAACGTCAGTAAAATCCATCACAGTACAATCTGTCAGTAGAACCCGTTAGAAGAGACCTGTGCTGGTGTGATCGTGCTAGCTGGGGTCAAAGGTCGTGCAACCAGGTTTCCTTCAGTCACCATGTTTTTGATGGATCCAAGAGAGAGTCTTTCACACGCTGTCCTCTGGTTGGATGGTTCTGATTCACTGGTTTTCTCTGATTGGCTTACTTCAGGCAACCATCATGTCGGGCTCCACCCTCAGTCTGAACCATGACCCCACCCCCCTGCGCAGCACTCTGGGACGCCAGGCCAGTTTTCAGGAGCGCAGCAGCAACCGACCCCAGGTGACTGTTCCACTAAACCTGTCACGTCGTAGATATGATGTTTGTGTGTTTAACGTTTTTAAGAATTATTCCTTTGAACCTTTCCAGGTGACCCCGAGGTCCAACACCTTACCCTCTGACCCCCAACGCCGAGCCTTTGCCATGAGGAAGATGAGGCAGGAAGTCAATGAGATCCTAAACCAGAACCCTGTGGAACTCCATAAGGTGAACACAGACCACTGGGAACCACACGTCACCATGACATCACGGTAATCCTCAGGTTCTGATCCTAACAGAAGGTTGTTTATATTTGTAGTTGACTCTGGAGAAGGCCTCGGACCTGGAGGACTTTGGTTTCAGTGTTTCTGATGGTTTGTTGGACCGCGGCGTTTACGTCAACAACATCCGACCGGGGGGTCCGGCGGAGCGGGGCGGCCTCCGAGCCTATGACCGAATATTACAGGTAAGAAGCCCGGACCTTGTGGGTACGTGAACCTAAACAGTCACAGTGTTGTTAACTATGTTGAGTTGTTGACCCATCAAATTGCTTCAACTGTAAAAGATAGAACCTCTGAAGAAAACACGTCACCGCCCCTCATCCATTTTTCTGTTTTACAGATCAACCACGTGCGGACCAGAGACTTCGACTGCTGCCTGGTCGTCCCTCTGATCGCAGAGTCTCCAGATCGCTTGGATCTCGTCATCAGCCGAAACCCCACCTCCTCTTGTCTGCTGGCCAATCACACTGATAGCATCACCAACAACAGTAGCAACTCCCATCAGCCAATTGGCGGCGACCTGGGACCGTCTGAGCTTTGTGTTGGCCAAGTAGATGATTGTGGTCCAATCAAGTGGAGCAAACCAGGAGACCTGCTGGGGGCAGCGTTTGGGGTGGGGCAGGTGAGTAATAGCTCCTTATAGCAGACAAACCTGGATCTAACTGGATTAAACTGGTTGTAACCAGACTGGAATAGAGGTCGATGACGAGAACAGTACAACAAAGTTGAGTCAAACTGGTTCAGCGTGGATCCCCATGGTGCTACATACACCCCCTGGATGGACTTTGACGTTTAACCACTAAGTTTGACCCTTGAACTGCTAAAGGAGCCTGAAAGCACACAATTGACTGGAAAACTACTCACCTTGTCATCTGATCCAGTTTTGCAAACTGGTACTACTGGTGTCACTGGATCCGGAACTATGACCACTGATACTACTGGAACCACAACGCGATCAACTGATACAAGATCGATTGGTTCTGGTTCTACGAGGCCACAGCCATGCCCGCTGGTTCTACTAAAGCTGGAGCTACAGGCAATGGTCTAAGATCAGTGGACACTGATTCTACAAGCCAAGGAATAGGGCCATTGCCCTACTGGAACTAGAGCCACAGCCACTGGTCTTACTGGTCAAGACACTTGTGTTCTGGTATTCATTGGAACAGAACCATTGCTAGTTGTCCTACTGAAGTCAGATCTCAGCCACTGGTCTTACTGGTCTAAGATCAATGGTTAATGGCTCTACAAGACTAAAACAAGGGCTAATTGTCCCACTTAAATAGAGCCATGGCCAGTGGTCTTACTGGTCGAAGACACATGGGTTCTGGTCTTGGTGGTAACATCCTGGCTACTGATTCAACCGAAGCCTGAGCCAGCTGTCTTACCTGTCCCTAGACATGGCTCTGGTTCATGGTCTCAGGGTCAAAGAACCATAGGTATTAAACCTCCTGAAGCCAGAGCCGTAGCCGCTAGTCGAACTGGTCCAAGACCTGGTTCTTGCTCATGGTCCTGGTGATTGCAGAATCAAGTCTGCTGCCTCTACAAATTTAGAACCATGGCTCCAGGACTGTCTGGTCTCACTAGAACCAGAAACATGGCTTTTGGTTGTGCTGGCAAAGAACCTGCTGATAGACAGGCATGATGCCATGGAGACTAGAGATGCTCCGATCAGGGTGTATATGGCCGATGTCATTGTGATCATACAAACTAGTGGTGATCACTGACTGGTTTCTGTTCTTAAAACATTTTACAGGAAGGTTCTGCATGAGAAACCCTTTAAACCCCATCACCCTCCATCAGGTCTGTCAATAATGAAGCCAGGTTATGGCCGCCTAGGGCCAAAAGGTTTGTACCTCTTATAAATAGTCATACCAAGTATTCTTGCAAAAGAAGATTCCTATAAGTCGTAGTTGCAGTTTGACAACCTGAAAATACCTTTGGTTGAAGCCTCCTCGCACCTTGACTCACCCACTGGTCTGATCCTGCACAACTTGACTGGAAGCTGTTTAGCAATGTGAAATAGATTTGGATCCCACCAGGGTTTTCTAGGCAGAAGCACCGTGAAGTTTGATCATGATAACAGGATAAAAGATTATTATGGTTGAGTTGCAACTGAGTACAAGCAACATGGAAATGACTGTAAGAATCTAGACTGGTGGGATCCACACAAACCTGCAGCTGCTCATATTTAGTTCTGCTATGATGGGCCATGCTCTGACACATCCACGTCCATATCATGCTATCATGCTAATGCTACTTGCAGATACTGAATTTGAGTCAACAGTGTAGCATGGAGTCCCGACAACACGCTTCTGTACTGTTTCAAATTCTTTACCATAAGCTCCTGTGAAGTCAGAGCATCCTTGGACAAACAAAGATGGTGGTCAAGGTGACCGTAATCAAACTAGCATTGAGTTAAAGGTAGAAACTTTCCAGTTACATGTGGTGGGTTCAAGGGCTGGGTATCGTTTCACCAAAATAAAACATAACCAGTCGTGGTGTTGAAGAACAGCGATGATGGAATTTTCTGCAAAAAACTTCTTTTCTAATTGTTGAATTTTACATTCATAAAATCAAGTAATTTCCAATATTCATCAGCTGGCTCTGATCGGAGCATCCCTAATAAACATGGACAGAGAGACGGGTTCGGTGTCCAGGTTTGAGATCAGTGCCATGAACGAGCTGCAGACTGGAAAAGTAATAATGATGAAGACACTGAGCGGTTCAATAAGAATCTTTTTCTACTGTTTACACCTGTTGGACTGGCCACACTGTGTATGTGTGTATGTGTGTGTGTTATGTGTGTGCGGTAAACACAAGGCCAGTTAAGCCCCTCCCACCTCAATTTCTAGTCTTGGCTG
>CM028868.1:16081317-16088817 GCA_016801935.1 Platichthys stellatus
CCAGTAACAGTGATCTATTATGCTAATCGATCTGTGTGTTTTTTGATTGACTTGTCAGTTCTCTCTGTTTGTTTGTTTGTTTCCATGACGACTGATTCTGAAAAGATGTAAATAGATTTAAATCAGTTCAGTCGTGTTCACATCGGAACCATCGAGCCGGACTTCACCTCATAACCACGAGATGTTCCACCAGAAAAAAGTCCTGTTTGAACAGGAAACCTGTGACAGTAGATACCTGTGAGTGTGTGTCTGTGTGCCTGAGTGTATGAGAGTGTGTTTGTGTGTTTACTTTGGATTGATGTCAACATCTTCCAGCTCTCACCTCATACTGAACTCACTTTAAACTGGCCAATCAGAACCCTCCCTTAGCAACAGAGGCCAATAGAAACCCTCCCCGACTTGAAGCGACCACTCGCTGCTCTGGAACAGATTCTGTGCTTTGGAAACAAGATCTGATTGGATAGCTGTGATTTGCTCTTTCTGTGTAGCTGGCTGTGATTGGCTATTCTACTCCAATCCTCAACTTTGAAAAACGATCATCTGAAGCACAGTGCTAGCATATTGTTAGCATGTAGCGAGCAGACACTGAGCACAAGAATAGAATTAGCCTAATGTGACTAAGATGAATTCAGCACAATGTCACTAACACATCACCACATGGAAAACAAAGACTCACACCTGGAGCACACACCTAGAACATAACAGGGCTACGGCTAGGGAAGTAGTGAGTTAGCACACAGCTAACTCAGGTCTCTGGTCAACACAGCAGTGGTTAGCAGCACACACTCAAAACAAGGCTAACATACGGCTAACACATATTATTAGCCAATAGTTGTGTAACATACATATAAATTAAGGCTTACACCTGGCCAACTAAGCTAGGTCTTAGCATAGAGCTTTGAGGAACAAACCTACAACGCGGTTACAGCTCAGCTAATATCGGCCTCACACCACTTTGTTTAGCACAGGCTTAGTTCCTGGCTAACACAGCTAGCCATTGGTTTACAACCACCTGAAACTATGCCATGGCAAAGTTAACACATAGCAAACATGGCTATCATTCAGTTAGCACACAGCTAACACTTGGTTAACACTGCTAATGTTTAGTTAGGATTCAGCTAGCATCGTGGGACATTACGCAAATGATGAGCAGAAACTCTGATGATTATCATAACAACTCAGTCAAAGAGGGGTGTGGCTTCAAGAGGGCTGGACAAGTGAGCTCTAAAGCCATAAACACTGTGTGTGTGTTTGTGTGTGTTTGTGTGCGTGTGTGTAACATTGCAGGGATTTGCACTCTAGTGATTCACCTCAGCAAGATGTCCAACCACACAGACAGACACACACATGCACACACACAAACTCACACAAACATACACATGCACACTAACACACACATACACATGCCCACAAACACACACATTGCACTGCCATTTTAATATAATTGGTCAAATTTGTTTCCATGTAGCTTCACCAACCAACCAAACTATTTTTCTTTAAAGGAACAGGGATGTTGTAAAGTATTTTTGTACAAATTTAATACTTTGGTAGCATGATCGACGTTCCTGGTGTTTGTCCTGTCGGGCTCCACTGCTCTTCTCCACCTTCCCTTTGTACGGACGACTACTGAGCAACAATAAAGATGAAGACCTGCTGGGACGACTCGACTCATGTGTCACCTCACACTGAAACACCAACATGTTTGTTTTTTAATACATACACTCCAGTTGTGTTTTATACTAAAGATTCTGTATGTTCTGAGATTAAGTTAAATAAAATCTGCATAATTAAAAGTACATTCAAAGGAGTAGAATTTATTAATGAGTTGACATATTACGGTATAATTCAGCAGTAAAAAATATATAGAAATGAATATATAAATCAATGGTTTATAACATTCAATAATTCAATATTTGATAAATGATAAATAAATGATGTAATGTTAATCTATATGAAATAACTTTTTACATTTAATATTTATATGAGAATATAAACGGTTAGAAGTGAATCTGTGGTTCGACGCTCTGCTTTCTGCTCGGTGTGTGATTGCTTCTGTCTGCTCGCTGTTGTAGCTGTTAGCATAAGCTGCCTGTGTTAGCTCCCCTGTTAGCTCCTGCGTAGCTCCGCTCTCCGTGTCTGTCGGTGTTGTCTCGGTTGGTATCGACCCTCACGGACCCGGTGGAGACGCTCAGCCTCATTTTCACCGCAAACACAGACCTCGAGTCCCGCAGGAAACATGTCCACCGCCCTGGAGAGCTACATCAACCGTATCCTTCCGCCGCTAGCTGCTAACGTGCTAACTGCCCGTGTGAATGAATGGGTGACTGCTCGTTAGCTCAGGAGCTAAGTTAGCTGTATTTGTTTGGTATTTAATTATTAACGGTGATTTTAACTTGATCTTTCAACGGCGCCGAGTTGAAGCTAAGACTCGTTAGAGTGTTAAAACAGAAGAGTTGGTTGTTCTGTGTTGATTTAAACGTGGATTTAATGTTGTGTCCAGAAATGTTGTTTCTTTAACCGAGGTTCAGGCACCGTGGCCATCGTCACCTCCGACGGGAGAATGATCGTGGTGAGTTTGTTCACGTTTATGATCCAAACTGTTGATTTAACACATTAATCATCAATATTATTGATCTTCAGATGACTGATATCATTCATGTGTGTGCGCGTGCAGGGCACCCTGAAGGGCTTCGATCAGACCATCAACCTGATCCTGGATGAGAGTCATGAGCGCGTGTTCAGCTCCAGTCAGGGAGTGGAGCAGGTGGTTCTGGGACTTTACATCGTCCGAGGAGACAACGTGTGAGTTTAACGTCTTCATGAATCAAAGCTGATTTCAGAACTTAACTGAACCACAGACGTGTTCCTTGCATGTTCCTCACATGTTCTGGAGGTTCTCAATGTGAGAGCAAAGATCTGGATATGTTATGGATCTTCTCCTGTAGCCTCCTAGTTAAACATCTGTCAAGTGTCAGAGTGAGTCCATGTGAGGAACCAGCAGGACAATGTGTGGAAGCTTCCCAGTGAGCGAGTGGACGTGTTGATGAGGTTTCTAACACGTGACGGACGTGAAACTGGAAGAACACAAACATCTCAGGATGAAGAAGAGGAGCCGGACACGTAGAAGATGAAGACGTCCACTTGGAAACACGAGGAGATTCCAGATCTTCTGGTGATGAGGGGCCGACCCGGTGTGGATGAGGTGTAAACAACAACACTGATCTGTCCACAGCAGAGAGTCATATCCGGCCTCCTGCTGCTCTACAGGCTCCGCCCCTCGCCTGGATGTGACCCGACAACCTGCTGCTGCTTCACAAACACTAACTACACAACATGTCAGGACACAAGTTTCTCGACAATTTCTGGAGTTGAAATAAACCTGCAGAGAAGAGCACAAGTCATCATCACTTCCCATGTCGAGCTGCTGGTTGCTGTTGACTCTGCCACCAGGGGGCGTGATGCACATTCACAGTTTCCCTCCATAGATTTATGTTTTTACCAGACACACGTGAATATGAGGAATAAAACATATTTAACTGAACATGACGAAAGTGACAGAAACACAAAGTAAAGCATCTTATTTATTTTACAGTGATCAGTTTACTGATTATCGGTTTTGCTGTTTTCTTCCAGAGCTGTGATCGGAGAAATCGATGAAGAGCACGACTCCACTCTGGATTTAGGAAACATCAGAGCTGAGCCGCTCAACTCAGTCGCCCACTGACCCCTCGACCTTTGACCCCCTCTCCCCCCCTCCCTCCACCCTCACCTATCCTGGCTGCCATCTCCACGCGACAGGAGGAGAGAGAACGCACGACTGACGCTGCGTCTGTGATCACTCGTTCGCCCGTTCACTCTCTCGTTCACTCTTCCCTGATGTGAGGCTGCGTGGTGAGACGTTCAGGGACGAGTCGTGAACAGGAAGTGATGTCAGCCTCAGCGTCGGTCGTGTGGACGAGCGTCACCGGAGCCTGATTCTGGATCAGCTGAGAATCTGTCTTCAGTTTGGACTTTTTATAAATGAAGACGTGAAATGTTCGAGTTGTTATGATGAAAGTTTTTTATGCTTCAAGTCCTTTTGTCACATTGTTTTGTTTATTAAAGTTTCATGTCTCATATTCTGACTCAGCGTCTGTTCACTGACCTGAAAATATAATAACACAATGTTCATCATGTTCATCGACGTCCAGAAGACGTGAGGATCCTTTGAGACACGATCTGTGTAAATGTGATCAAATTGAATTTGATCTTTGAGGCTGTTGAACTTGAACATTGACGAAAAATGATCAAATCAATCATTTACGTTCATTGAATTGTAAACATGCTTCAACTATGATTCATAGTTTGTCCAACTGAGATAAAAAATCACACTCACTTACACACTCTCTCCCTCTCCCCCTCTCCCACACACTATCTCTCCCTCTCCCCCACTCTCTCTCTCTCTCTCTCTCCATGCTTCACTCTCACTTCAGGCTTCAGCTCAAATCAGTTTGACTTAGTTTCTGAGCTGTTTTGAATCCGGATCACAGGATGTGGCTCTGATCTGATCCACTTCATTTCTGATTCATTTTCTCTGGAGCTCAAACTTTTGTCGGGAGACACCGTGGAGGACATGCCGGGGACTGTGGCTCTCATCAGCGTCTTCGCGCTCCTGTCAGCCGGGTTGCGGAGCTCCGTGTTCGGCGTGGGGATGCTGGGCTCCGTGGCCGCGGAGGAGAGCTCGAACGCCGGGCCGAGCAGCACGGCGGTGGCCGGGGCG
Organism: Platichthys stellatus; assembly: GCA_016801935.1. Taxonomy (NCBI): domain Eukaryota; kingdom Metazoa; phylum Chordata; class Actinopteri; order Pleuronectiformes; family Pleuronectidae; genus Platichthys; species Platichthys stellatus. The sequence goes on from CM028868.1 coordinate 16,086,077, forward strand.
TGGAGCTCCGGGGACGGGGACAGAGCAGCGGGGCGAGCTGGCTGCCCTGGCCGCTGTCGGTGCGAGGTGGACGGGCTGCTGCACCGGGTGGACTGCTCGGACCTGGGGCTCCGGGAGATACCGAGCAACCTGAGCGTGTTCACCTCCTTCCTGTGAGTCAGCACCGAGGGTTTACTGGGTCTACTGGGTGTACTGGGTTTACTGTGCACGTAAAAACTGCAACATGTGTCTGCGTGCGTGTGCGTCCGTGCGTCGTGAGAATCGCAGCACCTGTTTATTCCTCTCGCGCTCTGCTGGAACGTACGTGCACGTCATGATGTGGTTCTAAAGGTTCTGAAACAGGTTCTTAGGTTCTGGAAGCTTTAAAGTGGCTCCACTGAACCTTCAGGACAGATGCTGGTTCCATGATGGTTCGGACAGTCACAGTCAGGAACGAGCAGAAGTTGATTGAGCAGCTGAAGACGCTCCAGAGGTTCTGGAGGGTCCAGGTTCAGACAGACAGGTTCAGGTTCAGGTTCCAGGCGCTTCAGATGGTTCCAGTTCTCCTGAAAATGGTTCTCAGGGTTTCTGAGGAACGGTTCTCCAGGAGGATCTGGAGTTTCCAGAAGTGTCTGTTGTTGTGAAGGTTCTCTGGACACATTTATATATTAGTGTTGACCAAATCAAACTCATATTCAGCCATAGATGCAGCAGGTCAGTGATCTGTTGGTTCTGGTTTATCATTGTTTATTAGGGACTAAAGAGTTGATCTACACACGTCCTGTCGTCCCCTACGTGTCCTGGACTCTGAAGGTTTATCTTGACGAGGTCTGAAGAACCTTCACAACTGTTATTCAGGTTCAGACCAAACTGTCAAGTGTGAAGGTCTGAAACAAACAATTTGTGAACGAGTCCCTGGATCAGCAGGTGGAGGATGGTTTTCATATTTATACTTATTGTCTGAGGATTTCCCGTCAGCACATTAAGTCTTTGAACTGATCAACAAACTGAAGATGTTCAAAATGATCCAGAAGAACTTTCAGAAAGTTGAACTCAGTTCAATTCATTCAAATCCATTTCACCTCACAGCAGGTGAGCAGCCTCCACACAAAACATGTTTCAGCTCTGGCAAAACCATTACATCACTGTACACTGTGTGTGTGTGTGTGTGTGTCTGTGTGTGTGTGGGGGGGAGGAGGAAAACCTGCCCGTCTTGGCCGTGGTCTAAAAGCTGCACAATGTCCAGGATTTAAGTTTCACTCTCATTAAAGGAAACCTTCTTCAATTCTGTGTGTATGGGTTTGTGTGTGTGTGTGTGTGTGTGTGTGTGTGTGTGTGTGTGTGTGTGTGTGTGTTTCGCAATGAAAGCACTTTCCTTACAGTTTGTCTAAGACAGGCAGATGGACATTCACACATACACACACACAGACACACAGACAGTCGATCAAAGGTTCTTTGTGTCTTTATTAAAGCTCCAATCAGAAGTTCAATCCAACAAAACATCAAGGAGTTCCTCTGTGTATGTGTGTGTGTGTTTGTGCGTCGGTGTGTGTATGTGTGTGTGTGTTGTCGGTCGGTCACCAGTATCCCACAGACACACACCCGTCCAGTCACCTGGTCCCGATCGTCAGTTTGTTGATGTTCCCAGATGTTTGTGTTCAGGTCGCTGGTGAATCTGAAGATGTTAATAAATTCTTCTGCTTGCGGTGGTTTTAGCGGCGCGGTGGTAAAGTGGTTATCATCTTCACCACACAGCGAGAAGGTTCCTGCTCGAATCTGTCTTTTGTCCAGTTTCCTCCCACAGGTTGATGTGTAATGGTTGTTTGTGTTGGTGTCGGTGGTGAAGTTAAGATGAGAGATGGATGTCTGGAGTCAGAGAAACGAGGGAAGTTTGATTTTTTGTGCCGAACTCACTGGTTCACAAGATCTTACAAGACCAACAACCTGTAACACACATTAATAAGAAGAAGATCTAAAACGTTTATTAAGTCTTCTAAATGGACGTGTGTGTGATGTCTGGTGCATCAGTATCTGAACCCCATGGATCCAGCTCAGGATCCACTTCAGTGTTCCTCTGTGGTTCTGCAGAGCGACCGGATCCAGATCGAACTGAGTTCTCACACGTTTGTTTACAGATGAAACTGAAGCTGAACAGTTTGAATATGTGTGTGAAGCTGTGAGAAAACTCCACACACATCAGTTTACTGTGAATACGACTCTGTCAATGGCTTTGTGTGTGTGTGTGTGACTCTGTGTGTGTGTATGTGTCTGTGTGTGTGTGTGTGTCTGTGTGTGTGTGTGTGTGTGTGTGTGTGTGTGACTCTGTGTGTGTGTGTCTGACGTCTGAATGGCTCTGTAAGTCTCTATTCTGCGTCTGACTGACTCAGGAGCTCAGGAGACTTTTAGCTGCTGAATGAAGCCATGGACATATGAAGGACGTTTAAGCCACTCCCACTTTGGCAGCCATGTTTTTCTCTGGTGTTGACGAGTTAATGATCGCAAATTATATTAGACGTAGACATTTTCAACACATCTTATTGATATATTGGTGTCAATCATAGTCTAGAATTCAAGATGGACGACACGTCTTCACTTCCTCCCGTTGAACTGCAGCCGTCTTACTCATGATGTCATCTGGACTCATAGCAGCTGTCAATCATGACGGACAGACAGTGAGCCTCCTGTCAATCACCTGACCCCCCCTCACGACACTAGAGGAACAAATCATGTCGTCCATTTACCTGCTGCAGGATCGTCAAGGT
>CM028868.1:16104962-16119721 GCA_016801935.1 Platichthys stellatus
AGGAGGACGAAGGTCGACGACTGTAACAATGGATTCAACGTGTGACGAGGACGCAGAGAAACAGTCATGTGACTCGACTCAGGCGCTGGTGGCGCTCGGAGGCACGAAGGAGGACGAGGAGGGGGAGAGAGGGAGGATGAAGAGCGAGACACAACGTTCTGTGGCGTTTGTTGTTCAACGTCACTAGACTCTCACACACACAAACAGACACACACACACACACTGACTGTGGCAGCACATGTAGCAGGACGAGGACGAGTGAAAGAAAAAAAAAAAACGTTTCCTGTAACGTCAAACTAAGATGATCAAAAACTAAAAGAGCTTCATTATCTTCTGCTCATCTCTGATTGGCCAGTTCTGGATCCCATGGGAGAAGACACACACACACACACACACACACACACACACACACACACACACACACACACACACACACACACAAACACACACACACCCTGACTTTACAGCATTGTGTCACCAAACATTCACCAAATGTTCAAGCAAATGCTGTTTACAACGTGTGTGTGTGTGTGTTTGTGTGTGTGTGTGTGTTTGTGTGTGTCTGTGTGTGTGCAGCTGAGATGTTTTTGCGAGTGTGTGTCAGAGCTGCAGCGTCAGTGCGACTTCTGACACGGAGCTGAAACTGAAAACAGGAACCTGAAGCTCATGTTCAGAAAAAACAACGGATCCTTTTCAAATTATCACTTTTATTTATTTTATCCACGAATGAAGTAAAAACTTCTTCAAAGTTTGTAAACAGCCGAAATGAAATGAAACTAAAATGATATAATTTAGGGATCACACTTTTGGTTTCAGCCGGTTTTGACGTGTCGATGATTCATGTTGTAAACGACTGTGACAATCTGAGGCTCTGTCTCATGTTGACGTGTTGTACGAAGAGTCTGACGACGAAGGTTCTCAACCTCTTCTTCAAATGTGTTGTTTTCATTAATATCTGTAAAAATGAGTCTAAAGATTTCACTGAACTTCCTGAAAGTTGCATGAACGTTGTCATCATCCGCATTCCGTCAAAGTGTCGACTCGATGTGAGGAAACAGACGTTGACCTGAAGAAGCTCTCAGAAACCTCTCATGTTTGAAAAAAAGAAACTTGTGAATTTATATTTGTATAAACACATAAACTATGTTGTGGTTTTAATTTGTAACGGTTCAATTCAAATTGTTGACATGCAAATCGTGGGGGCGGAGTTTCTGCAGCAACTGGAAAAAACAAATGTTTGAATGTGTGCGACAGTTTAACTTTCACACTTTTTGTGATCGGCACTTTAAATCAAAAACAACAACACAAGCTTTGGTTGAAATGTTGTGTTGTAAATTCTGTTGTAGTAGTTTGTAAAGACTTGATGTAACTGCACCGAACTGTTGTCTGTTTGTGTAGATTTCATCATTTAACTGATCTCAGTTCAGCTTCACTCTTCAGCTGCAGCTGGTTGTGTCTGTGACTCTCAGTCAGTTGTCACAGAGAACAGACGCTCGGGGAGAGAAGGAGGAAACGTTCTCCTGATCACACTCACACATCAGACTCACTTCATCCAGCTGCTGCTTTCAGGTGAAGGTATCTCAGTGCTGATCTCAGTTCAGCAGTGAAGAGAAGAGGACCAGGGATGGAACCCTGAGGGACACCTTTCTTCTTTGAACCACTAAAGCTCCTCAGATGTTTCAGGTACGTGAGTCAGTGACTGTCTCTCTCTCAGGACTCAGTGAAGTCCAGCCGCTGGTTTAAAGGTTCAAGATTAAATCCTGTTTCTTTACAGTCGAGAGGATGAAGACGAATCAACATCTGTCCCCAGATGTGGAACGAGGCCTCAGTGTTAACTTCTGTTTCCATTATTATCTTTTCTTTTGTGTTCGGTCAGCAAACAACCGTTCACGTGAATATTGACATCAGACGCAACCGAACGTGAACATCAACATTCTTATTATCAGTTTATCTTTTCTCAGTCCAAACAAATTTTATTAAAAAAGAATCATCACTTTAGAAAACAGACACAAAGCTGAAGAAACAACCTCGTCTGATACTTTGAGTTATGATTCATCATCATCATCCCACTCCTCATCATCATCTTCATCATCAGTCTGAGTCTGAATCCACAAACTGCTGTGACTCATCGGGACTGAAAAAGGTTTGAACTTGATCGATTACACTCTGAGTTAAACTCGTCGTTCTGCATCATCTGACTGAAACACTGGAGCGACCTTTACTTTGACACGTCAGACACACAAACCCGGAGCTGTGAAGGATCATCATTCGACAAAGATAACACAACAGCTGTTGTTGTGGAACCTTTCACACCTCGCATCACGTTTCCACCTGTTCACAGTGACTCAGGTGTCTCACTTCCTGTTCCGGTTTGAGGACTTCCTGTTCCTTCAACCATGAGTCACAGAGGAGCAAACTGTCAATCATCATCGCTCTGTGGATATTTATTCTCTGAACGCTGCTTTATTCTTTCTATAAAAAATTGTTCGTTCAACTTTTTTGTGTCTTCGGCACAAAAGAACAAAACCAAGTCGATGTGAGTCACTCTGAGTTCATCCTAAAACAATCGCACAATTACCCAGAAGACACCGGGACGGCCTCTGACTCACTAATGTGGTGGTAAAGTTATTGAACATTAATAATCCTCTTGAAGCTTCTTCAACAAGATGAACTTCATGTTTCAGCAAAAATCAGAAAAACAGAATTTTCTCTTTTCCTCTTTTATAAAACCTCAGAAATGAAAGCAAATTATTATAAGATTAAAATGTTCATGGATTAAAAGTTCTTTTTTTAGATTTGCAGAAACATTTTCCGATGTTGGAATTATTATAATTATTTTATCGGCTGCCATAAGGTTGTTAATACTGTTGTCTTGGTATTAATCTGTCTCTATATATTATTATGGTTATATTTGATGTATGTTCATGTTTAACACTATATTTCTTCTTTTTGATCAAAATGTACTTTTAGTCCGCTTTAAATATTCTTTAGCTTTTATAATGTTAAGAAAAGTGATATATGAATAAAGTTTTTTTTTTATTATTTTCCGTGATGTGTTGTGAAGATAAAGGGGAGGAGCTTGTTTGTCAGACTTGTGGATCAGAATAAATGTTTTATATTTGTCTGCGACACGTTTCTACTCAAAGTGATGAAACACACTGAGCTTGTGTCTCTGCTGCCACCTGCTGGCACGGACCTTGAAATACATCACAGTGAGAACAAAGAGTCAAAAGGATGATTTATGAAAACATAAATATATTAATTCATTTAAATCATAATTGCCCTCATGACTGAGTTAAGTAATGAGTCGGAGTTATTTTTAAATTACAAATTTTAAACAAGTTAATGCAACAAAACAAACATGTGGTTTATTAAACTGCTTTTAAAGAAGTTTAAAAGAGGAAACTGTCTCGTCTGCTCGTGTATAGAGATAACAACATGTGTGTGTCTGTGTGTGTGTGTATGTGTGTGTCCTTTGAGATGACTGCCTGGTTTATGTACACACACACACACACACACTTACACACACACTTACACACACACACACACACACACACACACACACACACACACACACACACACACACACACACACACACACACACACACACACACACACACACACACACACACACACACACACCCAGGATACGCCTGTGTCAGGTGTGTGAACGTCTTTTAGTGTTTTCCTGTTCAAAGGTCAAAGTCCAGCTGACGGACGCAGACGATTCACAGACGCCACAAACAACAAGAGGTTTTATCTCAGGAGAAGTTTCTGTGCAGTCGGATCTGAACCGGTGTCGATCCTCGGACACGTCGGGGGGAACCGTCAGGATCTGGAGTCGGACTCCTCATGGATTATACCTGAGGACGAGCTGCTCCATAACTCCCAGAGAGCAGCGGCCCAGCGGCGGCCATCTTGGAGAGAGACACAGGTGTGTTTGAGCTGCTGTTTGTGAGACTCTGCTCAAATCAGAGCTTCATTTCATCCCAGCTTTGATTTTCCAAGTGAATTTAGAGAAATAAGTTGGAAACAAAATCAAAACTTCATCCATGATAATGAAACCGGGACAGAAGAATCCACATCTGAACCTAATATGTTTTTATATAATGAATATAATGAGTGTTTAATATGTTTTAATGTGTTTATGTAAACTAACAACCTGTCATTGTCATAGAAAACCGAATCTGGTTAATTTTCTTTAAAAACTATTTTCTGTTTCAGTTCATAACAGAAACAAAATGAAGAGAGTGAAGAAAAAGAAAATTTCAGAAAATATAGAGAAGTTATTCTGTCAGATTTAATGTTGATTCATTTCTATCCATTAAGTTCACTGAATTTATTTACTCAAGTTCAGTGAACTTCACATTTTCAAACATCAATATCAAACAATACTTTTTAAAGCTCATTTAAAGTTGAACAAACTAATTGTTTTACACTATTTTACGTTTTATTTTGATAAAACTACACCTTTATTATTCTTCTGCATTAGTGCAACAATCTGTTTAAACCTGAACTTTAATCTGAATCCAGCTACGGAGGAAACAATGAATATTAATAAAGTAAAAGGATGAATCTTTGTATCACAGCTTTAAAATGTAAAAGATTTGTTTAAATGAAACTTGAACACATTGAACTGAATGTAAAGTCTGACTCATTCCCCTGAAATCAAAGTATTGGCCATAAGCAGTAATTAACCATATATCTATAAAGGAAATTGTAAAACTCTTTTTAATGGGGCAGAGGTCACTGGTGAAGTTTTATTCATCACATGAGGCCAAAGTTTTAACCTTGAACTCTGCGTCATTATCAGATTTGACGATATTTCAACATCGTGAATCTTTTTTCCTCGTTTCACCTTCAACCTGAACAAACAGCTGATAGAGACGGAAACACCTCATTTATCTGAACAACAGCTTTTACTCATCTCCTGAAGTTCTCTGAAGACGTTTGTTCATGTTTGTGTTTGTCCTCTCAGCAGCTCCTCCAGCGGCCCCCCCACACCCCCCTCCTGATCCGGCCCTGCTCCCCAGGCTCGGGGGCCCCCTGCTGGGCGGCATGGAGCCCGGTGCCGGTCGGTTGCCCCTGCAGGTGCTGGGAGAGAACGAGGCGCTGCAGCAGTTCTTCAGTGGTGAGACTTAATCATCAGCTCATTTCACAGATTCTCTTTTATGAACAAGATTCATTTTTAATTTATGATTTGATTTGATGAACATTTAGAATCTGAGAGTTTCAGGACGAGCCGAGTGGCCTCCTCCCTCTCCTGTGACCGATTCAAATAAAGATTCATTTGAACGTGTGTGTGTGTGTGTGTGTGTGTGTGTGTGTGTGTGTGTGTGTGTGTGTGTGTGTGTGTGTGTGTGTGTGTGTGTGTGTGTGTGTGTGTGTGTCTGTGTGTGTGTGTGTGTGCAGATCAGGATGTGAGTGGTGTGTTGGACAGCTCTGTGGCTGTGGACACCAGCATCCTGGAGCAGTACCTTGGAAACGACTTGGATCCCAGCAACTTGTACGATTCGGCCCCTGAAGCTCCTCCCACATCTTTCAGCGAGTTCCGATCTTTAAAGTACAGAAATATAGTAAATCTCGTTCACACCTTTGTGTTTGCTTTGTGTGTTTGTTGTGGCTCCATCGCCCCACAGAGTGTAAAGCTTCTGCTCCTGGACACACATTGTGTTATATAACACAGAAAAAGCAGCATTGACCTGTTGGTTATCAGCTGATGGTTGTAAATACACAACAGAAAGCTCCAGATCCTCATGAACCACCTCAAACACACTATTAACACAAACACACAGAGCCAGGACAAACTGGAAATCACAACACAATCGACACTTCAAACGTTCAATGATTTAATTCATGTTCAATGACGTATAATAGTTATATTATGCTTCATATCATCACTACTCTACACACTATATGTTTCTGAGCACCGTCTTTTGTCCAGTTGTGTTCAGTCATCGTGTCTTTTGTGTGTTTCTTTTCCCAGCATGCTCCCTGAGTCTCCTCCCGACTCCAGCTCCGAGGCCTGTTCCCCGGCTCAGATGCCAGGTACCGGCCTCACGCTCTTCAGTGACCAAATCCTCTGATCTTGAATATGTTTAGACTTTGATCGTTTGTTGTCATTAATATATTGAACTTTTCCAAACACCAGACTTCCATCCCGAGGCGCCCCATTGGTCGAACCAGCACTCGACCCAGCAGGCGTTTCATCTCAGCAGCCAATCCGCTGCGTCTTCGTCCTGCTGCTTTAAGGACCGTGGCCCCGCCCCCGGGCATCATGACCTGCTGACCTACGATCAGCTTCACAGTTTCGGCCTCAGTAACACTTACATCAAGTCTGGGCCTCCGCCCGTCCCCCCCGCCGCCCCCGCTCACCTGCACCAGCTCAGCCACCACTCACCTGAACACATACGCTACCTGAGTCCAGAGGGCTGCCCACAGGTGTACACCCCCCCCACACCTCCTTCTCCCTCCCTCCCTTCCTCCCACAGATATGCTGCCCCTCGCACCGGCCCGGGTGGGGTCCCACATCCAACCACACCTGCTTCCACCTGTGGGTCAGGCTCCGCCCCCAAGCTGCACGCCCAGTAAGCAGATCTCTGACTCCGTCATATCAAATCAAATCAAATCAAAGTTTATTATTTATTATGTTACTTTATATCGTCAACATTTAAATAACTTTCTGTGATAAGATCAAACTTAGACGCTGAAGCAACAGCCCAAGTTCCTGTTGCTGAACTATTAAACTAATAATAATAAATAATGAGTTTATAAACTGAACAGCTGAGTGTCGGGGGTGCAGCAGTTCATAATGAATCTCAGATCCTGTTCAGTAAACCTTGACTTTGATTCAGGAAGTCAGCAGAGCCCATGAAGGTAGGTGGGCCAGCCTACAGGTAAAACCATCAAGATCCTGGAAACCATTATAACCTTCCTGCTGATTCTGGATCAACTTCAGTCAGACGAGCTCTGATATTGGATATATATAAGTCAAAGTCCGATCTGATCCAGGATCAGCTGGACGGAGATGAGAGGATCAAAGTGTTGAGGTTGCTGGTCATCCATCACTTGGAGAACTCGTCTTCTGAATAATGACATGTCTTTCTCAAGCTCCCCAGAGAGTAAAAAGAGGAGGAGATCTGAGTGTGAGGAGACGCCGTCGGGAATCGAACCTTCCAGCGGTGATGCTGATGGCTCTTGTGGTGCCAGTGCAGGAAGTGGCACCGGTGGATTTGGATTTAATCTGGGCCTTCTCACCTGGGAGCAGTACCGACCGGGACAGTGGAGCACTCTGTACAGCAGCAGCTACCAGACACTGTGAGTACAGGAAGCAGCTCCAACATCTGGACCTGTTGAGGGATCTGGATGAAGAGTGTTGAACACACAACATCATCTCAGCTGGAATGGTTGTGCGTTGTTTCCAGGTCTCCTCCCGCCTTCCACGTTGACGCAGATAAAGGCTTCAACTACTCTGCAGCTGACGAGGCCTTCATCTGCCAGAAGAAGAACCACTTCCAGGTCACGGTTCACATCGGTGTGGCCGCGGAGCCCCAGTACGTCAGAACCCCCAACGAGACCCGGGAGGTCGACCACTTCCAGATACGACTGTTCGGAGTGAAGGTGGGCTAGCTTAGCATTAGCACAGAACACAGGGAGAACTTGCTATCCTAGCGCGGGAGGACGTTTTGACCCACAACTGTTTGTACAGTAAATGTTAAATATCAGTTGTTCTTCTGTTGTGTACTTGCAGCTGGAATCTCCGAGCCACCAGGTGACCATCGAGCAGTCGCAGCCCGATCGCAGTAAGAAGCCGTTCCACCCGGTCAGGTAGGTGACGGATGTAAAGTCCCTACATGCACCAGCAACCAGTCGCACCCGCAACCAGTCACACCAGCACCCAGTCACACCAGCAACCAGTCGCACCACAAGCACAGATTTCATTTGGAAACTTTTCCAACCCAGACCTCAGACTGGTGCAGTCCTGGATTTATGTCGATTAGGTTTAGCATGATAAGGTTTATCAGCTACACAAAATGGTGAAGTTATAGTTTTCTAGACCTATTCTCGTATGTTGAATCTACGATGTCTGTCTGCGTGGACAGTAAAAACTTTATGCACGATAGCAAAAAGTGCTGCAGATAGAAAATGGAGCAAAACACTAAGTTAGAATTATGATGTGTAAAATGTTTCTGGTTCATTATGAAAGAGGACGAATGAAAACACGTCATGTAGATATTGAACAGTGACCTGGTGACATGGAGCAGGAGCCACTTGTCAAACCAACCTGTAATAATGTCTTTTTTTTATTGATAAAGTGAAATCTGTCAATTGAATAAAGTAGTAAAAATAGAAAAAGTAAAACCACTATTGAAGAAGGCTTTCTGAACCTCCAGGGTGAAGCTTCCTGATGGAGAGGTCACGAAGGTCACGCTGGGCCGGCTGCACTTCGCCGAGACGACGTCGAACAACATGAGGAAGAAAGGGAAACCGAACCCGGACCAGAGGTGAGTTCGATTCCCACTGGATGGGCTGCAGGCCGTTAGCAGCATGCTACGTGCTACATGCTAACTGCATGCGTCTCCAGGTTCTTCCAGATGGTGGTCGGCCTGTTCGCCGCCGTGGGCGATGACAGCTTCCTGCTGACGGCGCTGGTGTCCGAGAGGATCATCGTCAGGGTAACAACACCGAACCTGTCAATCAAAAGCTCCTGACATGAAGCTCTGAGTGTAAGAGTCGTCTTCCTCCCGCAGGCCTCGAACCCCGGGCAGTTCGAGATGGACGGGGACGCCCTGTGGCAGCGCGGGGGGGCGGTGCAGGACGCCGTGGTGTGTCAGGGTCGAGTCGGCATCAACACCGACTCCCCCGACGAGGCGCTGGTGGTCTGTGGCAACGCGAAGGTGATGGGAACCATCATGCAGCCGTCGGACTCACGCGTCAAGTTCAACATCCAGGAGGTGAGACCACTCCTCCCAGTTCAGAACCAGTTCAACACTTCACCAGATGTTTACTGTGGAACTTGTTTTCTCAGGTGGACTCGGAGCAGCAGCTGAAGAGAATCACTCAGATGAGAATCGTGGAGTTTGATTATAAACCAGAGTTTGCATCAACGATGGGGATGGACCACACCCACCAGACCGGTAACATCGTTACAATGAGGAAGCTCTCGTTTAGAAACACACCAGGGGAGAGGGGAATGCTCAACCATAATTAAATTATAATGATATAATTGATACTCCAGGTATAATAGCTCAGGAGGTGAAGCAGCTGCTGCCGGACGCAGTGAAGGAGGTCGGAGACGTCACCTGCACCGATGGAGAGATGATTCACAACTTCCTGATGGTGGACAAGGTACTTCCCTTCCTGCCTTCTTCACTTCCTTCCTTCTTTGCTTTCTTGTTTCCTTACATCCTTCCTTACTTCCTTCCTCACTTCCACACTTGCTTACATCTCTGTTCCTCCTACAGGAGCAGATCTTCATGGAGAATGTCGGGGCGGTGCAGCAGCTCTCGAAACTCACCGACAACCTGGAGGTCCGGATCAACGACCTGGAGGTCTGGAACCGGCGCCTGGCGAAGCTGAAGAGCCTGACGGGCAGCCTGCGCTCCACAGGGTGACTCCTCCTTCATCTGTTCTGTGACTTCACCAAGCAGTTCATCTGTTTATCCTTCAGGATGTTGATGGAGGATAAAAAGAAGAAAAACATAATTAAATAAAAATGTCTTTTCAAAGGAAAGATATTTAAAAAATCACCTGAAAACATCCGAGTGAATCTTATAACTCTGAAGGCAGAACAACATAAACACCATGGAAAAGTACTGTGAAGTGTGTGTGTGTGTGCGTATGTGTGTGTGTGTGTGTGGGCAAGTTGCGCAACACTCATGTTATCAGTGCATTAACACAAATCATAGTTCAAGGACGTCCGGGGTTTTGAAGGCTACTGTGTGAAGCAGATCAAGTGTCACTGTAAAACAGACGTAAGAGTCGAAGTAACAGGAAACTGAGCTGTTGTTTCACCTGTGGATTGGTGAAAGGTATTATGGGAAATGTAGGCAACAGCTCAATGTAACCGGGAGCAGGAAAATAGTTTAATTACGTTTAAACTCCCAATAAGTTAAAGTGTCATTGTACTTTAATAATTCATTTAAGCTGTTTTCAGACAGGAAACAGAACTCTAGACCTCCTCTACGTGAGTCCGTCTGTAGCAGCTCGTGATCTCGTGTGTTTCCTCCGACAGGAAACTCAGCAGCGTGTCGTCCACGTCGGGCGCCGACCCGTGTAAGAGCGTGAAGGTGGAGCCGGAGCGACGGGGTCAGAAGGTCGTCCGCTGTCTGCAGCACCGAGTGGTTCAGGCCGGCGTGGTCAGCCTCATCGCCACCTTGTTATTCTGGTGAGTCCCCCCCCCCCGAGTCCACTGCAGAGAAGAAACCCTGTGCAGTGAAGGAGGAACATTCACATTTGATGTGTGTGTGTGTGTGTGTGTGTGTGTCTGCAGCATCATCTCCTTCACGGTTCTGTACGTGCTGAGTATGAAGGAGAAGGACTTTGACGCGTTTCCTGGAAACAGGTAAACAAGCAAACTGATGCTGAGTAACTTCCTGTCACTATTAACTGTCTCTCTTTAAGAAACAATAAATACTGTAAATAACCCCCAAGAGTCAGAGAACAGTGTTTAGCATCTAAACAACCTGTTTCTGACGTGTTCCTGACGTGTTCCTGACGTGTTCCTGACGTGTTCCTGACGTGTTCCTGTTACTGCTTCACATGAGGAAACACAAACTGGATCTCATGTCTGAAAACGATGAATCCGTGATGAACCATCGTCTCGCTCTGAATCTTGACATGTTTTGTATTTATTTGTGTTAATGTGTTTCCCTTCCTGTGACGTTGTGTTGTTGATGGTTGTTTGTGTGTTTTAGTAACGGCAGCACGGCTCTGCAGACGACAGCCTGGAGCAGCACAGGTGAAGCTCCACCCCCGACTTCACACTGATGCTACACACAGGACGCCACATGTTCATGTTCATATCATCTGAATCATCATCATGTTTCATGTCTTCCAGTCTCGCCCAGCGCCCCCCCCGGCCACTGGCCCCCAGACGTGGACTTCTGTGACCTGTTGTACTGCGATGAGGTGTACTGCTGCCCCTCACCACCGGAGGGCAGCACTGGATTCAACATCACTGAATCAGGTGGAGCAGGCAAACCAGATGTGACAAGTGAGGACAAGTCGACGCCTAAAATATTAAATATTAAAACACACGATTCACGATGTAATGTTTTTTGTATTATCTGTCCGGCAGGAAAACGTTATCTCGAGCTGGAAGGTGTCACAGACTGTGAGTGTCCTGCTGCACATCCTTCAACCTAAGCAATCACTATGATTGTGAATTAGATGAATATGAAGAAGCCTAAATCTGTGGTTATAGATTCACTGTAGAGAACTGACTGCTGCCCCCTGGTGGCCTCGGTGGTTTGATGATTAAGTCTCTGTGCTTCACTCTGTGCCTCCGTCAGGGAGAAACACCACCATCCACTCCTTCCTGATCAAAGAGAACCAGCAGCTGATCGACAGTAAATACTGTTTCAGAGACGACTGTGGGTACGTGAAGGAACCAGCCAATCATCTAACAGCAATATGAAGAGCAATGTTTAAACCTGTTTGTAAAATAACAGACTCTTTATGTTTCACTTTTATCCTGAAATGTATGAAAATAATCAATTCTGCAACAAATACTTGTTTATACCAGAATATTTGTATTTATTTTGTATTTATTTCTGGATCAACTCACTGTTTCCTTCAGTCCAGGCAGATTCATCTACAGAGTTCCCATCAGCCCCTTTGTCCCGGTCAACATGAGAGTGACTCTGATCATGAAGTAAGAAATTAAACCGGCTCGAAAACACAAGGCAATAAACTTCAAATATTAATTTCATAACTAAGACATTGGATCTTTATTGTTATGTATGTCTTTGGTTTAGATGGAGATGACAAACAGTAGATGTATATAAAAAGAGGAGGTGGCAACTGATACAAATGTTCATACAATTCAAATGTTGTTTATTTTGATTCTATAATGTGAAATAAATCATGTCTGTGTGTAGTTCTACAGAGCTGCTGGTGGTCTATCTGTGCTCGTTTGATGAGTCTGCAGCCTGCTCGGCTCTGCAGGATAAGAACACGGTCACAGGAAGCAGATACCCGTCCAACTCTCAGGTAACAAAGATGAGCAGCAGTCGACTGATCCTGGACTCAATCTGAAATCCACTGGTTAGCGAAATGGTAGAAAAGCCTTTTTGTGATCATGTGATTTCCGAGTCAGTGTCTGTGGACATGTTCTGGATCTTCTCCTGCAGCCTCCTGGTGAAATGTGTGTAACATGTCAGAGTGAGTCCATGTGAGGAACCAGCAGGACAATGTGTGGAAGCTTCCCAGTGAGCGAGTGGACGTGTGGATGAGGTTTCTAACACGTGACGTGAAAAGAACACAAACATCTCAGGATGAAGAAGAGGAGCCGGACACGTAGAAGATGAAGACGTCAACTTGGAAACACGAGGAGATTCCAGATCTTTTGTGAAAACTGCTCGTGTGTGTTGTGTTGTCACTGAGGTTCCAGTCAACTGGCTGGTCACCATGACAGTTAATAATGCAGGAAGAGTGGGGGGAGCGTGATGAATAATGGACGAGTGGCAGCGTCTCCTTCACGTTAATCACGGCTGCTCTCACCCGTCCAGGACATGGACACCGACCACTCAGGGACACACATGTTGACGCATCGAACAAGACACATCAAAGAAACACGTTTTCTCGAGAGCAGAAATCATCCAACATTTAAACTTTGCATTCTTTGTCTTTGGTTGAACCATCACATTGGAACCAGGACGATCAATCCAGAGGGAAACTCCTCGTAGTGATTTTGATGATGAAGATAAAGTGTGTTTTGTGTGTTTGTGCAGGGAGAACACGAGTGGCCTCTCCACGTGGCTCGACTCTACCACAGCTCGTATCACTTCCGCTCCACCGTCGCTGTAAGAAAATGAAAAACACGTTTTTCTCCCGATGTGACGACTTAGACAATAATCACGACTTCTGTGTTCCTCCAGGGTCAGGCCGACTGCAGTACCGACCATCACTTCGCGGGGGCGCTCTTCACCGACTACATCTTCCACTTTTTCAGACACTGCACAACACACATTGAAAGACAGATTCCTCACAATACCACACTTTAATATATTTAATACAAGTACATGAAATATTCTCACAAAGATGATTATCAGAGAAATTGTTTTTTAAAACATGCAAATGTTTTTTGGCTGAAATAATAAACTATCACTGCAAAGTGATTTTAGATTTTACAATATTTCCTCTTATGATCTGTAATTTACGTTAATGTTCAGCAAGTCGAGAACACGATGGAGATTAAAGTGATGAAAAGTTTAGGTCAAAGTTTCTGTCATCAACATCCAGACATCAGTGATAAGTCAAAGATTTGTATTCACCTTAAAGAATGTTAATTAAATAATTAGACAAAGTTTTGTGAAGCGTGTTTTTTAGTTAGTAAAATGTTTGTGGGAGTTTTTGCAAAGTACTTTTGTTTGTCATTCTTCTGGGAGATCACATGTATAATAAATAATGTGAATTCTGAGATTAATCTCTGAATTCAAAGAAAACCAAGAGAACGAAGTCTTCTCTGAATAAAACCTGCATTTTGATCTGGAGTGTAAATCTGTTATTTTGATTTTATCAACTTTTTCCTTTAATTCTAATCAATTCATGTCACAGACTCACAGGAAATTCAGCTTCATGTTTGAAGAAGCCCTGGTGGCCACCGGTCATATTGCAACTCTGTGAACCAGAAACTCAGTCAGTTGAATATTTAAAATCCTGAGTTCTGCAACGATAAAATCAAAGAGCTAGTTTTATGTAATTTTATGTCAACATGAGGAATCGCACATCATAACCTTGAGCTCAAAGCGTATTTCTTTAATTTCAACACTTTGTTGATAGAAAAAGACTGGAGCCCCCTGGTGGGGAACTCCATATATACAACCTGATGGTGTTTAACCACATCCTGAACTTGTCATTTTCATAAAGGTTTTAATTTATCTTTATTTCCTCTGCTTTACATTCACCACGAGAGCCAGTCGGGAGGTCGGGGGATTGAAGCAGCTTCGACTCGTGCACCGACACAAACCCACTGAAACACACTGATGACTAATTCAGGTGGAGGAGGTGCAGCAGAAACACGACTAACGAGGTGTCTGAGACAAACGGCTCAGCTGCACAGAGGAAGGTAAAGTTGCAGGAGGGTAACAAAACACACAAACACACACAGACACACAAAGCAGGAGGACGGAGATGGAAGCTCAGCACCACGTACGTATCGTCCCATTTTGATTATTAATAATAACTCATTACTTTTCTTTTATCTGTAGTTGTTTCATTATTACTTAAATACATTAATGCTGTCGTTGCAAAAAATAGGTGAAATTCAATTTTTTGACTTGGTGATTTTTAGGTTTTATTTCTTGTTGCTTTAATTCCATGTTTGTTCAACTGAAGACTCATTGTTGACTTTTTCTGTTCTCAATATTTGTATGTTAAAGTTGAAAACATTTTCTTGACTTAACAAAGTAGTAGCTTAAAAATTGTCTGGTAATCTTTATAATTTTCATTTGTCCGCCTCGTATCTCTTTGTGAAATGCCTGTGGTGTTGTCTGTGGGTGTTCCTGCTCCCCAGAGGATCAACCCTGTGGGTTCT
>CM028868.1:16119799-16160662 GCA_016801935.1 Platichthys stellatus
TGCCAAATTGGAAATAACAAATTGGAAATCTGTAACAAAAGCAGCTTTAACTTTCTTCAGCATACGTATATATATATGTTCTCAGTTGATGCTGTGTGTGTTTGTGTGTGTGTGTGTGTTTGGCTGTGTGTGGTGTCGCCTGTCAGCCTGAGGACTGACGGACAGATGTCTTCTGTCACCAGGGTAACTGTCATCGAGGGAAATTGTCCGTCTCTCCTCTTACCAGCTTCCGTCTGTCTTCTGAGAACATGTAATTAACTGATACACTATCCTCTGTGTGTGTGTCTGTGTGTGTGTGTGTTTGTGTGTGTGTGTTGCAGTGCAGGATGGGAGCTCGACATCTCTCGCAGATTAAGGAGGAGTCAGACAGCAGAGAGCAAAGGTAAACGTACAATTGTGGAATTTTCACAAAATTCACAGAAGTTATTTATGTTTATTGATCTGTTTGTTGTCAACCTGTTTTTTTTATGTAAACACAAAATGATGATGGAAGTAAACAGTTGTAAGCGTAAGGTGAGCGATACCCTGGTGGCCACTTGAGGTGTTGCAAGGTGTTTTAACACAATCAAGAGGAATCACACGAGTGACGTCTGTTTCACTGGAGCTTTAAGTCCAGAGGAGATATTGAGTTATTAACATTAAAATCATGAAGTCAGACGACTTTACATCAGGTTGGAAAATCACGAGAATAAAATAAAAAGTTTAAAACTGCAATAAAATGATCAACAAAATGGATCCAATTAAAAACTTTAATGGAAACGTTTCATCTGAGAGGAGCTGGAAACTCAATCTGTGGATCAATCTGATAAGGCTGTGTGTGTGTGTGTGTGTGTGTGTGTGTGTGTGTGTGTGTATGTGTGTGTGTGTGAGTGTGTGTGAGTGAGTGTGTGTGTGTGTGTTTGTGTGTGTGTGAAACCCTCCACCGAACCGTGACCTTGGCACATGGATACGTTTCTGTGATCAGACCCGACTGTAAACAAATCTGAATGGAAACTGGTTTACATGGAGGATCAGTGTGCCTGTGTGTGTGTGTGTGTGTGTCTGTGTGTGTCTGTGTGTGTGTGTGTGTGTGTGTGCACCACACGAGCAGCTCGACAACATGATGAAGTGAAACATGAACTCATCACTCTCTCGTCCTCCGTCAGTTCCTGTTTCCTGCCTCCGATCGTCCAGCGGCGGCCAGGAGGGGGCGGAGCATGTGAACCAGGTGTGGACGCAGTGAGGAAACAGGAAGTGATGCGTCCGTCGGATCCGGCGTCTCTGTCTCTGTACGAGCAGCAGGAGGAGGTGCAGGAGAACAGGAGTCTGCTGGAGGAGGTGAATAATGAGATCACACCACTTGTGTCTACTGACCCTTTAAGATGGGGGGGGGGGGGACTGCGCCCTCTAGAGGTCAGTGAAACATTTCCTTCTCTCCTGAGCAGGTCACTTCATCCACTACAGCTTGAGTGCTAGAATTATTGACAATAAGAAAAAATAAAGTTGATTATAATACTATTATAAGTACAATTGGAATTAAAACTTTAGAGATTATTTTGTTGGAAACTCTTCTATAAATTTTGTGGAACTTTAAGCCCCAGGAACTTTATAAAGGTTCCTGCAGACGCTTGTTCACATTTCCACAATCATCTCAAGACCCGGAGACACGAGTCCAACTGATGTACGAGCAACCGACGGCTACAACAAGCTGTTCCACTCAAGTCCAGCAGGTGGCGGTAGTGCAGAAGACGATGTTATATAAACAGATCAATGCAAGTGCAACAGGGAACATGGAGGAGATTTAAATCAGGCTGCCGTTGATCGGAAAAGAGACGAACTCGAGTAACAGAGCAAATTCCAAATAAAATATAAAAACCTGATTCCAAGAATGTGTGTTCCTCAGCTGGGTTGTATAGAGGCGGAGCTTCGAGAAACTCTGCGTCTGGACGTCGAGCGGCAGCGAGAAGCCGAATTCCTCCGTCAACAGGAAAACAAGCAGATGTGGCAAAACCTCTGTTACCTGAGTCTGAGCCAGCGAGTGGCCAAGTACGCACAGACACACACACACACACACACACGCACAGACACACACGAACAGGCCGAAGCAGGGGCGTTGCTTCATGTCAGGATTTAACCCGGGGCCCTGAGCTGAACATGTGATGATATGTTTGATTTGTGCGGCTGCAGATTCGTTGACGATGTCATTGTGTTTCCTGTCGTCACCTCCCACAGACCCTGGGTCAGCAGCTACTTCAGGAAGTTTCCCATGCACATGTACTGTCTGCCCGTCCAGGCCGCCCGTCACAGAGGAAAGAGGCGGGGCCTGAACAAGAGGAAATGATGGCAGAAGATGAAAATGAATATATATTTTGACTGTTGATTTTTTTACATGTTAAATAAAGTTGGTTGCCCCCCCACCCACCATCATTTACTGCTTTATGACCTTGGTGCAGGGATTTGGTTTCACGCCCCCGTGTGGCTGCAGAAGGAACAGTCTAATAAACCAGGGACCACAGAAACATGTTCAACACGTGTGGTACCTCACTTCAGCCACTAGGGGTCTGTGAAGTACTGTGGGATCATGGGAGATTGCTGGTGCTCGTCCTGGATCACAGGCTGCACTGATCGTTTCCCAGAATGCATCATGAGAAGTGAGAATAAAAGCAACTCAACCCAAACTGCAGCAAACAAGCTCCTTTCTAAATTTAAAGATGCTCATTCAACATGTTCTATTTTTACCTTAAAGTATTAATACTTAGTACAACATTTACTGGAGGATTTCCCACCAGCTGATGTTGTTATTGTTTGTTGTTCATCTTCAATCTCTGATAATGATGATGTAGAGGAAACCTGCCGAGCAGTGTCTGACAGCGTGTTTCTTTTCCAAATGATATATAGAATAATAAATCTATAGTCCTCTTTAAAGTTCATTCTATAGATTATGAATATGACTAGTCCTCTCTCTAGAAGACCCTATAAAGCGACCTAGGGACCAGTGCGTCTTTCTCAACAGCAGGTGGCAGTGCCGTGTTTTCCACGCTCTGCAGTGAACGCAGCATCCCGTCAGTACGTCATCACGTCGCGCTCGTGCCCTGCCTCGCTCCTCCTCCTCTGAAGCTCAAACATCATCATGGTGAGTCCGCGTTTCTTCTCGAATCCGCTTCATTAAAACTCGTTCCTCTGTTTCCCGTCGTCTCTGCGTGTGTTTCGGACCCGGAGCCGCTCGACGCGCCCGGGCTGCGGCCGCGGCTCGTCCCGGGAGACGCGCAGCCGGCGCCGCTTCCCCGGCCGGGAAGCACATGGGCGTCATGATGCGCTAGCGGCTAAGCTAGCTAAGCTAAGCGCAGACACGCAGCAGTTTGAGAAACCACGCACAGAATCCACGCAGCTGCGCGTGTTCTCCTGGAGCTGAATCTGAGCTGTGACGTTTCAAGTCGCGTCTTGTCTCAGTTTGAGCGGATCGCTGCTTCTCCTTCCTCTTAGCTAACTGTTAGCATGCTAGGTTAGCATGTCACCGGGGCTTTGTGACTGTCTCAGAGAACCTCCCTCACGCTCATGAATAAAAAGTCCGATGAAATATTACATACAAAGTGACGTTTATATTCTCACGTGACCATCGAACGTCATCTGTAGATATTTTTTAACGTTTAAAATTAAATTCTTAAATTTAAACGTTAAAAGCTTCTCGAGGTTTCCAGCATCACAGGGGCGGGGCTCGACCGCTTCTGCTTTCAACGCTGCTCGGAGAGAAAGAGTCCAACTGTTAAATATCAGCGTTTTATGCGTTGATACGTTATCACATTAAATTGATAATAACTGCGTCACATCGACTTGTAGCTGCACCCAGATCTGGTCACGAGTCTGTTCATAACGGATTGTTTCATTGAAGATGTTTCTCTGCTCATTCAAATACATGTCAGGTTCATATGTTGAACATCTGTCACATTTGACCGATCCATCACACTGACTGGTTGATTAGTTGATGGGTTAATTGGTTGATTGGTTAATTGATCCTTGTCTCTCTCTCTCTCTCTGCAGGCGTCCCTATCAATGGCCCCGGTCAACATCTTCAGACATGGAGCTGATGAAGAGAAAGCTGAAACTGCACGACTGGTGCGTGGGGTTCTATTCTGCTGTGAACTCCTTGAATTAATAAAATAATTATTTTATTAATGAATATTGAGATGACACTGTGCCTCTGTGTTTTCTCCGCAGTCGTCTTTCGTCGGTGCCATTTCCATCGGGGACCTGGTGAAGAGCACTCTGGGTCCCAAGGGGATGGTGCGTCACTTAACAAGAGACACTTAGATTTATTAATCTGACTTATTGAACCTTTTGATTCTAGTTTAAGTTTGGAAAAAAGCTAAAGCATATAAATTCAAAAGTCTCTTGTTTTACTTGAAAGTATAAAAGGTAGAATCTGAATTCAGCCTCTCTAAAGAAAGGATCTGTCTTATCGTTTCTCAGGATAAGATCTTGATGAGTGGATCGAAAGGCTCCGCGGTGACGGTGACCAATGACGGAGCCACGATCCTGAAAGCCATCGGAGTCGACAACCCTGCCGCCAAAGTGCTGGTTGGTGAGTGAAGAAGCTGAAGGTCTAACACAAGTGAAGATTAGTTACCGACAAATTGACTTTGCTTATCGTGGGAAATAATCTGTGACGTCTTCGGCCACAGAATCCAAACATACTGAGTTTATTATCACGTGACAGAAGAATCTCACATGAAACAAGTCAAACTGATTATGATCAATAACCAGAGACGTAGAGTAAAATAACATGGAGAGAAATACTGATAAAAGAAACATGTGACACTTAGGATGTGGAAACCAGTCGCTCTGAATTAAATTGTTTGAAACGCTGGAACTCCTTGAAGAAGAGAAGTGATTGAGTTGTTCTCGTTTGTGTTCAGACATGTCGAAGGTTCAGGACGATGAGGTCGGAGATGGAACCACGTCCGTCACCGTGCTGGCGGCCGAGCTGCTGAGGGTAACGAGCCCTCGTGTTGATTCTCCAGCTGACTTAAGATTTAAAGAGTCTGTTGAGTGTTTCCACTGAGAGGAAAGAAGTCGCTCTCTAACGCCACTGATCTCTCACAGGAGGCGGAGATCCTGATCGCCAAGAAGATTCACCCCCAGACCATCATCTCCGGCTGGAGGAAGGCGACCCAGGTGGCCAGAGAGGCCCTGAGGGACGCCGCCGTGGACCACAGGTGAGACGGCTCAGAGTCTGGACGGGAATCAAACCCCTCTGCTCGTGTTTCTAATCTTTGTCCTCCTCTCCTGCAGCAACGACCCGGCTCGTTTCCAGGAGGATCTGCTGAACATCGCCCGCACCACTCTGTCCTCCAAACTGCTGACTCACCACAAAAACCACTTCTCCCAGCTCGCCGTCGACGCTGTCATGAGGCTGAAAGGCTCCGGGAACCTGGAGGCCATCCACGTCATCAAGAAGCTGGGAGGCAGCCTCACCGACTCGTACCTGGACGAAGGTGAGGGCTTGGGACAGGTGTCATCAATCTCAACCCTGACCTGCTCTCTGATTGGTTGCTGTAACGTCACATCTTTCTCGTCTGTCCAGGTTTCCTGTTGGACAAGAAGATCGGCGTGAACCAACCGAAGAGGATGGAGAACGTCAACATCCTGATCGCCAACACCGGCATGGACACCGACAAGATCAAGGTGCGATGCTTCCTCGGTCACAGATTCATGAATGTAGCGTGGTGAACCTTCGGTGAAGTAGATCGGCAGCTTTGTGTGAAGTTAAACTTTGTGTGTTTGTGTGTGTGTCAGGTCTTTGGCTCCAGGGTTCGTGTGGACTCGATTGCGAAGGTTGCAGATATCGAACTGGCAGAGAAGGAGAAGATGAAGGAGAAGGTCGACCGGATTCTGAAGCACGGAATCAACTGTTTCATCAACAGGTACGAGAACCTATGAAATGACAACTACAGAGTAACAAGGATCCAGAAATAAGTGTTTGATTATTTACTTTTATAGCAACATCTCAATTGCAGGAAATCATTTTGTGGATTTTATTGTTTTATTGAATTTCAATTGTCTAAAATTAAAATGTTTTAATGTACATGGTCGTTAGCTGCTCCCCTGGACAGATCGTTTAGATCTAGAAAGGGAAGGGGAGAAATGACAGCAGTGAGTATCATCCACCAGGGGGCGTCATTGCTGACTTGTGTCTTGTGTTGCAGACAGTTGATCTATAACTACCCCGAGCAGCTGTTCGCTCAGGCCGGCATCATGGCCATCGAGCACGCCGACTTCTCTGGTGTGGAGCGCCTCGCGCTGGTCACCGGTACGTGATTCATTTCTTTCTTCTGGTTCTATTCATAGATTTAGCTTTTCACATTCTACATCTTTCAACACAATCTATGAAGATTCATTTAGGTTTTCTTCTGCGCTGCCAACACAGAGTGGCAGAGAGATTGATTCATGATGTGTTGTATCACAACCTTATTTATCTGTGTTTGTAGGGGGGGAGATCACCTCCACCTTCGACCACCCTGAGCTGGTGAAGCTCGGTCACTGCAAGCTGATCGAGGAGGTGATGATCGGAGAGGACACACTCATCCACTTCTCTGGAGTCGCCATGGGTACACACACACACACACACACACACACACACTTGCTGCAGTTGAAAGCATGATGCATGTTTACATCTCTGAGGCTCTGACTAACCCCCCACCCCGCTCCGTCCTCAGGTGAGGCGTGCACCGTGGTCCTGCGAGGAGCGACTCAGCAGATCCTGGACGAGGCGGAGCGCTCTCTGCACGACGCTCTGTGTGTGTTGGCTCAGACCGTGAAGGAGCCGCGCACCGTCTACGGAGGAGGTACAGAGCCACATGTTTAACATCCTTTGTCCCTGCACGTACTCGCCACCGCTAACCTGACTCCTCCATTAGGCTGCTCTGAGATGCTGATGGCCAAGGTGGTGTCTGACCTGGCCAATAGGACGCCAGGGAAGGAGGCGGTGGCCATGGAGTCGTTTGCCAAAGCTCTGATGATGGTACGTTCATGTCGGTTCTCTTTTATTCTGAAGGTGGAGCGGGGGGGGGTTTGACACAGAATCGTTGGATTTCAGCTTCGTTACAGGTTCAAACGTCACATGATGAGTTCAAAGACCCTCAGGAAGTTGGGTTATTAAACAAATTAGTGACTTCAGTCGAATCACAATCTTTAAATTCTTATTTTTTTCTGCTCTGACGGGATTCAGGAGAAACCATCTGAAAAAAGAGTCGGCACCTGGGACTGTTTGATTTTTATGAAACTTATGAATAATCTGTTTCCCGCTCCAGCTGCCGACCATCATCGCTGACAACGCCGGCTACGACAGCGCCGACCTGGTGGCTCAACTGAGAGCTGCTCACGTGGAGAACAAGAACCAGTTCGGACTGAGTGAGTCACACGGAACAAAAACACAAATATTAAGCTTCTCTGAGAAGCGTCTGTTGTTTTTACATCCGATGAGTTGGGAACGTGTCACTGGAGGTTTTAATGTCACCTGACCCGTTTCTCTTCCTGCAGACATGTCTGAAGGCATCATTGGCAACATGGCGGAGCTCGGCATCACGGAGTCGTTCCAGGTGAAGCGTCAGGTGTTGCTGAGCGCATCTGAGGCCGCGGAGATGATCCTGAGAGTCGACAACATCATCAAAGCTGCTCCCAGGTCAGTCACCACCACGGATACAACACGAAACCATGTGACTGTTAAATCTGCTCCCGACAGGAAATCACGTTCAGCTGCAGAGAATCATTAAAACAGCCTCGTGACATTTTGTTTTTGTCCTGATCGTAGATTAGAAATACGAAGTTTCATAAATTTGAAAATACAAGTTCCTCAGTCCTTAATTTTGTTTTTATTTATTTATAGGAAGAGAGTTCCCGACCATCACCCCTGCTAGAGGAAGAGGAAGATGAGGAAGAACGAGGGGCGTCGGTTTTGTTATTTATAACCTCTTTGTCGTTCAAATCAAAGAAACGCTCCGCTGGTCTTTTTTTCTCTGTCATTAAACTCACTGTGGATGCACTGCTAATGCTAGCTGGACTGAACGCTAACAGTGGATGAGTTCGTACAGTTTGTTTCTGATGCTAACATTAGCCACAGTTGCAGCGCTCTGCTTGAGGCCAGCTGGGCTAACGTTAGCACAGTTAGCATTTAGAAAGGAAGTTTGGACGTTGTTTTTGTTTACTGAAATAAATGAACCAATCATCGTCAGTAGTTTGTCTGTTTTCTTAAATTTGTGGCTCCTGAGTGTTCAGCGTTTGAATCAAGTAACATCCACAAAATATAATGAATATCCAAATTCATACATAGTAAATAAATCAAAGCACTTTCCCCTCACCATGTAATCCACTAAATGACTTTTCCTATCCCACAATTCATTGCAAGAGCAGCTTTAAAATGTGTTCATAATATATAATGTAAAAATAATACATAAGAACATTTCCATTCTAACTTCACCGCCATCAAGACTGATTTGATTTTAGATTTGCATAATAAATACTGCATATCTTCAGCTGAGATCATTTATTCTGGAACAACTTTTCTAATTTGTGAATTAAACAGATTATTGTTTAAATCTCAGTTCATCTGAATGAAAACAGATTTTTTGTTTTTTTGTTCCTCTGGATTGTTTCACCTCGTTGGGTCAAAGTGACCGAAACCTCCGAGTCAACACTGACCACACGATGAGTTCAGGGGAAATCAGAAGTTATTGACCTGAGAGCAACTGACAGATTTGGTTTGTCAGTTACTGTCGTGACTCAAGTGCTGTGAAACTTTTATTTTCATCTTCACGAATCTGCATAAAGTTCACGAGAGGATAAAAATCCAGAAACTTTTAATAGCATGACAGCTTCGATTAACCAGCTTCCAAGAAGGAAACCAGTTAATCTCTATCGCCCCCTATTGGCTGAAGTACGAGTTATACATCCACCTCCTCCATGGAAGCAGATGGGACTTGGTCCAAGCTAAAAACATCTGCATGTATTTGATTTGTTAAACGAGCCGAGCAGCATGATTGACAGCTGACACTTAGTAGTGATCGGTGAGGACCTCGATACTGGGTCACCACTGGACAGAATCTAACCAGGACGTCAGAGATGATGTGGAGCCTCTTCAGGACTAAGCTCTGGTCCCCATGAGGTACACTGGTCCTGACGAGGCCAGTGTTTATACATGAGAAGGTCCTGAAGAGGTAACACATACACAGACACACACACACACACACAAACACACACACTGAGGGTTTGTGATGTCACAAAGACTCAGATCCAATCAGAGCATCAGAGAACCCTGATAAACCTCAGGTCTGCTGAGCTGCAGTGACAGACGGAGTGACGGACATGTCGAGGCTGCTGCTGCTGGTTCTGCTGAGTTGGACATGGACGGGCTCAGCTGTGGTCAGGTAGAAGAACTCACCTTCATTCATATATCAGTGGTTCTGCTTCTAGATGAGGACAGTTTGATTTCGGTTTTCTCTCAAGTTCAACTCAAAGTTAGTTTTTGAGATGAGTTCTTCTCATTAAAGATATAAACAGATTCAGTCAGTAAACGGTAGAAGCTGAACTTCCCCCCCCGGCAGGATCCCTCTGAGGCGGGCGCCCTCCCTCCGCTCCCAGCTGCGGGCGGACGGCCTGCTGGACGACTTCCTCCGGGATCACCGGCCGGACACGTTCAGCCGCCGCTACGCTCAGTGCTTCCCCCCCGGCACGCCCTCGCTGCGCCTGGGCCGCTCCAGTGAGAGGATCTACAACTTCATGGATGTAAGAATGATGACACTGACCGTCAGGTGGAGAGGTTGCTGGTTCAAACCTCGCCACTGCTAAAAACAGAGAATGATTTCCTGTACGTCTGCTGAAGTGCTCCTGTGCAAGGCTCCAAACCCCAAACTGCTCATGAGGCCTCAGGATCTTATCTCTCACTGTGTAACCTCATCTGTGTTTAAATGTAATTTGATTATTCATTTATTGGTTTTAGATGTGTTGCAGTTTGTGTGCCTTGCTCATGGTCCCACATCAGAATAAAGTTGAGCGTTTCTTGTGTTGTGGTGAAATAGAGCTGACGCTGTGTGTTTGTGTTTCAGGCTCAGTACTACGCTGACATCAGGCTCGGGACGCCGGAGCAGAACTTCTCTGTGATCTTTGACACCGGCTCAGCGGATCTCTGGGTCCCATCGTCCTACTGTGTCAGCCAAGCCTGTGGTACCACAACACAGACACACAACACTTGTGTTTGAGTTGTGGGTCAGAACGGACTGACTCTGGTTTAGTGTGATAACAAGTCCAAGGTCTCTCCCCCCCCCATCCTCTCTCTCTCTCTCTCTCTCTCTCTCTCTCCCCCCCCCGCCCTCTCTCTCTCTCTCTCTCTCTCTCTCTCTCTCTCTCTCTCTCTCTCTCTCTCTCTCTCTCTCTCTCTCTCTGTGTGTGTGTGTGTTACAGTGTCACACCGTCGTTTCAGGGCTTTTGACTCGTCATCATTTCATCCCGACGGCCGGATGTTCGGGATCCACTACGGATCGGGTCACCTGCTGGGCGTCATGGCCAGAGACACACTGAAGGTCTCTTCTGTCCTGTGGACGTCTCAATGAAAGACTGTCCCTGTGGCTGATGCGTTACGACACGCACAATATGTTGTTGATTAGAGAATGAAGTGTGTTACTCAGTTTTGTGGCATCAGCATAACAGTGGCAGCAGAAACTTTGACTCAGACAAATAGCGAGAGGAGATTTTCATATAAAGAGAAAATAAAAGTGTGTCTTTAATCCCTCCCTGAGGGACACCACAGGTTATAGGAAGACATCGTGAATATATTCAGATTTCCAGGCAGAAATGCATATAAATAATAATAAAGATGTCCTCAATATAGAAATATATACTGGTTGTCTTCTGTCTCAGGTCGGTGGTCTGACCATCCTGAACCAGGAGTTTGGGGAATCTGTCTATGAGCCTGGGGCCACGTTCGTATTAGCCAAGTTTGATGGCGTCCTGGGGATGGGCTACCCGGCCCTTGCAGAGATCCTTGGAAACCCTGTTTTCGACAACATGTTGGCGCAGAAGACGATGGATGAACCAGTCTTCAGTTTCTACCTCAGCAGGTACGACTTCACCAGTTAGAAGGAATTCATGTTGTGACACTTTTCTCGTGGAGATTCAGCAGAGAAAAGCTTTCTTGTGTTGGACATTTGTTCTAAAGGGATTCTGAGAATCTAAACTAAACATAAACTGCTTAGTTTAATTTATAAAAATAATTTATAAAAATAAAAAAGGCATTTTCATTGTCGTGTTTGTGTCGCTGCAGAAAATCAGGTGGCGGCAGCTCCGAAGGTGAACTGATGCTCGGTGGCACCGATGAGTCGATGTACATTGGACCCATTAACTGGATTCCAGTGACGGCTAAGGGATACTGGCAGATTAAAATGGACAGGTTTACATGAATTTATCTTTATTTTGATCTTAACCCCAAATTAAAATTACTAAACTGTACTGACATTCAGAAATATCATTTTATTTCATTATTTTTGTGGCACGTTTAGTGAATATCAGTTACAGCCCATGACCATATCAAATAAACACACAGGTGTGTGTAGTGTGTGTACATCATGTTGGGGTGCTATGCAGTACACGTATCAACCACCAGAAGGCAGTACAAAGAGATGTGTTAGACAAGGTGCCATCATTACAGCATTAAAAGCAGATGTTTAACTGCCCCTGTGAGGACATGTTGTCCTCATCATAGTCAACACAGTGTGGTGAATAATGACGTCTGTGTGTGTCTGTGTGTGTCAGTGTGGCGGTGCAGGGTGTGAGTTCTTTTTGTCCTCGTGGTTGCCAAGCGATTGTCGACACAGGAACTTCCCTGATTGCTGGACCGAGCAACGACATCTTCAACCTCCAGCAGCTGATCGGAGCCACGCCCACAAACATTGGAGAGGTAAACAAACCGGATCAATATTGATCTCGTATCTGAAAGTTGAATTCTGAAAACTTGGCAGAAAGTAGAATGTGACCTTTGTGTGTGTTTAGTTTCTTATCGACTGCACCAGGTTGTCCAGTTTGCCACATGTGACGTTCGTGCTGGGGGGGAGAGAGTACACACTGACTGCTGAACAATACGTCAGGAAGGTAATGGCCCTACTGGTGTGTAACTGGTTGTGCTCTGTTACCAGTACAAGGCCCATTCTGTTGTGTAATATGAAACCTCTCTGATCTCCAGGAGATGCTTGGTGACAGGGAGATGTGTTTCAGTGGATTCCAGAGCGTGGACATTCTTTCCCCTCAGGGCCCCCTGTGGATTCTGGGAGATGTATTTCTGACCGAGTTCTACAGCGTCTTCGACCGAGGACAGGACCGGGTCGGCTTTGCACCCGCTAAGCACCCGAGCAAATAGTAACCATCAGTGGCTAACAGCTGGATCAGCAATAAATATATTGATAAGAAATGAAGTCATTTGTCTTTGATGGTTGTTTTATTCAAAAAATGTGCTTGTGGTGATTCAGCAGCAGCAACAGATAAAGTGAATTCATCACTTCAAGGTGCATTTACAAAATCAGATAATATCACAATCGTTACAAATAAACAGCCGATTTTGTTCCAAAAGTATTTTCTAGAAACTTTTAAAGTCAATAATCCTGAGGAGCAGCACACGATGGAATCGGTTTGGTCTGTGGAGTCGGAGATTAAAACACCCTTTTCACTTGTGTGTCTGTTGTCTGCGATGTGAGTCGACACATGTCTCACGTCCGGGTCGAGGACTCCACTTGTTCACGGGTTCAAATCGGCTCCGATCAGAACTGATGGAAAAGAGACACCTGGGAGAAAGCACGGTGAGACAGTGCCTCATTTCCATTATGTTCATGATACACAGGGGAAAAAGAGAAAACTCCTTTACTGACAATGTGAAAGGAATCAAACACATTTAAAAATATAACCTGCGCATGGCTGCTAATTCTTGTGTAAAATAGGAATAGGTGTGGATTACCTTCAGTTCCTCTACTAGTCACTAGGTGGTATCCAAAATAGTTTTTATGCCAAATTTGATTTATTTTTGTCTCCAGTAACAAAAAAACCTGAACAGTTAATCAAGGTTAAGGCTTCAAATCGTTCAAGAATTGAAGTCGTCAGCTCAGTGACTGGTTCTGTTTGGATCTGTTTGGTTCTGTTTGGTTCTGTTGGGTTCTGTTGGGTTCTGTTTGGCTCTGTTGGGTTCTGTTGGGTTCTGTTGGGTTCTGTTTGGCTCTGTTTGGTTCTGGGCTCTGTTGGCCCAGTGTTCTGTTACTAAGTGAGTGATTCTCTGTTCTCTCCTGAACTGTGCGACTGGGAGTTGTTGTTTTCGATGTCCTTGCTGTTGTTGGTTCTGTCGGACTTTTTGCCCTCAGTCATTCCCTGGAAGCCGGGGTCCTGCTCGGGGTCCGGGAGCTGCAGCGTGGCGCTCGGTGGACCAGGTGATCTTCTGGACTGGAATTGAACCAGACATCTCCTACGCTTCCCCAGGCCATTGGGGCTCGGCAGGCTGCGAACCGACCACTTTGACGTCTGCCTGGAGAACTGCAGGGAGAACTGGCGCCTTCGGGGTCGAGCCGATTGCCGATTTTGGATATTTGTTACTGTCCACTGGAATTCCTTCGGTCCTAATTGAGTGGGGGAGCAACAAACCAAGGAACTGGCCCTGGATAAACAAAGGATATTAAAGTCAAGGAATCGATACTTAGAAATATGAGATTGGAACAAGAATGAGAACATACCTCCTCCCAGGAGACCCTTACATTCAAACAAGCTGCACCAAATTTGACTCATAGATATCAATGCCCTGAATGGGCCAAATCTTTTCATCTCCATTAATTATTTCCCAGGAAAACTGTGAGAATGTTAGAAAATGCCCAACGAAAGTGATCAAAGTTTTACTGGTGATCAAAGGTGTTTTTGCATAATTCTGCTGATAAACCGACAAACAGATGGAACCATCAGCTCCTTGGTGTGTTCACACAGAGACTGGCTCGGTTGTTTATCTCAGGACCACAGCACAACAGTTTAGGTATCAACAGAGAAGTACAGACCCAAATGTCCTGGCACTTTCAGCAGAACATGATGAATCACCTTGGATGTTCCAGGCCTGGCGCCTCCTCCGTGGAGGAAGGATCCAAACCGTTGTGGACGTTCACCACCTCGGCGTCGACAGAAGAATCCATCTTGTTCCAGACTTCAAACACTGGCTGGCTGATGAGAAGAAAGGGGCTACTGTTGACCTCCCTCAATGTGGACAAGGTGTCCATGGGAGGAGGGGGGGTGACCAGGGAGGGGGGCGATGCCAGGCCACCTGCACCTGGACTGAGCCTGAATGAACAGGAAGTGAGAACACAGAGATCAGTGCGCCTCATTCACAAAGGGAGTTCTTCTTAAAACTCGCTAACACAGTTTTCCTGAAGATTGTGACATTCACCAATGTTTCTTATCTGATATTTGTTCCTTTGTAAGAACATGATCCCGATGAAGAGAACTGTACCTGACGTCTGGGAAGACGCTTCCTGTGGTATCACTGCTGTGCCGTTTGAAGATGGGTCGAGGAGGTCGGAGTTCAGGAGGCTCCTGGACGCTCAGCAGCCGGCGGACTCGCCCAAGAACCTGCAAATTAAATTCAGAGAGTTCTAGTTTAAGAATGAAATAACTAAACCGGAAATAAACCATAACCTGATTTGCAGAGTTAAAAATGAATGATATTACCGACTCTTGGCGCCGGGTCAGTACAGACTCGGGCTGCCGAGGACTGCTGTCGCTAACGTCGGCCTCGTCAAACTGGAGAATATCTGAGAGTCTGAAAGAGACGTTGGATCAAATGTTTTCTGTTTTAAAAGGTTTTAATAGTTTTATCTGCAAAATCAGTCACAGTTCAATTCAGACCTGTTTTGAGATGAACCCTATGAGGAGCAATAACAGCTCCACTTCCATAACGATGATGTATTAAATCTATTATATATCTATCTTATCAGTAAAATCAGCAAAAGCTCAGAATGAATCCCTGCTAACAACTTTCATCACCAGCAAAAAGATCGAGACGATCATTTCAACCAATCAGCTCACTTGGTTGAAACAAGCGAATAATTAACATGTAAAATATGCGTGACTGCGTATTGACCCCATGTCGGTGGTGGAGCCGAGGAATGAGGGGATGCAGTAGTCGGAAGCAGCCAGCGTGTACGGTGGTTGAGCGTCGCGGTCGTTCCAGTAAATGTCTTTGGTCATGTGAGGAAAGTTCATGTGCATTTCATCCACAGCCAACAGCGACACCTGCAGGAACAGGGAAACATGACGGGATAGTGGTGTGTTGTTTTAATCAAACACTATATTATTAAAAAGCATCTTAATCCATCACAATGTTAGAAATAATAAACAATTTCATATTAATATGGAATAAACAGAAATTAAACCTATTTTATGACTACAAAGGCAAATTGTTCAGAACTTTTCATCGTCTGCCTTTCATCTATTAAAGGCAGACATGAAAGGTTCAACAAGTTTATATTGTCTTTCATGCCTTTCATGAGATGTGTATAAATGCGTTCCGCCGCTCCTCCTCCTCACATCTCATCTGATCCATAGAAACGATGGAGGCACCAAAGAAAGCTCCAGCGCCCAAGAAGGGCTTCAAGAAGGCGATGACCAAGGTCCCCGGCAAGAAGAGGAAGAGCCGCAAGGAAGTCTTCTCTATCAACGTGTACAAGGTGCTTAAGCAGTTGCAACCCGACATCAGCATCTCCACCAAGGCCATGGCCATCATGAACTCCTTCGTGATGGACATCTTCGAGCGTATAGCCGGGGAGGCCTCCCGCCTGGCTCTCTACAACAAGCGCTCCACCATCACCTCCCGGGACATCCAGACCGCCGTCCGCCTGCTGCTGCCCGGGGGGCTGGCCAGGTACGCCATGTCCGAGGGCACCAAGGCCGTGACCAAGTACAACAGCTCCAAGTGAACTGCGGGGACCCGCTTCCACCCAACGGCTCTTTTAAGAGCCCCCCACCGGCTGGAGACAAACGGTCCTGATGCTTCCATGTTCACACTCACCTGCTCCGTCCTCCAGTTCCCATGAAGCTCATCAGAGCCGGGTGGAGGGTTTAGATCCCATGGGTCACATGGTTCATATGAGACTCATTACGCATCAATATGAGCTAAACCACCAGATTACAAACAGCTTCTGATCTAAACCTCAAACTAGATCCCAACTGTTTGTTTGCAGCAGCTTCATCTGACACGTGTCAATGATTGACGAGGTGCAGAGGAAGTGATTGTGATAACACTGGACTGATGTTACTAGTGTAGATGCTTCATACAATAATAATGAACTGGGATGGATTGATAATTATATTTGATCTGTCAGCTCCACTTCCTTCCACTGTCCAGAAACTAAGAGCTGAACAGAAACCATCTCTGAGAGGAACTCATTTAACTACTGAACACAACTGCACATACATTTCAAAAGGCAATATTAATAATGGGGAAATCTGTAGAAGAACATGTAGAAAATAAACAGAAATCAAACCTATTTTATTAATAAGTTGTGATAAACTTACAGATTTCCCCCTTTGTAAGGCCTCTGGAAATGTATGCACAGCTGTATGTAAGTGTGTGGCTGAAATAGTCATTGTTATACATCGTATGAAGTGTGTGATATTAAATCAAACATACAAATGTATCATCTGTGAGTGTGGTTATTAATATAATAATATAATACATCATATGATAATTAATTGTCATGTGTAAAGTTAGATTAATAGGAGTTTATAGATTCTTCTTCTCTGTTGGTTTAAATTGGTCAGAACCTTCCACCGTCTGCCTGGTGACCAGCTCAGCCAATCACAGGCGGGGGACCGCACAGCCTCATTAGCATGTGATGTGTTTAAATCTGCTCTGCCGCGCCTCCCCCTCACATCTCATCTGATCTACAGACACGATGCCGGAACCAGCGAAGGCTCCAGCGCCCAAGAAGGGCTCCAAGAAGGCGGTGGCGAAGGCCCCCGGTAAGGGCGGAAAGAAGAGGAGGAAGTCCAGGAAGGAGAGCTACGCCATCTACGTGTACAAGGTGCTGAAGCAGGTTCACCCCGACACCGGCATCTCCTCCAAGGCCATGGGCATCATGAACTCCTTCGTGAGCGACATCTTCGAGCGCATCGCCGGGGAGGCCTCCCGCCTGGCTCACTACAACAAGCGCTCCACCATCACCTCCCGGGAGATCCAGACCGCCGTCCGCCTGCTGCTGCCCGGGGAGCTGGCCAAGCACGCCGTGTCCGAGGGCACCAAGGCCGTGACCAAGTACACCAGCTCCAAGTGAACTGCGGGGACCCGCTTCCACCCAACGGCTCTTTTAAGAGCCACCCACCGGCTGCCTGGAGACAAAAAGTCCTGATGCTTCCATGTTCACATTCACACACACTCACTTCCTCCAGTTCCCATGAGGCTCATCAGAGCCGGGTGGAGGGTTCAGGTCCCACGGGTCACATGGTTCATATGAATCCTAATGAGACTCATCACGCATCCATATGATCAAAACATCTAACTAGAACAGTTTGTTTGCAGCAGCTTCACCTGACACGTGCTCGAACTCTTAACAGACGATTGATCAGGTGTGAAGGAAGTGACGTGTTAACACTGACCGTTCATTGTAGATGATTCATGCAATAATGAACTGGGACAGATCGATCAATGTTCATTATTTTATACTATCTGTCAACGCAGCTGCACTTCCTGCCACTGACCAGAAACCAGGGAACACACGTCAGTCCATGTCCCGTGTGTTCACATGGACCAGCAGGGTCTAGTCCCTCAGCTGATGTGTGTATGGTTCTGTTTGACGAAGGGTCACACAGGGACACGAACCCAGCTCTTAACAACTCATCCCTGAGAGGACGTGCTGAAGTGACACCATGAGAAGGGAAACACTGATGTGTTGTTCCTGGGCTTCGTGTCTTTGTTGAGGAGATTCTGCCAAACTGTGTTTTACCAACAATATCAAAATTTTGGATCGATAAAGAACACATGTATTCTTTTGTATTTATCAAATTGTCTGTGAATGACCAATACATTATATTATAAAAAGAGAAGAGATATTGCCTTTTATAAGCCACTAATATATATTGTCTAAATATATGTATTAATAACGTATAAAAGTGACAGGATGACGCGTGCACGTGTTTGTACAGTCTCTGCTTGTGTCACTGATTTCTGAAGGAAGTCATATTAACGGTATAAATCAGCTGTCTTTAATTTAACGGCGTCAGAGTGAAACTGTTAAATGACTTGTTATGAATCGTCATGTGTTGATTTATTGTATTTTGTTTCTAATGACATTAGAGGTGAATCATTGAGCAGCAGCCTGCACGACACAT
Organism: Platichthys stellatus; assembly: GCA_016801935.1. Taxonomy (NCBI): domain Eukaryota; kingdom Metazoa; phylum Chordata; class Actinopteri; order Pleuronectiformes; family Pleuronectidae; genus Platichthys; species Platichthys stellatus. The sequence goes on from CM028868.1 coordinate 16,138,166, forward strand.
GTTCTCTGCTCGGCTCCGCTGCGTCCTGATCCTCGGTGTGTTTGCTGCCGACAGAAAGCGTCAGTTTATCGTGAAATAGTAATCGGTAGCTGAGTGTTTTCACACCCAACCCCTGGACTAACATTTGGGGCAGATGGGGAACTGGTTTTGATGGAGCTCCGGAGCATTTTAAACCATTTTAGGAGATAAATTAGTGGGAAAACACGGTGATCGGCGCCGCTCACCGCGGTGAACAGGCGAGGTTTCGGGGCTCCACGGGCCGAACACCCCGATCCCCGGAGCTCTGCGTACCTCCGACTTGAGGACACACGCGCCCGGTGTCGGTTGTCACCGCCGCGGACACTTGTCGTCTCTTCCACGGTGATTTTATGGCGTGTTATCGGTGAGAAGAAAACACAAGTGCACGGTGTTCGCAGCGCAGCGAGCCGCGGCGGGCGGAGTTGACTCTCCACGGTTCTCATGGTGTGTTTAAGACCGGCCTCCCGCTGCAGGACAACACCACTCTGACACCGAACATCAGAACCATGGCAGAAGAAGCTCCCACTCCAGCGCCGGCCAAGGCCCCGAAGAAGGCGGCAGCCAAGCCGAAGGCGGCAGCCAGGCCCAAGAAGACCGGACCCAGCGTCCGCGACCTCATCGTCAAGGCCGTGACCGCCTCCACCGAGCGCAACGGCATGTCGCTGGCCGCCCTGAAGAAGGCTCTGCTGGCCGGCGGCTACGATGTGCTGAAGAACAACAGCCGCGTGAAGGTCGCCGTCAAGGCGCTCGTCGACAACGAGGTCCTGGTTCAGACCAAGGGAACCGGCGCCTCCGGCTCCTTTAAGCTGAACAAGACCGCCTCCAAGAAGGCCGCCGCTAAGAAGCCCGCCGCCAAAGCCAAGAAGAGCCCGGTGAAGAAAGCTCCCGCAGCGAAGAAGGCCGTCGCAGCCAAGAAGACCGCGGTCGCCAAGAAGTCACCGAAGAAGGCGAAGAAACCGGCGGCTGCACCCAAGAAGGTGACCAAGTCCCCGAAGAAGGCCGCCAAGAGCCCGAGGAAGCCGGTTAAGAAAACCCCGGTGAAGAAGGCTCCGGCTAAGAAGCCAGCGGCGAAAAAGGCACCTGCCAAGAAGCCCGCGGCGGGGGCGAGGAAGGCTCCATCCCGGAGGAAGTGAGCGGACACAGACCCGAACCCCAACAAAAGGCTCTTTTAAGAGCCACACACCCGAGACCCGAGAGAGCCGGTTCCTACCGTCACACCGAGTTCACACCATACTTCTACATGATCCATACCACAATACTTCATACTTCTACGTGATCTATATCACAATACTTTATATTTCTACATGATCTACATCACAATACTTCACACTTCTACATGATCTACATCACAATACTTAATACTTCTACGTGATCTATATCACAATACTTTATACTTCTACATGATATATAGCACAATACTTTACAGTACCTGGAATATGTCTTCGTTCTGAGCAGCGCTTTGTATTTCAAGTTACTAATACTCTAGTTATACTGTTGTAACATGTATTAATAACTATATACAAACTTAGGCTACATTTACACTATCAGATATTGTGTAATGTACATAATTTACAGTATTATTCATCTAAATATTATCAGGACATGCACGATATGGAGTCACTGTTCTGTATGTAAACACCTTATTTTTAGAGGAGTAACTGTACATGTTGCTACAGCACATATGTCAAATAGTATTTCTCTTATGTTTGGGTCACGATGAGACTTTATTAATCCTGCAGGGAAATACTTGTATATGAGTAATATATATGATAAGGAGCAGGGTATAAAATATATGAATATAATATTATTTTGATCGATTTCGAAGTGTTTCCATTGTGGTTATGCAATATTTTAACAGAACAGAAGTTGATCCAAAGTTTAAATTTGAAGAAGCAGTGACTTCGTATCTTTAGGTTCAGACTGAATTCAGGTTTAAAAAAACTTTTAAAATCTAAATATATGAAACTTAAAGGTTAGATTCAGATAACGGCAAGAAGCTGTAAGTGCATGAACATTCACTACAGACATCATTAAATAAACATTTTCTAGTAAAACATGAATCATTATGAAAATGTATTTTGCATTTCTTCTTTCATTGATTTCTGTGTTTGTACGGTCATTTATTAATGTATCCTACATATATTTGTTTCTGTATTTCTACCTCATGGAAACCTAGTCCTCAGACCAGAATGATTAAACTTAGTTTATTAAAGTCCTGAATTGTCCGTGTGACGTAGTGGTGACCGGGCCGCTTCGTGGGTCTGATACCGGATTGGACTCCGGAGCCTCCACGGGACCGCGGGGGACGGTGATCACCACAGGGACCGTGAAGAGGAGCAGGGCTCGGGGAAACTCGGAGTCGGTCCACATTGAGCGAGCATCGCGGGGCGGATTCTTCGAGACGAACGACTTTTGGCGCCCGTTTTTGAAAAGAGTTCCCTCCAATAAGCAGCGCAGTTCCGGGTGGTGTGTCGCTCTCTGGGCGGCGCTGAGCCCCAGGAGGGATCCGCTCTCCAATCAGGGGTCGCAGCGTCACCCGAGCGGGAGCCGGTCCGACGCTTTAAGAGCAGCCGAGTCCCGCTCACTTCATTCTTCTTTTCTCCACAGAACAAGAAACAATGGCACGAACCAAGCAGACCGCCCGTAAGTCCACCGGAGGGAAGGCTCCCAGGAAGCAGCTGGCCACCAAGGCCGCCCGGAAGAGCGCCCCGGCCACCGGCGGAGTGAAGAAGCCTCACCGTTACCGACCCGGTACCGTGGCTCTCAGAGAGATCCGCCGCTACCAGAAGTCCACCGAGCTGCTGATCCGCAAGCTGCCCTTCCAGCGCCTGGTCCGGGAGATCGCTCAGGACTTCAAGACCGACCTGCGCTTCCAGAGCTCCGCCGTCATGGCTCTGCAGGAGGCCAGCGAGGCTTACCTGGTCGGCCTGTTCGAGGACACCAACCTGTGCGCCATCCACGCCAAGAGGGTCACCATCATGCCCAAAGACATCCAGCTGGCCCGCCGCATCCGCGGGGAGAGAGCCTAACCTGCCCGAACTCCGCTCACCACACAACGGCTCTTTTAAGAGCCACCCACCCGCACTGAAGAGTCAAAGTCCCGCTGCACCACTTCCTCGTGTCATGATCCATCTGGAGCTCAAACGTGTTCTTAAACATTTAAACTTAATCATCCCAGAAAATGTTTGAGTTTAATGATTTACAAACTAGATCTGTTTCATATCGTGCTTGGTTATATAACGTATTGGTCATTAAAAGGTCGAGGCTCAAATCAGAAATTAAACTTCCTGTAGACTTTGAATTTACTCATAAATGTTCCTCCATAATCTCCATCCTTTTCAAAAAGAACTTCCAGCTGTCAATCAGGTTGAGGAGCAGTAAGTTGAGGTTCGATCCAGAATACCAACAGATACTTAATACAGTCTATTCATGTAAATAGATTGTATTAGAAGTGAAAAGTGGAGATTATTAATCCTTATTATTCGCACGAAAATGGCTGACATGTTTATGACCTAAGATAAGATCTTATCTCACTCAGACTGCCTATGCTGTCATGACTCCTGATGTCATGGCTGCCTTCGAGGTCATTTTAAGATGTGATGTTACACAACCAAACAAACTCATGAAGTTAATCTCATCATATTAACCATTAAGCTCCACGGCTCCTGAGCCCCGTCATTCCACCACAGTGTTCAGTGCAGGTCTGGGAGCAGCTGTTGAGTTAGAGACTTCTATGTTTACAGCAACAGAATATTAAATACTAGAAACATGATGACACATCCGAGTCCCAGGAGGAGTAGAGCTGAGAAGGAGAAGACGTAGACCAGGATCTTTGGGCGGGAGCTGTAGGGACCTTCTGCCAGGTGCGTGTTGAGCTCTGTTTGAAGGCACTCCACGATAAAAGCCTCTTCAGTCCGGTGGGGGGCAGACAGCACGAAGGTGACCCACAGGCCGTACCTCTGCTGAAGCCTCTTCACAACAGCCTTCCTCACTTCTTTGCACTTTTGCATGTTTGGGACGAGCCCGTCCGGAAGTCCCGCCAGCGTCTCATTGGTCAGACGCTGAATGAGGCTGATGCTCCTCCTGCTGCTGCAGCTCATCAGTGGACCACACTTCTCCACGACGTCAGCAGTGACCATGCTGACTAACACCCGCAGCTGGAGGTCTTCCTCCGTGGGCGCTGAGTGTTCTCCGCTGGTCACCACCTGCTCATCTGGTCTGTGGGCCATCAGCTCATCAACTGCCATCTCCTCAACCATCTCCACGTCTTTTCTCTATCCCTCTGTAGCCACCTGGTTGTTCATCGTATGAGGATCTGTTGTATCTGTTCCTTTCTTCACGAACGCAGCTGTTTCTGTTTTGCGATGTGCTTTCTGCAAACTGTCTTTGTGCTTCTTCTAAGTGAGGTGTATTGTAACGAGGCAACCAAGGTCCAGGTCCACTCCTATGACATCAAAGGCATTTCCTTTGAGGTCATAGGAGTGGACCTGGACTTTGTTTGCCTCCCAAACTAAAGATAGAAATAAATTATTTATTCATTTATTTACTTTTGGTGTTTTGTTTAAATGTACATATCAATATCACATGTGTTTGGATTTGAACACTATTTTATTTGGCTAATGTGTCACAAAAATAATAATTCAGTTACGATGATTGACTGGGACAGTGCTGAAATGTACAAATGATCTGCTTGATGTAATTATTTCCCAAGCAGCAGAGCAGAGCTGTTCCTCTAAGGAGCCTGGAGCAGGGACCGAAGCAAAGAAGCTACTTCCTGTAAAGTAAGTTTGAACGTCTCTTTGCAGTGAGTGATCGTTATTCTTAAAATCTTTGTCGACGTCCCACATCTCACTTTATCATTTCTGTTTCCACCAAAACTGTCCGAGTTTCCATTTCTTTTGGACGAACCATTCTCTGTTAGGAAACTAGTTTTCAGTGCAGCGGCGGTTTCCCACCTGAAGGTTCCTGTCGATGATCCAGTTGACCTCGAAGTCTTCGTCGTCCTCTCCGAACGGGTTGATCAGCTGCTCCGCGACCTGACGACCACAACACATCATTAACAGGGATTCCACACACACAAAAGTTAATGATGAATATATCCCAAGTATCACAGGTCCAGATTCCCACAAAATCTAAGAAGCTTAATCATGTTTCTCAGAATTTGAAAATGTTTCATTCATTGAGTCCAAGTCCAACACACTTTGTGCAACCAACGTATAGAAACCTGCAACTCAGGCTCATCCAGTATTTCTAACATCTTATTAATATAACGTGGTCGAGACAGAAACAACAGGTGAACCGTGAACCCGTGAATGGGGTCGGTGGTGATGGTCTAATGTACACGGCTCCAGCCTCAGCAAGCGTCTGGCTGTAACTACAGCTGCCACACGGGGGCGCACAGAGGGAAGGAGGGTGTAGAGCTCATAGAAAAGTACATTTTGACAAACCTTAGCCACAGTGATGTATATTAGATCTTTAGTGTGGACGAGTGTGATATTCGGCCAATTGTCAACATACTTAACATTAAAGCCTGTAGCTGGTTGTAATGTTGTGGCTCTACTCAGCAGTGATCCACATTATGTGAAGGAATATAGAGAAACAGGAGGATCTTTGTTCTTTAGTAGACGACAAGGTGAACTCACCTTCAGCCAGCCGGAGTAGAAGAAGAACTGCAGCATGGTGTAGACGGGCACGTACATGTCGAGGTCATGACCTTGGTAACCCCTGGTCGGGTCCAGAAACTGTCGACCGATTAGACAAGCCACGAAAAAGGTGTAAACAGCCAGAGTGACGACCTGAAGAGAGAGAGCGAGAGAGAGAGAGAGAGAGAGAGAGGCCTCACTGTTTGATCCCCTCCATACTAACACACCTGAAAACGTACATCACCCGACCGGCCACATTCACGCTCAATGTGATCAGATCCTGACGAATCAGAGATGGGACTGAAAAGAACCAATCAGCAGCGGGATGTGAGCTTCAGAGTCAGATCTCCACTGCTGGGATCCAGCTACAGTAATGATGCTGATGTGATTAGAAGCATCTGGTTCCAACAGAAGACCGACCTGTGTGTAGACCAGTGGGATGCCGACCCAGTCGTAGCCGAACAGAGTCGCACACCAAGTCCTGAACAGGTTCATCTCCTGGATGCAGAGACAGAACGTGGACAGGGTTAGAGCGCCAGCTGCTGTCCCCCCCCCCCCCAGATTCATGAAGCTCAACTGGCTGATTGGAAACATAAAGGGTAGCTCATGTGTTCGCTTCACTTCTATACACTCATACTTTGACATAGAGAATAAAATATGAATTGTTCTCCTGTCCGTCACATTGAGAATGTTCTGCAGGTCGATGCTGTCCTGGATGCGTCCTTCTTGTCTAGCTTTAGACGCCAGGTTGGAGAACCAGACCACAGGAATCCAGTACTTCAGGTGAGGTGAGGGGATGTCGTCGAAGACCTTCCTCTCCTCTGGAGTCATAAAACCTGCAGGTGTCGAGACAAACAGGTAGAACGACCGAGCGTTAGAACCCAGGAACATCTGGATTCTGTCTGTGACGTGTAACAACCATCATCCTCCCCTCTTGGTCACATCTCACTGCAGGAGACTCAGGATCTTATCGGCTCGTTTGTGACGTTGAACACGACCAGGGTACAAAAACCCAAACGGCCCTACTGGCAATGGGGAAGGAGTCGATGGCTCTTTTAGCTGAGGGCGTTAACGCCGAGCAGAGCACAGAGGAGGAGACACTCGGGTCAACAGCTCGTTTCCCCGGCAGCTCTAATCCTCAGATAACAAGCGGATCCCGTGGGCCTCATCAGACAGCTCCAGGAAGGAAGAGACCCAACCGGGACAAACTTCTACTGGAAACACTGAACTCAAGCTGTTTGAGCTGAGCCATATCAGAATGGAAAGATTAACCTATGGGTTCACGTCCTGGAGCCCCGACTGTTACTCTATCTGTACATCACACTACAAACACATAAAACACAAGTGCCTCAAAAACGATGTAAACTTACCACACAACCCAGTTACAGAGACATTAAAGTAACACAAAGCGACAGTGGCCTACCTGCTTCCACCACGTGGTCCATGGTCGGGAATCGTTTGCAGACGGCGGTGCTGACGGAGCGGAAGATGAGGAGCGACGTCAAGTTGACGTATCGAACCAACGTCCTGCGCAGGAGGCGGCCATATTCATCTTTACCCTGAACACAGCTGGAGGACACACAGGGATATGACCAGTGTGGCCAGTCGATCTCTGGGAACCATGTGACCTTTTCCTTAATTAAAGCTAGTCAGCCTCATAACCTAGTCAATTTTCTATATCTGTATGTTTATTGTTTACTGGTTTAGTGTAATTGATTGTAATGAAATCTTTATCCTTTAAATATAATTTACAATAATATCTGAACATCTGTCTCGCTCCTTGTTTTCCACTTTAACTCTCCTTAATAGTCATAACTGGTTTCAGATCAGATTAGATTCAACACTAGTTGGTTTGATTCTAAATGTGAATAAAACTGGAACCATTCTGCAAACTCTGAGATCTATCACCTCTTCACCAGTTCACATAGTGCACGCTGAGAGTTGTGTTAAAGAACCTGGAGATGTGGAACATCAGTCTGTCGGGCCACGGCAGATTCACAAACTGGTGCCACCATCGATTCACCACCAGAGTCACATAAAAACCTGCAACACAAACCAGTGAACATCTCAGGGAAAGATTTACTCCATTTACCGAGATACAACATATTATAAAGACTCTGAACGACCACAGTGAGGAGCTGACCTTCAACAAGGAGACACGGAATCACAAATGACCAAAAAGATGCAAAATGTGTAGAAACTATGGATTTGCATTGGTTTCTGTAGTTTATTGGGGGGGTCACTGTGGCACCGTTTTTTTACTGATTCTCTTATCAGCTCCAAAAACACTCATCCTGCTTTTAGCCTGATCGTTAATGATCAGGCCTGATCTGTTTCCATTAGCAGCTAATGAGGCTCCATCTGCCTCTTCCTCTTCCTCTTCCTCTTCATCCCCCAGGCTCGGACTCTCACTTGTGTTTCAGGTTTTCACTGAGCCGTGTTCTAGTGATCACAGTTTTACTGTTTGAGTGTTGCTCAGTCACACTGACTCTCTGCAAGGAGTCTGGTTTAAACTGCAGGTGTTAAGTGACCAAACTAAACCACAGGATACATGGTCCACAGACACAGGCGAGGATTTAACATTTAGGATCAGAGCTGCAACTTGAGAAATTGGTATGAACCAAAGGTTCAGTCTCCAAACAACAGACTGTAAATGAAGACGGTCAACGCGTCTCCACTTCTGGCTAAAAGACGCAGGCGCTGCCATCTTGGACCTTTGGAGTCAATAGGTTGAGTTTTCAATGAGGCAGCGTGTACGACCTGTAGCTACTGCAGCCAGCCACCAGGGGCGCCATCGAGTTTTTAAGTCAACACTTTAGGGAGCGTCATGTCGTCCATCTTTAGATACAGTCATGACACGAAAAGGCCTCATCACAAAACTGAAATGATGCTGAAGTTAAACTTTATTTGAGTTTCCTGTCGTGAGCTGTTGGGTGGATGAGGAAGTGAGTGCACTGTCTCCAGGAGAGCTTGTGTTGGATGTGGACACGTACCCAGGACGAAGGTGACGGGGATCTGCTCTGCGTATTTGTCACAGTAAATGGAAACTTTCTCAAACAGTCTCTTCTGATCTTCAGAGAGGGCGAATCTGAAAACACACGACACAGGAAATCCACAACCAGCAGAACGCTGTTATCATCAACAGCGAATCAGAAGTTTACAGTTGAAAGTTGAAGCCGTTGACTGGAAATCGTTTCTGACGCTTTTGTCCAAAGCGACTTACAATTAGTACACTCAACATTCATTAGGGCTCATTTAGGGGTTCAGTATCTTGCCAAGGACACTTCGGTATGCAGATGGCGATGAGTGGGGATTGAACTGGCAACCTTGTTGTTAGAGAACGACCACTCTACCCACTAGGCCACACTGCCCCACATAATTTTTTTTTAGTTTGCTCCAGGTCCCATCTGCTGACAAGGGGCATGGTTTATGACCTTTACTCCCACCAGGGGGCGATACAGGTGATTTGGCTTCACTTTTGGCCAGGCGGAGAAAGTCTCTTGTTCAATCTTTTGTGTTCACACATGGCCCTCGTCCTGAGAGGAGCTGCAGAGTTCACAGCCTGACGTAACATATTCTGGATCTAAACCAGATTATCCAATAATTACAATCACATACAGATTATTATCTTAGAGCATCAGGATAACGAATGGTGGTGGATTTACCTCATGAGGCAGAGATCCATGTGCTCCATGTACGAGCACATACATGTACACTGTGTGTGTGTGTGTGTGTGTGTGTGTGTGTGTGTGTGTGTGTGTGTGTGTGTGAGTGTGTGTGTGTGTGTGTGTGAGACCTGTACACGATGCTCAGGACGGTGTAGAGCAGGACGAACACAGTGAATTCCCGGTACAGCAGCTTGTAGATGCTTCCCTTCCAACGCAGCAGCAGCCGGTGGAAACTGAAGAAGGAGGCACTGGCGACTTTATTGGAGTAAGTGACGGTCATCCTGAGACGAGCTGAGAGACAGACAGAGAGACAGACAGAGAGAGAGAGAGAGAGAGACAGACAGAGAGAGAGACAGAGAGAGAGACAGACAGACAGACAGAGAGACAAAGAGACAGACAGACAGAGAGACAGACAGACCCCTGGGACTGTTAATACCACTCATATGAACCTGTCAGTAACCTTCACACATAAACACTACTGGAACATCAAAGTTAGAAAAACACTCACACTCGTCTTTGGTTTTCCTCTGAGCTGCTTTTCATCAGGTTTCTCTGCTCATCTGTTTCCCTGCCCCTCTCTCTCCCTCTCTCTCCCTCTGCCTCCCTCTCTCCCTCTCTCTCTCTCACATCACCCAGTAATGCCAGGCAACACACACGCACACACAAACACACACACAAACAAACAGATACGAACATGATATAAACAGAAACACTCTGAGCCCCAACATGATGTCAGAGTTTGTAATATTCAACCAATCACGGAGAAGAATATCAGTTGTCATCAGCTGTTTTATTTTGGTCGCACTTTTTAAAACTAAGAAAGTAAACAACAAAATGACAGTGAGTAACAAAATGAAAACAACAACATTGAGTCAAATATAAATTTACGTTGTGTCCAAACCAGAGGACAAAGCTCATAGCTCAGATAATATTAACAGAATTTCATAAACTTATTGATAATCTATATTCCTCTATTGAAGATGTACGGCTGGCTTCTCCTGCAGTGATTGCAGCTGTTAGTTGGGTTGGGCTTAACCCAACTTAACATGGTTGATTGTTTGTGACCTTTTCCCATGGGTTGCTGTATGTATATTTGCATATTTATTTCATTCTTATTTATTTATTTATTTTCTCAATGTATTAACTGTTCTTTGTACCCTCGGCACCATTGTTAATGAGGGTCTTATTCCTCAATGTTTTTTCCGAGGCTTAAATAAATAATCAATCAATATTTAGTTGCACTAACTGCAGAGAGGAGTTTTCATCCCGGGTCATTTCCTGCACAGTCCTCCAGACCAGCAGGTGGTGCTAACGCATCGCTAACCGCCTCGCAACATCAACAGGAGGAAAGGTCAGGAGGAGGCGGAGCAACGTGTGTCACAGCTGATCTGCAGTCAGTTTCATCTCGGGTCTCCAAGGATCCTCTGCGATTTACGGCTGTTCTCAGATCAGCGCCGCGCTACAACCCGGAAGTGAAGTGTCCTGGCGGTAAAATCTGAGCAGAGTGAGAAAGAAGCAGGAGTCAGGTGGGAGGTTTATATTTATATTAACTATATATAAAGATTATATCACTGTTTACTGGTAACATGTTACTAATATACATGTGTGTATTTATGTTTATATCTGTAGATAGATATACTATTATACTATACAGTCCAAATAAAAAATTATAAAATGGGAATAAATGCATGTTTATTTCCTCCTTGTGTTGATGGAGGATAGATGATAAATAGATAGATATGGAGGATAGATGATAGATAGATTGATAGATAGATAGATAGATGATAGATAGATAGATAGAAGTATAGATGATAGATAGATAGATAGATAGATGATAGATAGATACTTTTTGATCCCAGGATGAATTTAGAAACTCATGGTTATGGATATTAGTAGATTGGTTCATCAGCTGTTTGCTTTCATTTGAATTTAGCCGTGAACATTAAAGTGTTTCAGAGGAAACAGGTCGTTGTGGTCAGATCTGTCTTCAATTAATTTATTTGTGAACAAAATAGAATCCTTGAATCTGACGTCTGCTGACTTCAGTTTGTCTTAACAGGGACGTCCTGGTGTCCCTCTGCTCTGCACACGCTCAGTAGAGACATGCCGTCCAACGTGGAGATCAAAGCCAAAGTGGGCGACCCGACGCAGTTCGCTGAGAAGGCTGCAGTCCTCAGCCAATCAGAGGGCACGATCATCAGACAGCACGACGTCTTCTACCACTGCAGCAGCGGACGACTGAAGCTACGAGACTTCATGGTGTGTGTGTGTTTGTGTGTGTGTGTGTGTGTGTGTGTGTGTGTGTGTGTGTGTGTGTGTGTGTGTGTGTGTGTGTGTGTGTGTGTGTGTGTGTGTGTGTGTGTGTGTGTGTGTGTGTTTGTGTGAGTATAATAGCTAAGTTTCCTCTGTACACACCTGACGCAGCTGTTGTCTGTCAGGACGGATCAGGTCAGCTGATCTTCTACGAGCGGCCGGACACTGACGGACCCAAACTGTCTCGTTACTCCATCAGTCCCACGAGCGACCCACAGAGTCTCCAGGTACAAGTCCAACCTGTGGTTCCATGGCAGCATGAAGGTGTAAAGACAGGGTACTAACACTGCTGTGTGTGTGTGTCTGTGTGTGTGTAGACGGTGCTGTCAGACGCACTCGGGGTCAAAGGTGAGGTACGGAAGGAGCGCCGGCTGTTTCTTATTGGTCAGACCAGAGTGCACCTGGACACAGTGGAGGGACTGGGACACTACATGGAACTGGAGGTACACACAAACACACACACACACATACAGACGTTGTACACAGTTGTATCATCGTGGTGACCCAACAACAAACGATGATGTTGTTGAATTTGTTTGAAGTTGTGAGGTTTCCCAGTGAAGCCGAACACAGACACTGAATCTTCCTGAAAGACGAAGCTAACTTGTGTGTGTTTCTTGATGTGTGTGTGATCTGTGTGTGTGATGTGTGTGTGATGTGTGTGTGTTGCAGGTGGTGATGCGACCGCAGCAGACGCTGGAGGAGGGACAACAGGTGGGTTTCTATTCTCAGGCGCTGTAACTTGAAACGTGAATGTGTCACTGAGCTTCACCAACTTCTCTATCACACAATGTTATTGACTCCACAGCAGCAGAATAACAAGCTACAGACTAAAGCTTCCTCCTTGTAATACAAATTAGTATTTAGTTATGATCTATAATCAACACCATATAACCTTTTTGTTCAGAAGCACGTGGGAATTATTATTTTGAGCAATTAGTTCCAATTAATCCAATAAATGGACGTTTCGGTACAAACACAGGAAGTGGACAGAAGAGGTCATTGGGTGCATTTGAACTAGTGTGGAGTACTGTAGTACTGTGGAGTACTGTAGTACTGTGGAGTACTGCGCCTGGAGGTGCTGATGCTCATTTGTTTATTGTCCAGGTGGCTGAGGGGCTGATGGAGCAGCTGGGCGTGTCCCGGGAGAGTCTGGTGACCGGAGCGTACGTGGATCTGTTACTGAAGGGACCAACAGAGACGTAAAACAAACGCACACAGAAACAGTTTGTAGACCGATGACAAAACATGAATCAACACAGCACTGATCATAACTGTAGCTACACTGTGATATCTGGTGTCGTAGCTTCAGAGTCGTTAGTTTTTCTAAATGTTTCAGCGTTTTTCTAAATGTTTCCCGTCTCGGACTGAGAACCAGTTTGTTGGTTTAAAGCAGCAGGAGGATGTTTTTCTTTTTCTAAATAAATGAGCTGAGTGTTGAAACCAGGACGTGTTTGTGTGTCTCATGTGTGTTTGCTCGACTGCTCCGGTTCCGCCCGAGTGGAAAACACAGATTCCACTGAGTTGACGTTTGCTTGAAACCTCGGAAATCTTGTTTTAATCATCCACGTTGTGTTCGATACGAATAATAAAGTCCCTCAACAGATGAATGAAACAAAATGCTTATAGATCTTTGAGTCGTGGATTCACCGGCTGACGCCAGTGTCCCACGGGGAGGCTGCTGCCATGGTAACCAGACAGTCCTGTCATCAAGTCGGTTTCTGGCGGAAATTAAAATTCAGATTTCCCAAAAGACTTGAATCAACCCCAGGCTCTAAACAAACAGGAAGTCGACTCATTCAAAGATTCACTTCTTTTTCTTTTCTTGTTTACTTTTCACCTCAAATAAATAAAATGTAAGTGTACATGCCGCTCCAGGCCAGCAGAGGGTGGTGTGGCGCAGCACTCCAGCTGGATCTCCATCTCTCATGGCTGCACATCTGGATTCAAGGTTCCTCACAAAACAAACATTAAGGCTCAAGAGCAATTAAACCGTTTTTAAAACCCTGTCGCACGGGTTGCTGTAATGAAAGTGATTCAGATGTAATGATGTTACTAATAATTATAATGTCGCGACATGATTATCTCTGGACCTGATGATCACTGAGCGTCTTTATTTGTCATTAGGTCCAAACGTTCCTCAGAGGAAACCACATTTAAATTCACTGGATCTGCAGCAAATAACAAACAAACAAACAAACACTGAGATGTTTTCACCAAAGTCATAAAGTTTTCTCAATGAAACTGTTAAAAAAAAAAGTCTTATCACAAAAAAATAGTATCGTGGATATCAACTGAGTTTCCATAATGTATTATTTTGCCTTGTGAATCTACAGAACAGCTCGAGGGAATCTTTTCACATGTGGTTTAAAACATTCACTTGCACTTGGATTTCATAAAGGAAGCCAAAGGTCAAAGCTCAAGGTCACGGTGGCCTCTTGAAGTATGTTTGTGTTTTTCTTGAAGGTGATATCTGAAGATCAGTTTGGGGAACGTCTTCAAAGTTATAAACAAACTTATACTCGCACTCATAGATGAATTGATTATTTGTTGGTGCCAGAAGGTCAAAGGTCACGGTGACAGTGACCTCATGTTCCTGTGAATGGGACATATCAGGAATCACTGATTAGATTTCAGAGGTTAAAGGTCACAGTAAAAAAAGAAATGATCTGAGGTCAGAAACACCGTTTGTGTGAGAAGAGCTGAAGCTGAAGCGCAAACGAGAAAATATGAGTGCGAGCGCAGGGATTTGAGTGACAGCGGTGAAAGTCCTCAAACTGACGATGCTCTTCACCAAATATGATGGGTGGGGGGGATAACCAAGATGCTAGAACCTCCTGCCGCCGTTTTTGAACGAGGCCGCGCGGCTCGTCAGTGACACTTTAACACAAATATTAAGCGGGTCATGTGACTTGTGTGGTCACGTGATTGGAGAGAGAGGCTGACGACTGATCCTCGAACCCCCCGTCGACGCCCACTAACCCTGTGACTGTGGAGAGAGGGTCACATGTGGAAAACACTGATGTGACCGCTGCCAGGTGTGCTGTGATTGGTCGGATGTGACTCAGGAGAAGAGTCATTAAATCCAACAGAATCTGAAAATGTGTCGTGAAACAAACCTCATCATCACTGGCCGATGACGATGACGATGATGAAGATGATGATGATGAAGATGATGAAGAAGATGATGATGATGATGAAGAAGATGATGATGATGAAGATGATGATGATGCTCGGATTCAGAATCCCCATCATTTTCCCCCCTTTTGCGTCGTTGCCATGGTGATGGGGCCGCTCCTCCACACCCACGCTGCCCCCCCCCCCACGCTCTATGTTGGACTCCCTCTCTCGCTCGTAAGTCAGAGAGAGAGAGAGAGAGAGAGGTGTGTTTTCTAACCCACGCATTGGAGTGGGAGACAATGTGCACACTCATACGTGCACACACACACACACACACGTATGCACAGTGTGTGTCATGCTAGCAGTGTGTGGGCTGAACCGACCAGCCTTCCACTCATTCTGCCTCTCCTTCCCTCCCTCCCCCCTCTCTCTCTCTCCATCTCTCTCCCTCTTCTTCCCTCTCTTTTCATCTCCGATACACCTCTTCCTCCACTTCTTCTTCCTCCTCTTCTTTTTTTCCCATCTTCCATCCTCTCTTCCTCTCTGTCTCTATCCATCAGTCCTTTTTCTTTTCAGTTTATCATCATGGAGAACGAGTCGCTGATCTCTCTGGGTGAGTCTCTCTGCAGCTCTGTGTCTGTGTGGGTGTGTGTGTCTGCCTGTGTGTGTGTGTGTGTGTGTGTGTGTGTGTGTGACTTAATGCAGCTCTGTAACTTTAAAAGTCGTGATTTAATTTTTCTCATACTTTACCTTTTTCTTCATCTTGCCATCTCCTTTCATTTCCTTTCATCTCATCGTCTGTTTTGTCTTCATCTTTTCTTTCTCTTCTTACTTCATTTCCTCTCTGCTGCTCGTTTGGCTCCTCTCCTTCATGAATGTCCTCCTCTTCTCTTTCTATTTCCTGTCATTTTATTCTCTCCCTCTTTCATGTCCTGTCCTTGTTTTCTCTTTGTTCCCTTTCCTGTCTCTCTTTCTCTCTCTTCCTTCAATTCTTTTTTCCTTCTATGGGTTTCCTTCCCAAACGGTCCTGTCCTCTCTTCCTCTCCTCTCCTCTCCTCTCCTCTCATCATCCCCTCTTCTCTCTTCCTCTTTTCCTCTCCTCTCCTCTCCTTTCCTCTCCTCTCCTCTCCGCTCTTCCTCTCCTCTCCTCTCCTCTCCTCTCCTTGCCTCTCATCTCCTCTTTTCCTCCCCTCTTTCATTTCACTCATTTTTCTCACCTCTCCTCTCTACCTTTCATTTCATGTCCTGTCATTCTTTCTTTTCTTTTTCCTCTTCCCATCATCTTGTTTTTTCCTCCTTTCCCATCCTTTCTTTTCCCCTGTTGTCATATCCTCTCTTCCCTCCCTCCCTCCTTCCTTCCGTCCTCCTCTCTTTCCTTCTCTCGTCGTCTTATTTCCTGTTTCAGTTTCCTCCTTGGTGTGTGTGTGTTATGTAAGAGCAGCAGAGAGTGTGTAGGCTGTAATCTCAGACCGTCTATCCACTGAGGTGATCTGCCCCCCCCCCCCCCGCAGAAACGCCCCCCCCCCCCCCGCAGAAATAGAGAAATCGAACTCTACAAACATCTCGTGGTTGTCATGGCAACACATTGAGCCTCAGCTGAGTGACTTGATCAAAGGATAAACTGCTGAGTTAACGATAGTTAGTTTTTTCTCGTGCTTTGATCTTTCTCCTGTTCAGGGACAATTCAGAAGTGTATCTGCAGCTAGTTTAAGCTTTCACATCCTGACTTGTTCTTCACGTGTTCCTCACATGTTCCTCACATGTTCCTCACGTGTTCTGTATGTGAGAACAAATGTCTCAGTCAGTGTCTCTGGACATGTTCTGGATCTTCTCCTGCAGCCTCCTGGTAAAATGTGTGTAACATGTCAGAGTGAGTCCATGTGAGGAACCAGCAGGACAATGTGTGGAAGCTTCTCAGTGAGCGAGTGGACGAGTTGATGAGGTTTCTAACACGTGACGTGAAACTGGAAGAACACAAACATCTCAGGATGAAGAAGAGGAGCCGGACACGTAGAAGATGAAGACGTCCACTTGGAAACACGAGGAGATTCCAGATCTTCTGGTGATGAGGTTCCGACCCCGGTGTGGATGAGATGTAAACAACAACACTGATCTTTACACAGCAGAGTTCATACGTCATGTCCCGCCTTCTGCTGCTGCTGCTTCACAGGAGAAACTCTAACAACACAACATGTCATGTTGGTCCTGCGATGCACTGATGACCTGTCCAGGATCTGTCTCTCGCTCACTGTCACTTGGGACGATCACTAGATGATGAGACCAGATATCTTGAGGAGTATCGAGGAGTTCAGAGCTGAATTAATAGAAGTTAATTAGGCTGCGTTTGAGGTGTTTGAGGGGTTAATGCAGTCGGCCCCGATTTCACAAAATGTCCCAACTCATTGCAGAATCCTTCTAGCATGAAGACCTGGATCCTCCATCTCCCTGCACGTCATGCTCAGATGTTCGGTGTCGTTCGGCCGCTGCAGGTCCAAAACACGAAATGTCTTCTGATCTGTGGGCGTGATTTAAACTTTAAACAGGAGTAACTGTGCACATTTGAGTCCTTGTTGTTCATCTCTGCTCGTCTGACCCGGCATGTCCTGAAGTGGGTGTGGAGGTCGGATCATCGGTTTCAGAACAGAAATGCCAGAACAAGGCTGAGATGCTGGAAAGACAGGATGAGAGGTTCTGAGGTGTCCTGGCTCTTTTTAATTAAATGTCGCGGTGTGATTGATTTATTTTAACCACTTTGAACCATCTTGATCCTTTAGAGAAGTGTCGTCCATCTTTATGCCTCAGATTCCGCTGTTCATCTTTTACCTTCTAGATTTTGTGATCTTTACACTCTACGGTTTCTACAGTAGCCTTGAAGGGACAAATCAACTCCTTTCACATTTTTTCCCCCTGAAGGTAATGGAGGGGTGAAGCGAAGAGCATTCATTTGGTTACAATCTACTCCCTAACCACTAGATGTCTCTAAATCCCACACTCTGGACCTTTAACTGTTGTTGGCTGTGATGCACCTTCCAGCCTCCAGGGGGCGCTCAGAGCGCTGCACGATCTTTGTTCTTGTTCAGAAGCGAAGAAAAGAAAACTGAGCAGATTTCACCTCCGTTGTTTTTGGCAGCTTTTTGGTTCCCAGTGGAAGTGAGAAAGTTGACAAGATAAAGTGTGTGTGTGTGTGTGTGTGTGTGTGTGTGTGTGTGTGTGTGTGTGTGTGTGTGTGTGTGTGTGTGTGTGTGTGTGTGTGTGTGTGTGTGTGTCTGTGTGTCTGTGTGTCTGTGTGTCCTGGAAATGTAGCTCCCTTGGCCATTGCCATGGTAACCAATGGCAGGATCTGATAATACACACTGTGCTTTCACTCTCTGTGACACACACACACACACACACACACACACACAACCATGTTCACACCTAAAAATGAAATACATCTTCTGAGATCTGATCACAACTGTTCGGCTGAGTTGTGCCTCGGGTCGAATCAGGACCTTCGGATTCAGGTCCAGGTGAGACGAGGTGCAGATACAAGATGAATCCAGATGTAGACAGATGTGTAACTTCACTGTGTCATGTGAAGAGTCTGAAACCTCACTTCCACCAGATATATGAACACGTTAGGAACCGGATCCTCTCCTGAGAGGAACCTGTGTCAAAGCAGCTGCAGGATAAAAGGTTTAAATCCCTGGAGGTGATAAATACATGAACACAAGAGTTAAAAAGAATCAAGCTGGGATATGTTTGATATTTGAGTCAAATGATCAACTCATAATTTCAGCTGTAAAACAGTGAAACCATGAGGTGTCGGTTCCGCCCACTCGAAAGCAGAACAACATGTGGGTTCTCTGCAGCGAGCGGGGACAAGGGAAATCCAGTCGATTGAGTTTGAACTGGATCCATAGTGAGTCTGGATTGGTCTAAAACTAGAAACACACAGAATAAAGTGTGTGTGCGTGTGTGTGCGTGTGTGTGCGTGTGTGAGCGTGTGTGTGTGTGTGCGTGTGTGTGTGCGTGTGTGTGTGTGTGTGCGTGTGTGTGTGTGTGTGTGCGTGTGTGTGTGTGTGCATGTGTGTGTTATCAGTGCTTCTCAGCTTTTTCCTGCCAAACATCCATTTCCTTGGCAACCCAGACTGGAAACAGGAAGTGTGAGTGACAGGAAGCTTCAGGTCTTTTTGAATTGTCCTGTGTTGCCATGGACCCTGCTGCTCTGTGTTGGATCCAGAACACCTCCTCTGCTCTGAGGAACCGTTCACACCCGATGATCAGGTCCAGTCTGAGGCTCTGAGACGAACCAGGTGTGGACGAGTCGTCAGGAGGGGTTGACCCTCGGTGGAGGTTCCAGCTCCAGATTCAATGTGAGTCACAGAGACTCTGCGGGCAGGCAGGAGGACTCATGGTGTGTTCCTGTTGGACACCAGAACCTCCACTCAGTGCATCATCCCTCATCTCCACCGCCTCCTCGGAAGGAGCAGCACTGAGCCCGGCTCCCTCTGGAGGTCTGAGCTCAGACTCCCCCAGAGGAAACTGACCCCAGAGATTTGTATCTGCCATCTCCTCCTCTCAGGTCTCAGGTGAGAGAAGGAATGAAGATCATTGGACTCCGTCTTCATCACGTCGATCTGATAAGATGTCCTCATCACTGCTGAGCCTGCCTCAGTTTCACCTGAGACACTTTAACTCCCCTCGTTCCAGACACTGAATCAAAGATGTAAAGAATCTGATTTACATTTGATGCATTTTAATGTTTGGAACAGATCCAGGACATGTGACTGAGTTTGAACAGGCGGAGCTTCACTCAACACACCAACTGTGTCCACACAGGATTTAATCTGATTTGTTGATCCGACGCACAACAACAGATTCTGTTTCATGAGACTTTGTGGAAAACCATAATCACAACAGTCATCAGTCTGCTGCTCTATCAGCAGCGTCAGCAGCCTCCATCAAACAGCCTCACACTCATCTGCAGCTTCAGAACATCCACCTCTGGAGCTGCAGAGGATCCTGCTCTTCTTCCTCCTGGGATTCAAGTCGCTGCTGCCGACTCCTCACATCTGTAAAACCATGATCAGGTGATCAGGTCCCGACAGTGTCTCACGTTCAGACCACAAAGCTGCTTTCATTAGCTGCTGATTACAAAATGGAGGACGCTGCTTCACACTGTCTGTCGAGTCCAGGCTGGAACGACAGAGGTTCTGGTTCCATGTCGAAGAACAACAGCAGCTTGGAGAACTTCTGCTCTCTGGAGCTTTTCTCCTTCTGGATGTAAAATCCTGAACGAATCAGTTTGTTGAGAATCAACAGTCGACCGAACCTTTCCTTCACTGAGGAGACAGTCTCCTCTGAGTCGGAGGCTTCTTCTCAGTTTCTCTCTCAAAGTCCTGAGCCTGACCATCATGTGGACTTCACACAGGAGACAGACTGATCTTCTGATGTTCACCATCTAATGTGACACGTACACTAAAGTGATGGTTTGATGTTCTGTGATGAAACGTGTCGACCTCTGGGTCTCGACAGTCACATGTTTTCAAGCTCCAGAGTAAATTGATAAATCTGAGAGTAGAAACCAGCGTCTGCTTTACTCCACGTTGATAAATGTCTTCCACATCCGAAACTCATCTGAGAATCAATATTTAAATCTTTATGTTATTATATAATACGAGCAGCTTAGTGTCGGTTTGCTGCTCGTTCAGTTGCCATGCAAACCGATCGTCTCACATTGTGTAACAGTGTGAACCTGAAACAACCTCAACACAAACCGAGTCTGACCCAGATTCAACTCAAACTCTCCACACGGCTGAAAAACTCTTCTTCTCCTCTGACATGTTTAAAAAAATAATTCCTCTCCCCCTCCTCCCCCCCCCTGATATCCTGGCCTCCCTCTCCCTTACCTCCCACCCGCCTCCTCCCTGTCTTCCTCTTCCTCCCTCTTTCCTCCTTCTCCACAGGATGGGCGGAGCAGCTCCCAGAATACAATCTGAAGCTCTGAGACCTCTCACGCTGCCGCCGGACGGAAACTCCTCAAAACCCACTTCACTAAGTTCTGCTCCAGGTTCTGCAACAGGAACCACAACGTCTCCTCCTGCTTCTCCGGAAACCAGCACCTCCACCAGGATTACAACCAGAACCTGCTCCAACCAATCAGAACCCAACCAGGGACGCAAGATCCAGAAACCAGCAGCAAATCCAAAACCAGAACCAGGAACCAAACCACGACAGAGCAGACGAGACCAGTAGAAACCAGTAACGGCCGTTGGAAAAGTTTGATGGGACTGCTGACGACAGGTAAGTGCTGTGGTTCTGCTTCAGGGGAACATGATTCATAACCAGTCAGAGCTTCTCACAGGAATCGATCAGCAGCGACCTGGTGTGCGTGTGTGTGTGTGTGTGTGTGTGTGTGTGTGTGTGTGTGTGTGTGTGTGTGTGTGTGTCCTTGAAGGCCTCTGGAGCCCAGATATGAGAATCCTCAACATAGAAAATAAGTGAAACTATATTTATTGAATTATAGGTAATATATGTTTAATTAAAGTACATATAAACTTAATCAACCCGTTTTCAGGACAAAGTCGCAGCGATTCAGTCGAACTTTCTTCATCTCAGAAGTTTTATTAGTTCGAGGAGGCAGAGAAATTAAAGATTAATTTTCCGAACAGGCCTCAGAACGTGAATAACAAAGTAAGAAAGAATAAATATTTGAATTTAATCAACTCTTCAGTTATGAGCTTTGAAGAAGAAGTAGTGAGTCTCAGTTTGTTTGAACCCGTGTTGGAGATTTAATGAAGCAGAGACTTTCAGCTCATTGAATAAAACTCAACATCGATTTATTAACATTCTCATGACATGAGGTGCAAACCTACAACTCTCTGTCGTGTTCCCTGTAGACGTCACTTCAGAAACTCAGTCATATTAAACATGTTTAATTAGACACATCATTGTTAAAGCAGCTTGCTGTGTATGAAATACTTCAATATAGTTTATAGTTTATAGTGTTTACAGTTTTCAAAGCTGTGGTTGAGCTCGATGAATCGTCCTCGTCAACGCTGCTTCCTCTCAGATTCGCCCTCGAGGCGCGGTGACCTGCAGTCTCCTCCTTAACCTGAGGTGGCGCTGCTGAGACACTAACAAGCACAGAGGGAAACAGGAGAAGAAGAGGAACCAGAACATATCAGTGATTCATCAGTAATGAGGTTAGACCAGTTAAACACGTTTGTAGATTTCATTACATTGTTTATATATATACTCAGAATTAGGTTCAGAATATCTAGTGATATACATATATATATATTTATACTTTATTCTATCAGAGTATCAGACACGTTCATCCATCTTCATGTTTGTGGTCTGATGCAGAACCAGGTTCTTCTGGTTCCTTTAGGTCTTTGTTGTTATTTAAACCTTGTGACGACTTTTAATACGTTAGTCTTCAAAGAAGCCGACTTATATAAAGTCACTGATCCTCTTTATATACAGTCACTGATCCTCTTTATATACAGTCACTGATCCTCTTTATATACAGTCACTGATCATCTTTATATACAGTCACTGATCATCTTTATATACAGTCACTGATCATCTTTATATACAGTTGGTGATGGTCTGTATATAGTCAGATGTTGACATACTGACCTGTGATCAGAGCATGTCCTCATCTCTTGATCAGTTTATTAGATTACAGATGTTGTTTGTCTCGTGTCCTCGTAGATGATGATGAACATCATCCTGTTTCGCTTCATATA
>CM028868.1:16179578-16214737 GCA_016801935.1 Platichthys stellatus
TTGTAAAGGCATCTGACCGTTCAAGTTCAACAGAATTAAAATAGTAAATCATCATTTAACTATTGCAGCTCTAATGTAACGGCTTTTTAAAAAGGAATTCGCTTTTAAACATATTACAGGAAGATGATAAATGTGGAGGAGTTTAGCCTAGCTTAGCACAAAGACTGGAAGCAAAGGGAAACTGCTAGCATAGCTCAAACAAAAATGAAAGAATAACACCTCCCAACAGCAACGTGGTCTCATTTACATGTTGTAACTCGTTATTTAACAAACTGGTCGTCAAACCAGAAACAGGAAAAAGCTTCGAAGACGACGAACTGCTGCTAAAACCATCTGTCATTTTTATTGTTGTTGTCTTTCTAAACCTGTAAGATAAACAGGTTACAGCACGTAAATTAGACATCTCCGAAGTTGCTGGAAGGTGTTGAATTTAAAAAACGTATTTGCTTTATATTATTACAAATATAATGTATTCTCAGTATTTTACACGAACTCCAAACAACGATCTTGTGATGTAACACGTCTCCTCTTGACCTCCGCTAAAGCACAATCAACATTTCAGTGCCTGTTTCCACTTTGAACCAATCAACCGCGTTTATCCCTCTTGATTCCGACTTTAGTACCTGAACATGTGACGCAATGACCGCGCCCTTTTATAGAATTAATACCTGCCCATGGCAGACCAGAGGTGTAGAATGTATAGTCCATGTACAGCACATCACAGTAGACTATATAGTCTCTTGAATATATATTATGGTAGAATAATGTAGCTATAGTGTAATATATAAAGTATAGTAGAAAATTAAATTTATACCGTAATATTTTGGTCTTTATCCGTTTGTGGTATTCAGACTTTGTAAACACCTACATATCAGCTGTTAGCCTGATGCTAATAAAAGATAAGTTTCAAAACATCAAAGCTCACATTCTTGAACAACATGGCTACGTCCCTGTGTCGTATGCACGATGTATGAGGACAACACAACATAACACGGCCCATCAGCCAGCTG
This sequence comes from Platichthys stellatus, assembly GCA_016801935.1. Taxonomy (NCBI): domain Eukaryota; kingdom Metazoa; phylum Chordata; class Actinopteri; order Pleuronectiformes; family Pleuronectidae; genus Platichthys; species Platichthys stellatus. The sequence goes on from CM028868.1 coordinate 16,180,589, forward strand.
TGCGTTCGCCCCTGTGGCCAACTGCAGTAGTACAACAACACAAAATACTTCCTGTTGACCTCAATTATAAATTACAGTAAAACTGTTAAGGACTCAAATCTAATCAAGATCAATTCTAACTTTTTGCATGCTGACTTTTTAAATGATGAAGGTTTTATATTTGTAAATGTTTCCCACAGCTTCGACAAGCTATTTGTATGAGACGTTCCAGTGAAAAAGCTGAAGACAACCGGAAGGAGATTTGATTTTGCGTGAAGAAACATTTCGATTTGAATGAATGGAGGACAACTTCCAAACCAGTTCTTAATACATCCGGAATCTCTCCTGAAAATCTTTGTCAACTTAATCAGCATAAATCCACAGACAGACGCAGTTAGTCAGGAGGTGGTGGAGACCAAACCAAGAGCTACAAGAGAGGGAGACAAACTCCACATAAATCAGAGTTCAACATATCATCTTTAAAAGTTGATATGTCAATGTTATGTCACCTTTTATCGCACCTTCAAATAAAATGGTTGACCACAAAGTGTAATAAAAAGATTCTACGTATAATTTGCTGCCTCTAAAATCTGAATTTAGTGTGTCTCTGTGGACTGATTAACATGCACTGCCCAGCAAGCATTGGACATTTAATAATTAATTTAAATTACGTCTTCTCTACGCTTGACTATCCAAATGAAACCAGCTGTTTACACCACAAACATCTTTTGAACAAACATTCCTGGTTTCACAGAACAACAAAAAGTGCCTGTTGTGTAGCTGTTTACACTGAGTGAATATCACGCTGGACAGATATATGCTGTATGTCTGTATAGTATATATCACAATGGACTAAATTTACTGTACAGAGTCATTCGCGGAACGAGCCGTCGCCTTCTCTCCAACAATTACAGTAGTTTGGTTTTGGTTCAGTGAGGACATGTGACCTCAGGTCCCTGCTGTCTGTTGCTCAGTCTAAATTACATGAAGGTCTTTGGTTCGATTCTTCTTACATCAGGAAACTACTTCCAATTAACTAAGAAAAAAAGTAATATTTCTATCTACCAGATAGAAATTTGAAAATCATTATTATTATCCAGTCCTAACGTACTAATTCCTCAACTTCCTGCAGATTGGCTGAGAATCCTGGCTGTTAACTTCTGTGTGAAACCCCCCTCCTCCTGATTTTCACCTGGTTCCAATGGTTTTATGGTTTTAAGGTTACCCCCCCGACCCACACCCCCCTTTCTGGCTTCCTCTTTTTAAAGTATGTTTGTAGTTTCTTTTGGAGTGAGTGGCGTGAGTTGTATTTTTTTTTTCCTTTTTTTAAAAACTAAATGAGCACACGATGACAACTGATGAGCTCTGCAACGCAACAGACTGTAATCTTTATAATAAACTGTCATTTACTACAAAGTTAGAGTCTGGACTTCACGTGTGGTTCTTTCAACCTCTGACTTTGTTTGGGCGATAAAGTCGAGTTAATCACTGATCTCAACTCCTGACGTCTCGACAGCTTCACACACTGAGAGTAACTGACTTCAGGGAACAGATCTACAGACCTCCAGGTGGACTTCAGGAGCAGAATACAAACCAGGTTTCACAAAGTCTAGTTTCAAGACTTTGAATCTAGTTTAATATATATTGAGCTCATGTGTTTGTTTCAATATTAATAATCAACACAACAAACAGTCAAAGAAGTGTTAGAGCTAAAACAACGTTTGGTCATTATTAATAATAAAGTTCCCACACAGTTACAGTGTAAAGCTGAGGTCAGGCTGTAAAATATATATCTACCGAGTTTATGCTGAATCCTGCCTGCCTACTGAAGATGGTAAAACTTTATGGATGTTTCCGTGGAGGCCAGAGACACAAATACATGTTCAACAACATGACATGTCCCCTTTAGAAGTAAAGGTATGAGTGTGAAGTGACTGGGTTCAGGTTCCATGTGTTGATCACCAGCTTTAAAGGAATCAAATAAAAGGAGTAGAACACATTTTCTATAATATGTATCTGTTTCCTCCAATCATGAATCTATAACCAGACGTAGATCTGTTGTTATCTCTTTGCACATGTTTAACATACGACATTATGAACATCTCAGACGACACTCAGACTGTGTGAAAGGGCAGCGACCTCGAGAAGACATAGCTTTGTATTTGTCTTGCGTAAACCAGAGCTGGGACATGATTGGCTCTTTTGGCAGGTTGTATCCTCCTCCCTGCGCTCCCATTGGCCGGTGAGCTTGACCTGCGTCTGCTTGATGATCACTCAAGGGTCGATGGCACATGACAGGCGGCGAACACCAGACCAGGTAGGGACCAGGGACAACTCAGAGTGATCTCATTTTGAAAGTATGATATGTTTTTGGTCTGGTTTTTAGATTTGATCAGTGACTAGGAACATTCTGAGTGGAGGAGCTTCCAGGAGAAGGAGCACTTGGTTTTAATAAACACTTAGTCTGGCCGAAAAGTTGGTTTTATGCATGAAGCCACATAAATTTCCAAAATAAGGAGAGTCTTGACTCCTGTAGAACCGGCTACTTCGCTCAGAGCAGAATGAGATAATAAGCATTGGACATGTTCAAAGTTTCAAGCTGTGAATCAGTGACAGACGAAGGAGAAGCCGACTGAATAACAACAGTCAGAGCAGCTCTCCGTGAATAAAGATGGTGGCACATCTCCCCTTCTCTTTTCATCGTTCCTGTCGTCCATCTTTGTATCCGGTCGTGGAAACATCTCAGAGAGGATTCAGAGAAACGGGAGAATCTTTTCTGTTTTCAGATCAACATGCTGTCGATACCAGATCTGATCAAGAAGAAGAGAGACGGAGAAACACTGAGCGACGAGGACATCAGAACGTTCATCAGCGCCGTCACAAACCAAAGCATCCAGGAATGTCAGATAGGTAGGAACATCTCACTGCCTCCAGCCGAGCGGACCAATCAGCTGCTGCTTACTCGAGTCTCTTCTTCTGTTGAGGTGCGATGCTGATGGCGATCTGGCAGCAGGGGATGGTCGTCACGGAGACCGAGACCCTCACTAGGGAGATGATGTCATCGGGGGAAGTGATGTCATGGCCAAATGAGTGGGCGGGGCTCCTGGTTGACAAACACTCGACCGGTGGCGTGGGAGATAAAATCAGCCTCGTGTTGGCGCCTGCGCTCGCCGCCTGTGGCTGCAAGGTGGGTGTGTCCTAATCAACCAATAGAAAGTTGTCATGTTCCTGATCAAATGTTTTTATGAAATGGAAACTGTGTGATTCTCTAACCTCAGGTACCTATGATCAGTGGGCGGGGCTTAGCTCATACAGGAGGAACCCTGGATAAACTGGAGTCGATTCCAGGATTCAACATCCACCAATCAGCTGAGCAGGTCAACAAGAAAACATCCATTTACCTACTGTTTGATTTACAATGAGCTGCTTCACTATGAACACAACAGGTTAATGGACATTATTCACAGGTTCAGAGGATCCTGGGCTCGGTGGGCTGTTGCATTGTGGGTCAGACGGAGAGGCTGGTCCCTGCAGACCGGGTCCTGTACGCCCTGCGGGACGCCACCAGCACCGTGGACAGTTTGCCTCTCATCACAGGTCCGGGACAGAAACCTGACGCCATCAAACACTTAAATCCAACTCTGATCAGTAAATGAGAATTTAAATGTGTGGTTGTTGTGTTTTCCAGGTTCGATTATTTCTAAGAAAGGAGCCGAGTCTCTGACGGCTCTGGTGCTGGACGTGAAGTTTGGAAAAGCTGCTCTGTATAAAGATCTGGAAAGTGCTCGACAACTCGCTCAGTCTCTGGTACGAACATTAAATTAAAACACTGGGAAGAATTTACCAGTTTTCTTATACTTACATTTTCATTCAAGATGCTGGAACCAGTGGTTATTTAAGTTTCTGCAGATTATAATGTGTCAATCGATTTATTGATAAATCAACACATAATTAAAGCTCTAATACCAGGAGTGGAAGTGAGTTTCATTGACAGAACTTTTGTTGAGTTTTGTGCCTCGAAAATTTATCTCGAGATGTGAAATAAAGAGTTTACCAGACCGGAGTTTTCTTAGAGTTTTAAAGAATAGTTAAAAAGGAAGGTTTTTATACATTGTGGTAAAACAGGAAACAAAACAGAAAGCAGACAGGGAACTTCTGGCACCTGGCATTAATAACACAGAATGAGGAATCAACCCCAGCTCCCAGTTGCCAAGACAAAAGTCAACCAGAGATGAAACTACCAAGTGAGGACATGAACCTTGAGGTTTCATCAGCTAAGTGCACAGAAAACAGTCAAAACAGTAGTAACACATTGATCAGTGGAATCTTCCATTACACTTCCTCCTCCATGTTTCAAAGAAATGAAACAAGCACAGGTTGTAACTAAAGATTTGTGTTCAGTTTGTGATAAAGTCTAGATGTCATGTTTCAGGTGAACGCAGGAAACGGTCTGGGCATGCGTACGGGGGCGGTCCTGAGTCGTATGGACGCTACGATTGGTCGGTGTGTGGGCAACAGTCTGGAGGTGATGGAGTCTCTGGAGACGCTGAAGGGAAACGGACCTGAAGACGTGATGGAGCTGGTGACCACTCTCGGTACAACACCTCCCTTTGTCCTGTGAAGTACGAAAGTCACAGTTTAGATAATTTTTAAAGAATAAAGAAAGTTCCTTTTAGCTGCAGATTCCAGAACCTTCCAGAGAATCATCGTATTTTAAAGTTTCTCCAGTGTCACAGTGATCCAGTGATAAATGTCTGTTCATTAACGAGTTCACAGGAAACAGGAGCTGCAGACGACCGGCAAAATATTAACTCCCACTTTACGCTCACGTACTTTGAATCATTACCAACTGCAAAATGTGTGTGTGTGTGTGCGTTTGCGTGTGCGTGTGTGTGCGTGTGCGTGTGCGTGTGCGTGTGTGTGTGTGTGTGTGTGTGTGTGTGTGTGTGTGTGTGTGAGTGTAGGAGGTGTGCTGCTGCTGATGACCAGCTCGGTGTCTGACCTATCAGAAGGCAGGAGGCTGATCTGTGATGCTGTGACCAGCGGAGCAGCGCTGAGGAAGTTTCTGGCCATGATGGAGATCCAGGGCGTGGCCACGGAGACCTGTCGCTCGCTAGGCTCCGCCCACACAGATTATTTCAGCGTCCTGAGAAAAGCTCGTCATCAGATTGAACTCACGACTCCTGCAGACGGTAACTAAATAATGATAAATAAAAACTATTTAAAACTCATTTCATGTTGAATTTGATAATTAATATAAAATCATCTGAAATATTTCTGCTGATAAACATTCAATAAAAATCAATGAATAAAAACCATTTGAGGCACTGAGGTGATTAATATGAACTTTGGTTACAAGGCCACAGGATACATATTGGAGTTGATTGAACTAATCTCTCTCTCTCTCTCTCTCTCTCTCTCTCTCTCTCAGGAGTGGTGAAGGATGTTGATGGTTTCGTTTTAGCTGAAATTCTTCATAAACTGGGGGCGGGGCGATCGAAGGCTGGAGAACCTATCAATCACAGTGTGGGGGCGGAGCTGCTGGTGTCACTTGGTCAAAGGGTCGAGACAGGTGAGAGGAGACGATGAAGATGACGAAGAAGATGATGATGATGATGATGATGAAGAAGAAGAAGAAGATGATGATGATGATGATTATGATGATGATGATGATGATGATGATGTTTGTGCTCTCAGGCGCCCCCTGGCTGAGGCTTCATCACGAGGATCCGGCTCCGACTCCAGACCAAATGAGTCGACTGCAGAAAGCTCTGACTCTGGAAACAAACACACACAAACAACACAAACACAATCTGGTGGAAGAGCTGCTTCTTCCTCAGTAATACTATTGCTTCAAATATCAGGCGGGTTTCCTGACTTATCCTGCATTCAGCCACCAGGGGGCAACCGGGATGTTTTGGTTTCACTTTGGGAAGCTGTCATGTCGGCCATCTTTATTTATAGTCTTTGCAAAAACTGTGACTTTATCCAAAGTCATTACTGAATAAAATGTGGACCCTTAGTGATGAGTGAACATCTGGAGCCTCTGGTGGACCTTCCTGGAAACTAATCGTCACATGGGAGATTTAAACAGATTTAGTCCATTACGTCACAGTAAAATGGGTTTGAAACGTTACCATTTGATTATGGTTCTATTCTTATTCTTCATCTTGTGAAGTTTATGTCTCAGCTGCTCCAATTTTTTTCTGTCCCTGACCTCTAGTGGACAAACAGCCACACTGCGTCCTAAACCTAAAATGTTGCCATCATGAAAATATGCTTCTAGCAGGTGAACATTAAATCAAGAAAATATCATTATAAATACAGGATACAATAACATTATATGATATCATCATATATGAATTGAATATTAACTGTATTTACACACAAAAAACACAAAAGCTCATATAAATACATACATTATAAAACAACAATGACTCAATTTATTAAAACAATCAAATTTAATAAAAAACATCATAAAATAGTGAGTGTTTTGGGGGCACTTCTTTAAGTCTCTTAAAGCCCCCCCCCCCCCCCCCCCCCCCCCCCCCCCCCCCCCCCCCCCCCCCCTCCCGCCCAGACTCTGTCGTCATGTGACGTCGCAGAGAGCAGGAAGGAGCCTGGATGTCTCACTCCTCTTCAAAGTCTGTGCACCAATTCCTGCCTTTTCTGGAACTTTTATATAATTTAGTTTTTATTCAGATTATGAGAAATTATCTTTTATATTATAACTTCAATTTAATTGTATTGTATTATATAGTCTTTTATCGTATTCAATATAAGTATTTGCATCTCCTTCATTGGGAATTCTGAATATCTAAATATAAAAGCGCTTTAACTTGAAAACTGAAAATAAGGTATTATTATTAGTGTTATATCTATATATTATAGGTTTATTTTTTCTTTATGTAATAAACGGTGTCTACAAATATTCTTATTTGATGATTACACCAGAAACCCAGGGTGGCCAAGGATGTGGGTTGTCTGCGCTTCAGATAACCGAGTGACTCATGGCTTTGAACATAGACGATCTTCGGGGTGCTAGCTGGCTAACAGCTAACTTCCAGAGACGCCATTAGCTGGGTGAGACACAGCCAGACGCAGGAGCTCGAAAAGCGGAGTTACTCCGGAGTGTGGTCCCGATCCCGTCGCGTCTGTTGCCTGATAACGACCGACGTCGGGTTGTGTGAAGCTGTCGAGGCGCTCCTCCGCGGATCCCCCAGGTTTCTGCGGAAGTCGGAAGCCGATGTGAGCTGCGCAGGACTTCGCAGCGACCCGGGCTAACGTTAGCATCGCTGGCTTGACGCCGCTTGTTTTCCTTAACGGCGACAACAAATTAGCGCAAATCAAACTTCCAGCCATGGCGGCCGGAGGGGCGGGCGGCAACAGCGGCAAGACGTACTCCTTCAAGGTGGTGCTGCTGGGGGAAGGCTGCGTGGGCAAGACGTCGCTGGTGCTGCGCTACTGCGAGAACAAGTTCAACGACAAGCACATCACAACTCTACAGGTAAGACCCGGGGTTAGCTCCGAGGCTAACCGCAGACAGGTTGCTGCTAGCTCCGAGGCTAACATCTGACAGGTAGCCGCTAGCTCCAAGGCTTGCGGCTGACAGGTAGCCGCTAGCTCCGAGGCTAGCCCCGCTCGGACTCAGGCGTTTGTTTTATTGAACGTCAGAGCAGGGCGGGTGGTGCTAGCGATGGTTGGGTGGTGCTAGCGATGGTTGGGTGGTGCTAGCGATGGTTGGGTGGAGGTGTCAGTTGTGTGGGGGCTCGTTACGCTGCCCGGGTCGCACCGTGGGATCGGGGCTGTGGGGATCGGGGCTGTGGGCGACACCGCAGCCGCCCGGCTAGTGTCGATGATCGTGACTGACAGAGGTGAAAGCCAAGCGTCCACTGAAGAATGAAACCATCAAGTAAAAGTATATAAATACCTCTCAGTGAAAAAACTTGTTAAGTAACAATAATAACATTCAAAAGTCAATGATAAAAACCACATTTACATTCTATTTGAATAAATTCAAAATTAAAGCCCAGTTTCGTTTCCCTCCTCCTCAGCTGTTCTCTCTCTCTTTGTCACTGACGTGATCTCTCTGTTTCTGGCTCACTCACATTTTAATGCTCAACTCAGGTGGAGACTTGTCTCCGTGCTTTGTCGGTGCGATCCCTCACAATCACCTCCACACAGTTTCTTCACCTTCTGCACAAACTTTCCCTCAGAGATCCGAGGATGACCTGATTAGATCTGAGGAGCTGAAAGGTCAGTCGAGGTCACGCTGATGTCACGAAAACATGTTTTTATCCCAAAAGTCACCGTGACATCATAATGTTTCAGTAAAACCATTAACTCAACAGCGTTACTGGGGCACAGAAGGAGACATTGTGACCTTCTGTGCTGGAACCTGACTGGTTTGTGGAGGTGGTCAATTTAAATTCTCCTCCGTTCACTTTCAACAAAAACACTAAATATTTTCTGATTTCAGATTCTTGTTGTGATGATTTGCTTGGAAATGAAACTTAAAATGTTTGGACTCTACAGGCACATTAATCAGTGGTATGAAGAAAGCTTTACACATTAATCCATATTTCATGTGAACAGATCTTCATCCAAGTCTTCAGATACAAACAGTGAAAGTGTTTTTGGCAGATACATAAATAATCCATGATTGTCTAGTAAACATTTCCTGGTTTCAGCTTCTGAAATGTGAAAAAACAACAACTATCTGTTCTTTCTACACCTTTTATGCAAATGTCCTATTACCCCTTTTTAAAATTATTTTATGAAGGAAATGATTAATGCCACATTCAGATGACAGAACATTCCTGCTGTCATGTGTCGAAGAGAAAAGAACCGAGCTGTTCAGAAAACTGTTGAAATGTGAATAGAGTTTTTATATGATGAGATAAGGTGTGTGTGTGTGTTTGTACGTGTGTGTGTGTGCGTGTGTGTGTAGCTTCTCCCCCATCATGCCTCTTGTTTGGGTTGTTTGTCTGCGGCGCTCAGGTCACACATGATCTCAGCAGACAAAGAAAAAGAATAATGTGTAAAACCAGGAAGAGTGACTCAGCGTTTCCGTCACAGTGACGGATCGATAATGAGTTAGAGCCGGAGCAGCTCAGAGAGAGAGAGAGAGAGAGAGAGAGAGAGAGAGAGACTCCCGGCTCTGTCGGCTGCTGTTGTGTAACCGCTGCTGCTCTGTTCGAACCTCTTGAAGTGAGTTGCTTCATGAACTCTGCTCTCGCACTCGCAGCTTCCTGTGTCGAAGCCAAACTTCAGGGAAAGTCCATTTCAGGTTAACGTTTCTTCAGAGAGGAAATTCAATGTGGTGTCATTGTTTAACTGAGCTTCTCGTCAGTTCCCTGATTCCTCAGAGGAACCACACATGTAACTGGGGGACATGTTGACGTGCACTGTGAAACCTGGTGCCTGTAAATCAGCTCAGGGATCAGATTTCTCCTCTGACACTGAGTTCGTTCTGTAAACATGGCCTCACCGGGCACCAGAAGATTTACGTTCCAATATAAAACAGATCACTTCTAATGGAATGGAAGTTTTAACATGCCAGATAAACTTCTCTATTTATATTGATCCTCAACCCAGGTCCCACGCTCTGTTACGTTAGCTCTGAGGACGCCTGTAGCTCGGTTAGTAAAGTGCATGTAAACAACAACAGTCAGACAAACGTGACCTCATCCAAACAAGGGTTGTAGCTCAAATTTGTAAGATGTCATCATCAAATGTGATGTTACGTAATTCAACTGTAAACTGAATTACTTTAAAATAGTTTCCACGTCTGTTAACACAAATAAAGAGAACAACGTGTTTGTGAAATAGTCTTTCCAGACATTTTTTTATAATTGTGACAAATGAACGATAGAAAAAAAGGTAAATCTTATTTTATACTTGTACTATGCATTTTAAGTGTATTTAAACGTTGATGTGTTGTGGCATTTTCTACAATCCCACCTTAACAACGAGGAACGAGACACAATTCTCTTACAGTATTGTCACACTTTAACGCACAGAGCATGATGCGTACGACAAAGGTTAGTTTGGAATATGCAACACCGATGGGGAAACAGTTTTGTCTTTATACATTTGGCTCCTCCCTCCCACGCTGGTTGTTATAAAGTCAAAGTCGGGATCTTCAGATGAAATCTAAACAACAAGGCCTGTTCAAGCATCAGGCCCAGATTCATTCAGTAGAACAGGAAACAGCATCATTAAGGTTACAGTGTATGAGATTCAATCAAAGGGGAAATAAACATGATCATATTGTGGTCACATGTTACATGTCCCTTACAGGTGTCAGACATGTTTTCCTCCTTAAAAGAGAATCCACATGTTGAAGTGGATGAAAATAAGAGTTTCACTGGATGAGTAAGAAGCAGGAGGAGCAGGCAGTGACGTGTCGGAGCCCCCGGGTCCTGGAGGCTCCTCCAGCTCCATGTGTCACAGTCACATGGTGCTGGATGCTTCTCGGCTCTACAGCTGCAGGGCTCAGGTCTCTTTACTCTCACTCACTTGTGACCGGCTCAGTTCCGTGAAGCAGCAGCATGTTGGACGAGGCTGTCACCAGACGATCAGCTGTTACGTAAAGTTATCGGTTGATTTATTTACTCCAGCCTTTGATCCGTGAACAAACAACAGACGCTCATGATTTCCATTCATGAGCGAGCTGCAGACTCCAGCATCAGTCAGGGTTCATCATGAGACTCGTCACGATGGAAACTTTCTGCCTGTTTTACTCTCGTTCACTGTCAAAGTTTCACTGATTCTGAATCAGTAACTTTCCCTCTGTCGTTTCCACAGCTCGACAGGAACTGGACTTTTGTGGCTGATATAAACTTTAGAGAATACAAAATCAGATCTTGATCAATCAGCTGTTAATCTTTACTCGTACATACATATCTACACATTTCTCAGATTGTTGGATCCACCTGATGCTTTTCTGTGACATGTTCTCTGCTTCATGTGCAGAGACAAATAGCAACAGAGTGTGAGCGCCCTCTGCTGGTCAATGAAGGCAGTCGGAGCCAGAGGCCTTTGTGTTATTGTGTCATTCCGATCGTCCCAATGTGACCAGAAGAGTCACATGACACCCGCACGACCTCACACTCGTTTACATGCTAATCATACATGTGTGTGACCTCACGGTGACATCACTTCTCTGCCTCACACGGTTAATCTCTGAATCTGAGTCGCCTGAAAAGGTCCAACATGTCAAAACAAAACGACAAACATAACAAAATGACCTTTGTTACACGCAGCTCTGAACCCAGTGGATAACTGGAAACTAAGTTTATACTGAAACTGGAAGATGAGAAGTTAATAAACAAACCTGATAAGCTCCAGATTATTATGATTATGAGACAGTAATTATTATTTTAGTTTCACTGTATCTCAAGTTGATTCATATTTATAACATATTACTTTTGTATATGTCAGTTGTCTCCAGAGATTAAAAATAAATCCTGCAGCATTTTAATCCTCAAATTTCTGACCAATAACAACTCAGTGGAATAACTGTGGAGGTCAAAGGTCACTGCACCATGAACATATTCATGTGACCATGTTTTCTGAGAGAAGAACCAGTGAGGTGCAACCACAAGAGAGAAATTATAAACTTTGACGTGTTTGAAATCCTCCAACTTCTGCTCAGTTTTCAGTAAAAGATTTAAGATTTAAGATTTGAATTTGTTTTAGTTTGTGTTAATGTGTTTACAAAGTGTCTCACAACAACTGTTACTTCAGTATGAATCATTTTGTGGGCTCTAGAGTGTGGAGACCCGACCAGAGCCCATCAGGTCCAAACAAACATGAGCTATTTGGGTTCAGAGTTGGTCACGATGCAGCGTGGAGGAGTCATGTTCAGGAGAAGATGAGTTTGATACCACACTCTGCTTCTTGAAACTGACTCGTCTCGTTCTCCTCTTCCTCCGCAGGCGTCCTTCCTCACGAAGAAGCTCAACATCACGGGCAAGAGGGTGAACCTCGCCATATGGGTGAGAGCCCCCCCCCCCCCCCGCCCCCCCCGCCCCCCTGTTCCTGCTGCCGTGACGTTAGCGTGTCACTGGATGTTGACCTGGTTGTGTGTTTGTCTGCAGGACACCGCGGGTCAGGAGAGGTTTCATGCGTTAGGTCCCATCTACTACAGAGACTCCAATGGAGCCATACTAGTGTACGACATCACAGACGAAGACTCGTTTCAGAAGGTAACATCTGAGCAGGAGAGTCTCTGCACTCGTTCTCCAGGAGCTCTTCTTGTACATTGAAGTTGAATTAAAGTGTGTTTGTTTGTGTTGTTCCAGGTGAAGAACTGGGTCAAAGAGTTGAGGAAAATGTTGGGCAACGAGATTTGTTTATGTATAGTAGGTAAGTTATCAAACATCTTACAGTTCATCATGTCTGTGGTCCACATGGGCTTCCGTCCGTCCCTGTTTGTCCTTCATGTCCTCGTCTTTGTGTCTCTTCTCCTTTGCACCGCTGCTGAACATGAAGTTGTCTCTTTGTGTCGTGACAGAACATTTGTGAGTCGTTGTAACTGGATTATGTTGGTGTGGTTTGCTCATCATGAGTTTGGACCTGCTGCAGTTACACAATCCGCTGTGTGGAAATGTTTCTACATGAGGCAGCGAGTCATGAGGCCGCTGTCGCTAGTTCAGCTCCATGAAGTTTGAGGCTCTGAGCTGAGATCAGTTTGTTTCATACATGTGCTCATGTACATGTTTGTCATATCTATGGATTTATGTGGATTCAGATTTTTTAATTTTTACTCTATAAAATTTCAGTTAGAAAAGCTGTTAATCCCAACAGCTCATTCAAAGAGTCACGTTTATAAACCAACAGTCAGTTTTGTTAGACGTGAAATCCGCTCCATCGCTCGGACTCTTTACCCAAAGGATGATCACCACTTGTAGCTGCAGGGGGCGCTGTTGCTTTTTATTTGCAATTTGTGGTGAAATAAGTGTTTTCTTGTTCCTGCAGGTAACAAAGTTGATTTGGACAAAGACAGACATGTTTCAGTTGAAGAGGCAGAGAGGTAAGAACTTCATTTTAAACTCCTTTTCACTGTTTTCATAAGTTAAACCTGTGAAGAGCTCTAGAACGTTTCCTTTTCTCTTTTGAACAGAACCACATCACGTCTTCTTCTTCTTCATGTTAATGTGCTGCTGTGTTTCTCTTCAGTTACTCCGAGTCTGTCGGAGCCAAACACTACCACACGTCAGCCAAGTTAAACAAAGGCATCGAGGAGCTGTTCCTGGACCTTTGTAAAAGTAAGAGTTCACCTGCACAGCAGACACTGAACACACACACAGTGAAATATGAACATCAGCATTATGAACTAGACAAACTGCTGAGTCATGTCCCGCCCCTTCACAAAATGTCACAGGAAGCTGTTAAATACATTTTGCGTTGTCCTGCTAACAAACAAGATGACAATGAAAACCTCCTGGTGTTTCATTCATATAACATTTGTGTGTCTGTGTGTGTTTCAGGGATGATGGAAACGGCTCAGGCTGAGGAGAGGTTGAAGGGCAACGGAGCCAGCCAATCGGCTTCGAGTAGGCGGGGAGTACAGATAGTGGACGACGAACCACAGGCCACGCCGGCCGGAGGCTGCTGCTCCTCTGGCTGACACACACACTTTTACTTCAACACACACATACACACACATTCATCAGTGTCTCAGTTGTCTGGTCCATCGGCTCTAAATCCTAAACTAATCTGCTGTTTGTGCTGCTAAGGAGCATGGGAAATTACTCTTCACTTACTTAATCCCGCGTGCCCTTACTAAAGAAGTCACTGAAGTCGTTATGATTGAAATCAGTGACAAGATTCTCTAATAATCTCATTTTAGCACTTTACTATCCTCCCATATATGGAAATACAACAACGCAACAGTATTTTAAAAACAAAGCAGTGGCCAATGTTCCAGAAAACATAAATTTCATATTTAAATTATCATTAAAACAGTCGAACATTATTTCACAGAAGAGTCTCAGGCTTCAGCAAACACGCACACACTGTACAGACATCCAATAAACTCCATATTCATCAGAAAACATAAACACCAGTTTGTAGTGGAACGTCTCCACCTGCTGGACAAACATCAGACTGCAGTCATGTCCAACCTGACCGCCAGGGGGAGCTGCAGCGGCATTTAGTCAATAAAGTTAATACAAAATAAACTTCTTATTAACATAAAACAAACATGGGTTCTGCAGAACCTGGTTATATTTGTTTAAATTAAACTGCACTTTATCCAAATCAAATCTGGAGATAATATGTCCAACATGAAAACATGATATTTATAGTTTATTTAAAAAATGAAATTGATAAAGAGGTCAAATTGATTCATTTGAATTAATTATCAAAACCTAAAGAAATTAAAACGATATAAAGCAAAAAAGCTGAAAATTCTCCAATCTGGGAATCAGAGTAAAGAATTTAAACTTTAAATATTTTGTTCATTTATTAATCGACTAATCGTCACAGTTCAAATCAATAATAACGTTAAATCAGCTCTGCTCCGTCTTTACCCGAAAGTTGAGTCGATGGTTTTAACACAAACACACACTTCTCTACAACAACAACAGCAACAACACACCCACACTGTCGCTGCCGGACAGAGAAACTGTGCATGTTTGAATTCTATAAACGGCTTTTTGTTTGTTTTTGACTTTTAAAAAACTTGGTGAATAAATAAAAGAGTGAGAGCGGTTATTTAATAAGTTAAAGTCTCGTGGCGGTGATGGATCTGATCTGTTCATGAATCCTTCTCTCTTCTCGCTGCTGTGTTCGATTCCTGTTGTTTCTCCTGCGTTAATCTGCTTAGTGAAGAAAACACACAAATAACAACAGACTGGACGTGTTGTTGCCTTCGGGGGGGAAGTTCTGTTCGTTACGGAGAAACGACGACGTGTGGAAAAGGAAAAAATATCAGCACACCTTTTGGAAATGTAATTTTTTTAAACTGCTAGTGTCAAAAGTGTTTTGTAAAGATAATAGAACAATTATAACGATTTACACAACGCGTGGAGGTGTCGCACACATTGTCGTTCTTTCATTTTGCACTTTTACTGAGTTTGTTCACGTGTGATTCACAGACAGAAACATGGTTTATTTAATAACATGTGTGCTATTGACACATTGATATCTCAGGATGAAGAAGACGATCCAGATCTCTGGGCTTCACCTTTTGCAGCTGCTACATCATCCATCTTTATTAAAAAGTATGACTGAGGTAGTTTATGATGGAACATATTTCATCAGTTTTAAAAACATTTTGGTTGTTTAGGTATTTTTAGTTTGGTTTGAAGTTGACGACCGAGTCACTTCAAACAAAGAATCAGAGCCATAATCAAATCTGGAGGTTCACGAGCAATTTCATAATCTTTGCTGCTTATTTCTTTAAATAAGTTTAATTGTCCCTGTGATATTATTTTCTCATTGAATACCAACTTTTTTCTTATGTAACAAATCAGTAAAATTACACTGAAGCTCTTTTAGTAAGTTTATTGTGCTTTAGATATAAAGTGATATTCTGCAGCAGTTGCAGTTTGGAGTCACTCGACACACACACACACACACGTACAGACACACACAGTATACTGTCTACGTTTTATTTGGAATCTTTTCACCATCAAACATGAAACCGAACTTTTTAAGAAAATTAAAAACCTGTAAAGGGACTTCTTCCCTTTAACAACACTTTACACTGTAACAGGAAGAGACAGTAACACAAAGAACCGACCCAGTCACATTCAATACAAAGTGTAGAATATCAAAAATATTTTAAAAATAGAAATAAACTACGATCTCAAACCATTCACAGTTGAATGGAAAAATTATTCTTCAAACAATTCTATTTGTTTAAACAGAGTTAATTGCACTTTTATCAGACGTCTGCTTTTCCTGAACTTAAAGAAAACTAGAAGCAAACAGTGGTTTGAAGAACATTTGGTTTTCAGTGTGAAAGTAGTTTTTGTAAATATGATAAAAAAAATTATTTTAGAGAAGAATCTGTCCTGGTTTTTCTACACGATCACAAGACAAAATAAATTTTCACAAATTAAAACATTTAAATATTTGGAGGTAAACAAAGGTCAATTGAACTAATTAATAACCTTAATTTAAATCTGCAGAGCTGGAATTTATTTGTCTTTATGAAAACTGATCTGGAATTTCTAACCTTTTTCGAATTTTAAAGCCAGAATTCTTTTCAAAAAGTCAGAGATTTGAGTCTCAGTGAAACATCTTCTCTTTTATCTCCTGACGTGAGAAACTTACTAACCATAAAAGTCTTGTGATCGTTAGAAAAACTTCAACAAACATCATAACAAAAGAGATTCTGACAGAAACAGAAGAATCATCCAATTGCAATTATTTTTCATTCAGCGTCTTTTTTAACAATCACGTTAATATTTCAAAGGAGCTCCTCAGACTTTCAGACCTTTACCACAAGCTGACAGCAGAGGGCAGCGCTGCTCCTCTAGTACACCGGAGGGTTCTGCAGCTCCTGGTACTTTGGCGGCCCAGTGGTGAAGATGCTGGGAACCATCAGGACGGTGGTTCGGGTGGGGTGACGCAGCTGGTGGATCATGATGGACGACAGGATCATCCCGAGCACCTGCAGGGCAAACGGTGAGTTCAGTTAAATATCAAAGTTTCAACACAGGTTCAGTCACGTTCGACTTCAGGAGCTGAGCTTCTCACCGCCAACGTAGCCAGACTGAAGACGATGCCGGTCATGACGTCAGCCACGATGAGGAGGAACCTCATGAGGATGGGGAAGCAGGGCTGAAGACGAGGGGGAAGCAGGATTTATCATTTTATTCAGGTTGCTTATCATAGTAATACATGTTTTGATGCTTTAATGTTCAGAAACAGGTCTCGACATGGTCACCGACCTTGCTGTAGATCTGCTTCCTCGGGAACAGGCTCTGCAGGGAACCAACACAAACATTAGAGACGTGGGTTTGAATCCCGACTGAGGAAGATGACGCGTTGCTTTGAACTCACCAAGTAGTTGAGGCTCTGACACATGCCCTCCTCCACCTCCATGCTGCTGCACACACACGAATCCGGGACGTTGTCCTCCCAGTCCGAGGAGCTGAAGAGGCCGCAGCAGTGCAGCTGGTCACAGAAGAAGAAGAAGAACAGGGCGGTTAGATATCAGAGTTATGAATCTACAATAACAGGAAGAGAGCTGCACCATAAACTCTAACACAAACAGCCTGAACCTGAAAGTCAACATTCTGTGAGTGAGTCTCCTTCCTCTACAAAAACAGGAAGTGATATCGACCTGCATCACCCATGGAGCCAATCAGACGGCTCAGGCTACACCCTGCTGAAACCGGTCCAACGCCATCAGAGAGTCAGTGACTGTCTCTGGGTGTGAAGACGAAGAGTCGAGATTTGATCTCCGCTCTGAGCGTGAGGGATCATCCTCAGGGGAACATTCTTAAAATGTTTTGTTATTTTTAGTCAAAATTTAAATCGTCCACGAAGAGTTAAAACAATGGATCAGAGCGGTGAGAGTTGTGTGTGTTTGTGTGTGTGTGTGTGTGTGTGTGTGTGTGTGTGTGTGTGTGTGTGTGTGTGTGTGTGTGTGTGTGTGTGTGTGTGTGTGTGTGTCTCTCTCACCTGGGACTGCATCCCGTCGGCCATGCTCTTCACCTCCTCTGAGGCCTTGTCCAGCGGCAGCAGCTCACGGAACTTATCCGACATGATCTCTGTCAACTGCAAACACAAACACAAGCTTTTATTCTGAAAAACAGAAACCAAATAAAAGTTGAGCTGATTCGTGGAAACAGACTCAGAATCAGTCAGAGTGGAACCGACACTCAACAGACGATAGAGCCATTAGACTGTGTGTGTGTGTGTGTGTGTGGGGGGGGGGGGGACCTTAGGTCGGAAGAAAGCAGCGACGATTCCAATTCTCAGCATCATCAGAGTTCCAATCACCATACACACCAGGAACTGCACACACACACACACACACACACACACACACACACACACACACACACACATCAAATGTATTAAAGAGCACATGAGGACCATGAGAAACACAGAGTCTTTTATCCTCTTTGCTCTCAACAGGTCCCTGAACATCGATCTTTGTTCTGATGAAACGAGTTCATTATTAACCTGGATCAGAACAGAGAGTTTAGAACTAACAGGAAATCAGATCAACACACACGTCGAGTGTTTCATGACTTCAGTAACTCTGGTTTTCCCCTCTGATGTCACAACTCTTCATCATCATCATCATCACATCCTTCCTGTTTCAGGAGATGAGGTCAGTGGTTTTGGGGATTTTCTGTTATTTAGAAATAGTGTTTAGACTCATTTCAGATGTGCTCTACATGTGGGAGATGTTCGCTGCTCTACATGTGGGAGATGTTCACTGCTCTACATGTGGGAGATGTTCGCTGCTCTACATGTGGGAGATGTTCGCTGCTCTACATGTGGGAGATGTTCACTGCTCTACATGTGGGAGATGTTCACTGCTCTACATGTGGGAGATGTTCACTGCTCTACATGTGGGAGATGTTCACTGCTCTACATGTGGGGGATGTTCACTGCTCTACATGTGGGAGATGTTCACTGCTCTACATGTGGGAGATGTTCACTGCTCTACATGTGGGAGATGTTCGCTGCTCTACATGTGGGAGATGTTCACTGCTCTTCATGTGGGAGATGTTCGCTGCTCTACATGTGGGAGATGTTCGCTGCTCTTCATGTGGGGGATGTTCACTGCTCTACATGTGGGAGATGTTCGCTGCTCTACATGTGGGAGATGTTCGCTGCTCTTCATGTGGGAGATGTTCGCTGCTCTTCATGTGGGAGATGTTCGCTGCTCTACATGTGGGAGATGTTCACTGCTCTACATGTGGGAGATGTTCACTGCTCTACATGTGGGAGATGTTCGCTGCTCTACATGTGGGACATGTGGGAGATGTTCGCTGCTCTTCATGTGGGAGATGTTCGCTGCTCTACATGTGGGAGATGTTCGCTGCTCTTCTCACTCACGAGGATCAGACACACTTTGTTCTCCCTGTGGGCGCCGCACGCTCCCAGCACGGCGATGACCAGTGTGACGGCTCCCACCACGTACAGGACCACCAGGCCGATGGTGCGACCCTCCATCTGCAGGCAGAAGAGCAACAGGTTCATGTTCAGGTTCTTTTAGACCCGGAGGTGTTTGTTTAGAGAGAGTTTGTTCTTACGTCATCTCTGATGTAGACCTGAGAGAGCAGAGGGATCAAGATGATGATGGCCCCGAAGATCTGGAACCAAACACAACTCTGTTAGATTCACTCTGAACAGGTCAACGCACAAAGTGTCACGAGTTCTTCTGGACTTTATATTCAACTCACCGCTGTTTTAATTACTTATAAATCTGCTATTTAGGTTCTCACTTAACATAAATAAAACATCAGTAACCGTCTTCTTCTATTAAATTAAATTCCATCAATACATATTTAATAACTGATGTTACGGAAATTGGAAAATATCCCATTCAGCGAGAGAATATTTAGATTTTTTTTGCTTGAAACCAGAGAAATTTAATATTGGAACTAATCTACTTTGTCTCTTCCTGCTCACGCCCGAGGTTATCACAAGTATCTATCACAGAGTGTAAAGAGAGATGACCACACCTCCTCCTCCACGTTAGCAGATGGGACATGGACCAAACAAACAAGTGAATGACACGTTAAATAAATGTTTGTCCAAGATGTTTCTATCGTTCCAGGTCGATCTCATCTGATGTTTGATGATGTGTTTGAGCCTGGGTCACATGTTCCACTGTGATGTCACCGGCACAAGATGGCGGCTCCAGCTCTTTTAATCTGAGCTTCATCTTTGCACAGTGGGAGGAAGTGGAGACGTGAGGCTCATCTTTATTTACACTCTGATTGCAATCATGAAGCTTCTGTTCCATAACTGACCTGCAGCAGATAAGAACTTCTCTAAACTAGATTATTGTCAGAGGTTAAATTATTTTCCAACAGTGGCGTATGTAAGTATGTTAATAAACTGTAATATACATATATATTTACAAAGATATTTATATTTACAACTTGTACTGTTAATAAATTGTTCTGTAGCTGTCAGTTATGAATGTGTCTGTAAAGTGCATCTTGATGTCCCAGTGACATCAGTGTCACACCAGTGAGCCAGTGGGACATCTGTAACTGGTCACCAGGGGCTTTTATTGTGAAGGACGTGCCTGAACCGAAACTCTCTATACAACAAAATGGCTGCTAAATTAAACTGAGGAAAAACACACACACACACACACACACACACACACACACACACACACACACACACACACACACACACACACACACACACACACACACACACACACACACACACACACACACACACTTTCTTCAGAATAACTTTATTTTTTGGAGTTTGGACTCTTGGAGAAACACCTGATGACATCACCATGAACTTTTAACTGGTCCCAGTGTGACCATTACAAACACTCCCAGTTTCACCTCCACCGTCTAACAGGTGATGACGCACATGTTAAAGACTCACACACACAACACGTCGAACCTTCACCTCGTGTCTAACATCTCAACACTTCACAGCTGTTCAGTACAAACCATCTACGTCACATTCAGACCCGGAGACGTCACAGGAAACTTTCCACTCGATCTCGAACTCACCGCGAACAAGACGTTGAACACAGTGAAGGTCCATTTGATGCACGAGTTGATCTGCGCCATGTTGAGAAGAAGAAGAAGAAGAAGCAGATCCACAGAGCTGGTGTCACTAGAAGGCTCCGCAGCAGCAGTGACGGGGGGCGGCGGGGTGGNNNNACCGAGACAGCGGAGCAGCTGAAGGGGGGGGGGCAGTCCTTTCGGGGAAAGTGCAGCCCGGAGTCCAACAGACCACGCCCCCTGTAAGCACACCAACACGGACAAACAGGTCAGGTATTCAGCCAAACCACGCCCCCTTTCAATCCTCACTCAATTGTTTTACCTTGCCCGCCTCCCTGACCATATACGGAGCCCTCTTCCGGTCCTCGCTCGGGAAGCAGAATGGAAACATCCCCGTCGTTGGATCTGATCGCAGATCCGCAGCTGGGAGCTGGGAGCTGGGACGTGTCCTGACACGAACCTGTTCCGGGAACAGCTTCTGTTTCAGGGACTGAGGAAACGAAAGCGAGGGAACATCTGAGTTCTCTAGTCTTTAGTTTAAATGAGCTCAACATGAATCTTTAATACATAACATAATCTCATTGTGTTAGTTCTGTTGTGTAGTTGTCTCTGGTTTTCTGTCTTTTTGGTCTTTTGTGTGTCTCTGTGGTTGAGTTGTGTCTTTGTTGTTGTTTTCTAGTTGGTTTGGCTCTCTGTTATGTGTCTATGGTCTTTTTCTGGTTGTTGTTTTTCTTATATCCAGAGACTTCAGATAATTTAAGTCAGAAAGCAGTGCATGCTGGGAATTTCTTCAGAAACTTAATTTATTAAGTTATATAAAAGTGAGGAGAACTTATGTTTATGAATTCTGAAAACAGAAACAAGAAAAACATGTGAAGCGATTGGTTTATTAAACCTGACGCACTTTCATAGATTAAAAATACACAATTAGCTCAAACTGAACTAACTTCAGTGTTTATACTTTATGTAGAGAAATGAAACATTAACACGTTCTGAACGAGCAGCAGCTCAGGCAGAGATCTGCAGAATTAAACAAATATCATATTCAAAACAGCCTGCTGCACGTCAGGCGAGGTTTGCATTGTGATAAACGGTGACTTGTTATCGAAGTTCAGTCTATAAACGAGTGTGAGAGGAAGTGAAAGTTTCATCTGAGCTGGAATCTGAGGGTGTGACTGGAATAAAAACCTCAACTCGACCACAGAGTCAAACTCTTCTCGTGTGAAACTTCCACCGAGTCCATCATGTTTCTTCAATAATTATCTTTATTATTTTCCTTTAAACACGATTATATTCATGAGATGTTTGTGTTTGTTCATAACGAACCTTCTTCTGTATTCATTCATGTTTTTAATGAAAGTTTTGTCTTTATTTTATCAAGAGAAGCCGAAATGTGAAATGTTATTTAAAAGCAGGCAACAGGAAGTAAACAAAAATCAGCTCAGTCTCAGAAACAGACAGAATCAGAACTTCTTCAACACGACCTCGACTCCTCTAAACTCAACTGGAGCACATTCCTCTGATGTGAGTCACTGACGCTCAGGGTCGGTTTCATCTCGTCTGTTATTAACATGACTCCTCCTCCTCTTTCTCTTTCTTCTCCTCCATCATGACACGCACTTTCTTTGTCTTCTTCCTCTTTCTTCCCCCGAGTCACTGCAGGTGACTTTCACACAGTGAAATAACTTTATTATATATCATACGAACACACATAGTGAGAACACAACACAGAGAAACTCAAAATGTGTGAAAGAGATTTATATATAACATGGTTCTGAAGATTTAATCAAAAACAGATGAGAAAACCCCAATGTGACCGCTCCCACTGTCTCTGAATGACACACACACACACGGAGAACACACAACAACAAAACAACAACAGACACATAATAAAACAGACACACAACAACAAAACAACAACAGACACAAGAATAAAACAGACACACAACAACAAAACAACAACAGACACATAATAAAACAGACACACAACAACAAAACAACAACAGACACAACAACTATAGACACACAGCATCACACAAAGATACAAGCCGATAAAGTAACACAATGATCTCTAGTGTTAAACGTGCCGCACAAACACGAGGAGCTGCTTCCCCCTGCCGGCTGCAGAGTTTATTACACCCACAGATTGATGTTTAAATCTTAAATTTAAACTCTAATTTAAACTGTGATTAAGATGAACAATTCATTTAGAGATAAATATTTCTTATATATACAAATGTGTTTTACAATCGACTTCAAGCTAAATTTACGAATCATAAATATTCATTAACATTTCTTTCTCTATAATATCTGGAGTTCATATATTTGTAGAGACACCGTGTGCTCCTCCGCTCCCTTCACTGGTTACCAGTAGCTGCCCACATCCGGTTCATAACACTAGTACTTGGTACCGTGCTGTGAACGGATCAGGTCCAGATAATAAAATCTTGAATCCACAGCCGTGGCCAAAAGTTTTGCAAAGGGCACAAATATTCATTTTCACAAAGTCTGCTGCATCAGTTTCTATGATGGCAATTTGCATATACTCCAGAATGTTATGAAGAGTTATCAGATGAATCGCAATTAATTGCAAAGTCCCTCTTTGCCATGAAAATGAACTTTATCCCCCCAAAAAATGTCCACTGCATTTCAGCCCTGCTACAGAAGGACCAGCTGACATCAGGTCAGTGCTTCTCTTATTAACACAGATGAGAGGTTGATGAGGACAAGGCTGGAGATCACTCTGTCATCCTGATTGAGACACAGCAGCAGACTGGTAGCTTTGAATGGAGGGTGGTGCTTGAAGTCATTGTTCTTCCTCTGTTAACCATGGTTAGCTGCAAGGAAACACGTGCAGTCTTTTACTGCTTTGCACAAAAAGGAATTCAGAGACCAGGATGTTGCTGATAGTAAGATTGCACCTAAATCAACCATTTATCTGATCATCAAGAACTTCAAGGAGAGAGGTGCAATTGCTGTGAAGAAGGCGTCAGGACCGTCTCCTAAAGTGGATCCAGCTTTGGGATCGGGGCTCCACTAGTGAAGAGCTGGCTCAGGTATGACAGCAGGCAGGTGTGAGTGCATCTGAACGCACAGTGAAGACGTTTGGATGAAGGCCAGGTGTCAAGAAGGGCAGCAAAGAAGCCACTTCTCTCCAGGAACAACCTCAGGGACAGACTGATATTCTGCCAAAGGTACAGGGATTGGACTGATGAGGTCTGGGGTGAAGTCATTTTCTCTGATGAATCCCTTTTCAGATTGTTTAGGGCCTCTGGAAGAAAGCTTGTCTGGAGAAGAAAAGGTGAGCGCTACCATCAGTCCTGTGTCGTGCCAACAGTAAAGCACCCTGAGACCAATCATCTGTGGGGTTGCTTCTCAGCCAAGGGAGTGGGCTCACTCACAAGTTTGCCTAAGAACACCGCCATGATTAAAGAATGGTACTTCTCCCAACCATCCGAGAACAGTCTGGTGACGAACAATGACTTCTCCAGCGTAATGGAGCACCTTGCCACGAGGCAAACGTGATAACTAAGTGTCTCGGGGAACAAAACATCAACATCGTGGGTACATGGCCAGGAAACTCCCCAGACCTTAGTCCCACTGAGAACTTGAGGTCAATCCTCAGGGGCGGGTGGACGAACAAAAACCCACAAATTCTGACAAACTCCGAGCATTGATTAAGAAGAATGAGCTGCCATCAGTCAGGATGTGGCCCAGTAGTTAATTGACAGCATGCCAGGGTGAACTGCAGAGGTCTTGAAAAAGAAGGGTCAACACTGCAAATATTGACTCTTTGCATAAACTCAATGTAATTGTCAATAAAATATTTTGACACTTATGAAATGCTTGAAATTATACTTCAGTATACCATAGTAACATCTTACAAAAAGATCTAAAAGCACGTAAGCAACACACTTTCTGAAAAACAATACTTGTCATTCTCAAAACTTTTGGCCACGGCTGTACATTGAGGACCTGGTGAAACGTCACACCCCAGCTCGCTCACATCAGCTCGTTGCTCCTGCAGTGCTGCAGTGGAACACTTGCAGGAAAGTGAAAGTGGAATGAGGTCACCATGAACATCAGAAAGTTTCCACATCTTCCGGTGCAAACTAAAAACACACATCTGTGAGTCGCTCTGGATAAAAGCGTCAGCTAAATGAAACATAATGTAATGTGTGCACGCAGTCCCCTGATCCACACAACACGAGACGCGCACAGTCAGGACATCAGGCAGAAAGGGACGATCTGGAGACATCATCCGTCTTCATCGATTCATAACTAGATACATGTGATCATCAGTTTGTGTGAAGAGGGGCAGAGACGAGCACACACCCACACCCACACACGAACACAAACACAAACGCACACTTTCGATCCGCCTACAGACGTCGACAAGACAACGCTGCTTCTACACGGGGGGCGTGGCTGAGCGGAGAGGATCTGCGAATCAGAGACCAGAGCGCCGGTGGACAGGGCGGGATCTATGGGATGCGTTGTGAATTTCAACACATCTTTGGCTGCCACTCAATCAGGCTTTTCAAAGTTAGCTGTAATAAAACAACCACTACACCTCGACGGGCTCAGGACAATCTGTGCAGCGGACCAAACTCTGGGAAATGGACAAGACTCTGTTCACTGTACTGCTCCTTGTCCCACTTGTCTCTGGTAAGTTTATTAATTCACCACATCTGTCCTGAGAGACGTCAGCTCTGTGTGGTGTGAACAGGACTACATGTTTTCTGTGTTTTCTCAGGTGGATATCATCCCACATGTTCGAGTCTGTCATTAACGGTGGAAGAAGGTGAGGACGTGAGTCTCTGGTGTGGACGTGTTCCCTCGGTCAACTTGGTGAATTACACAGTGGAAGTTATAAGAACTGACCTCCGCCAGTTCGTCCTCCTGTATCGAGACAGAAGAGTCCTCCATGATGTCCAGATGGAGCAGTACAGACACAGAACCACACTGGACCTCAGAGGCCTGATCAGTGGAAACGTCTCAGTGCAGATCTCCTCTGTGAAGATGGCTGACAGAGGAAATTACACATGTTTGAGCCCCAGACTGAAACCCAGGTGCATCATCACCCTGCATGTTGGTAAGGATCCTGAACTCATGGCTGTACGGCACAGTGGACAAACGGCAGATTGTGAGTGAACGTGTGATGTGAGAGAGTTCTCAACCTGTTTGATTCTCATGTGAAACAGTGGAGCAGAGGAACCAGGTCAGTGCTGCACCTGGTCTGGAGAACATCTCCACATCCAACCAGCTGGGGAAAGGTATCTGACTTATTATCCTCTAGAACAGTGATTTTCAACCAGTGTGCCGTGGGAAATTATCTAAAATCAACTAATTAACCATTGACGAGTGTCTGTGCCAGGGTTTCTCCTCTGATTTCTGTATCGCGCACGGCGCAGTTCCATCCCGATGCGCGCACCTACAGGTGACAGAGAGCATTCCTTTTTAAGATTCTGTTTAAAGGTGCAGCTCTGCCAACAACATGTGCAGCGTGGCAACCTTAAGATGTTCCCACTCACTGAGAAACGGCATAATGTCAACACTGCTGCAATGTGCGAGGTGATAGGCACACTTTTGAAAACTTTTGAGGAGAAGTTGTCATTTTATTTCTCTTCAGCCTTCACAGAATGCCTTGACTGGGTTAGGGACCCATACAGCTCAGCATCAGTTGCTGGAAAGGACATGACTTTACAGGAGACAGAGGAACTCAATGAACTGAAACAAGATCGTGGTTTAAAGCTAAACTTTGCTGATCTTCCTTTGGACAGTTTTGGGTTATCTGCTGCCAAGGAGTTCCCCAATCTGGCCAACAAAGCTATTTGGACATTTCTCCCATTTTCCACAACATATCTGTGTGAGCTGTGCTTTTCAAGCTTGACTGCGATAGAAACTATAAACAGAGACACTGAGAGCTGTTGAGGAAGAGCTTTGTTTGTGTCTTTCTTCCATTCCTGCCATCTAAACAGGCCCAGGTTTCACACTGAGTGGGTATAAATACATTTAGAAACTATGTTACTAAGTATATGTATTATATGTACTCTGTGAGGCCATAGAGTTTCAATTTGTGTATTTCTGATTAGTGGTGTGCCCCAGGATTGTGTAAATGTAAAAAAATGTGCCGCGGCTCAAAAAAGGTTGAAAATCACTGATCTAGAAAACTGGATTCATCCTCTGTTCTTCTGTGTTTGAGTCCAGAGCAGTTAACCACCAGATTCATCTCCTCTCTGTTTGCAGGTGCTGTTGCAGCCATTGTTGTTGCTGTTGTCGTCTGTGTTCTTATTGCTGGTGCTGTCTTCATCAGACGGAGAAGAGCAGAACCAGTAAGTGACCGTTTCTGCTCTCTAGCATTTTACTTTCAGTGCATTGACTCCAGTTTTGTTGGAGCTTTTAACAAGTGTCTCAAAACCAATTTCAGGTCTCACAGGGAGTTGTGTGACGAGATGCAGAGGACAACAGGACCAGGATCCCTTCACTGGTTACCATGCTGGGACCGGATCGTGTCCAGAATTAGGGATTTTGTACCAAAGCCAATGAGATGCTTCAACTGGAGAGAGAGAGAGAGAGAGACTTTTGTATTAAAAGTGTGTATTAAATATACACACTTTTTTGTTTAACTCAAGTACTGAGGACATTGTACAAGGACCTTTTCCTTATAAATCAAACAGGACACTTTGTTGAATTCAGGTTTTCAGTCATCAAATGTTGTCTTCAGACACAAAATCAAAGTATTAACACATTTCTTAACTATCAATGATTAATTGGATTAAAACCAAAATGTAAAAGGCCTGTGATTCATTTCAAATTCCAACAACAGGTTCATCAAAGTGTTCTTGTGTGATTAAATACTGTGCGTGTTGCTGCTGGGACTTTCTATATCATATCTGCCAGTCGTGCACATTAAAA
This sequence comes from Platichthys stellatus, assembly GCA_016801935.1. Taxonomy (NCBI): domain Eukaryota; kingdom Metazoa; phylum Chordata; class Actinopteri; order Pleuronectiformes; family Pleuronectidae; genus Platichthys; species Platichthys stellatus. The sequence goes on from CM028868.1 coordinate 16,208,173, forward strand.
CAGGGTATGTAATAATTCTCTTTGTGGGATGGGGGGGGGGACTAATGAGACTTAAACTGAGTGTTGAAGATGAACAGAACTAAATAAAAGCAACGGCATCTGAACTAAGAACATTTCCTTTATATATGCAAATAGGTTTTACAATAAACTTCGTGCTGAATTGTGAGTCTTAAATATTCATGAGCATTTCTTTCTCTTTAATGTCTGAAGTTCATATATTTGTGAAGTGTAACATGAATCTAGTCCTGTAGGTGGCGCTGCATAGACATTTTTAGCGGAGTATAATTAAGTATTAATGTAATGAGCAGTTATTTGTGGCTTGGTGATACAATATTTTAACTATAGAGTAATAGACCTTTAAAAAAAAGATATAATATAATTTAATAAAACAAACTGTTCAAATCTTAACAAGACGATTATTGATTATAATTATTATTAAACTAAAAGGAAAATATGAAGTCTTTCTGTTAAATTAATGTGATGATGAATAAAGATGTTCAGGAATCGTCCTCCTCTCCCTCCTCTTCCTCCTCCACCACGCTTGTCTCCTCCCCTTCCTCTCTTCATCTTCACCACCTGATCCCCGCTGGCCCGCTCACATGGAAACATCCTCCTCTTCCTCCTCTTCCTCCCGGAGCTGCAGCTGCTGCACAGCGGCTCTTCCTCCATCTCTCAGGCCGCTGTAGGACACCGCTGGGCGGGGAGGGCAGCGTGTCCGACGGGGGGCATCTGGTGGAGAGAGCGGGTCTGAATCTGATGCAAGGAGACAAACACACAAACACACGCACACGGACACACACCGGCTGCTTCCTCTTCATGTGTAATCACAGCAGCGACAGAAGCTGCAGACGCTCCTGCTGATTGTTCCCGTCTGAGGAAGAAGGTTCGTCACCATGTCGGTGGTTCTGGTTCTGATGTGGACTCAGCTGCTGCTCGCAGGTAGGACTCGGTTCCTCTGGTTCACAGGCTGAGGAGGAGCTCGATGCTCTCACTGGAGCTTCGGTGTCAAACATGTGTTGATCAGATCAAATATCCTCCATCACGTGATTTCATGAATGACTGAAAGCAGCCTTCAGACCTGCAGCTGGTTGAGATTCAAAATAAGATGGAAAAGCTTCAGTGTTCGATTCTGCATCTGCTCCACAGTCACATCCTCATGACGGAGGCTCATGAAACCCATGTTGATTTGACTCTCAGGGAAAAACGAAGATGACATCCACACAAGAAAACCTGATTCTCAGCTGTGATATATGTATATATATTTCTGCTATGTGAGGAAATGTGGGTTAGGGTTAGGTTAAGAAGTGTAGGTGACGAAATTGTTATTTGTTGATATAATATTTATCCATTTCATTAGAGAGATGCAATTTATGATACATTCTATTTCTGATTTATCTGTTGATTCTGATTTTAATTAATCGTCCAGTCAGTAAAACATCGTATTCGTCGCCGGGTTTCTGAGTTCAAAGTTCGTTGAATAGAATCAGTTCAATTCAGACACATTTTCCTCCCGTGTTTACAAATGGACTGAAAATAAAGTAAGTTCTATAACTGGAATAAAATCACATGTTTATTACTTGAGAGGCTGTAGCGCCCCCCTCAGGCAAGTGTCATGTCTTCAAACACAGGATATACATTATTTTAATATTTAAAGATCTTATGTCACATTAGCTAATTATCCGCTGAGAGTTGGATGATTTGTCTCCACAGAGTTAACTGTCAGCCCGCTGTAACTTGACCTGTGATTGGCTGATGGCTCCGGTCCAATCACAGCTCAGCGGTGCACATAGCAACCAGGATGCTGTCACTAGGGAGAAGCTGTGTCAGCTCTGTTTCTATAGAGCTGCTGATTCCTCAGGGTTTTAAACAGGGAGCAGCAAACTGACCTGGGACCAGGTAACGAAGAGGGTTTGACTCTTGAACACCAGGATTCTCTCTGTCCAGCAGACTGTGGATCAGCTTCTGCTCCACCTCACCTCCGTCTCAGTGTGAACTCGTGTAAATGTGACGCGGCAAAAAAACTGCTTCACTCGTTTCTTCTATTTCTGCTCTGAGGATAAATAATGAGTGAGACTGAATTATGCATCGTTCAGTCGTGACGAAGGGGGGGGGGGGGCTTCCTCTCGTCCTGATAGAAGAGAAGCAGACAGATGGAATCTCCTCCTCTCTTCTCAAAGATCAGAAGATTCTCCAGACGTTAGATCCACGAGAGAAATGAAGTCGTCCTCAAAAGAAGAAACACTCAAACTCTGATGAATCATTGATCAGTCGTTTGCTGCTTAACGTGAATAAAACAAACACACAACCTTCAGGACAAGACAACAACTCCCATGATCCCGCGCTGCATCACTCTATCATCAAGCTAGGTCTTTGTTATTGTTTCACCTGCGACCCCTAGTGGCTCGAGTTCATATCGTAACATATCGTTTGTATTGTAACAAACAATAAACAACACAGAGACACTTTCTTCATCTTTCTCATGTTTGACTCGTCGTCTTCTTCTTCTTCTCAGAATCGTCCTCTGGTGACCACGAGCTCCGACTCCTCCCCTCTCGCCGCTCGCTTCACCTCCCCCCGCGTCTCCTCCCTCAGCACCACCTGAGTGATCAGCTTCACGAGGTGGACGAGTCCCGCCACCTCCATCTTCATCATCATCGTCTTCACCACCATTTGGCCAAAGTGATGCCGGCCGCCCTCCTGGAGTCTCGCTTCCGTCAGGTGGCCGGCGGCCAGCGAGCCGTCGACCTGCTGGCCCGGCCACATCACGAGGTGCAGCCGGAGCACGCCGCCATCTCTGCACGCCATCTGGTGACCGTGGTGAGTAATCTGCGCCCTGATTGGCTGAGAATGAAGAGAAGCATGAGGAGGTTTGTGAATTGTGTCTTTTGTGTTTGAGACCGATCGACAGGATCCTAATCGACCGTCTCGTGGTGTGATAGGTAGTGTGTGATGATGTCATCACGGTGGACGGACTGTAAATATTGTTGTTATCATGGAGGTTTTGAGGTTGTGTGTTTTGATGCGTGTTTAGCTTCAGCTGCTGCAGAAGATATTTTCATATTTGCTAGAAATGTCTGATCATCTCCTCCCCGTCGGAGGTCAGAGGTCAGAGGTCGCAGCAAACAGACAGTCAGTGGACGACGGACGAAGAGGAGCTGAGACTCCATCATCCTCAGAGCTCCCTGTCTCCATGGAAACAGGGATCCTGTGTGTGTTTGTTTGTGTGTCTGTGTGTGTGTGTGACACACTTACCTTCACAACAGGCAGTTACATAACTGTTAAACAGCAGCGACCTTCAGACTGACATTGAGGCAGAAACAGAAAGACAGGTATGTCCTGGTTGTTAATGAGGAAGACGGAGACGAGTGGTCGAGAGAGGAGGAAGAGGAAGAGGAAGAGGGAGAGGGAGAGGAAGAGGGAGAGGGAGAGGAAGAGGAAGAGGAAGAGGGAGGGAGAGAGAGAGAAAAGCTTCTCAACAGTTCATTCTGCTTCATGTCGCAGATCAAACAGAAACAGTTTGACCAGCGACTGGTTTCATAATCGATAACTTGAAGACGTCACTTTGGTTGTTTTGAAAGTTATGATAATTTTCTGATATGTTGTAGGTGTAGAAACTTAATTGAAGATCTGTCAGAGTTGAATGACGTCCACACGTCTCCTGTGATAAAACCAGTCTGATTCACAGACTGGTTTTATTTTTAGACAAATTGCAGCAGATTATGAATTTAAGCGTCTGAACTGGGAAGCTTTGCTGCCAACACTCCCACGGTCCTCTGACAAGCTGCCGCCACCACAGATGCATCGTGGGAGTGGGGACGATCTGGAGGAAGCCTCCGGTGGAGAGCAGGAGACAGACGAGGGACTTGTCTCATCTCTTCAGTTATTTCAGAATACGTTGACAGAAGAAGTTATTTTTTCTACGAGGGTCAATGTGGGGCTCAGTATTTTGCCCAAGGACACTTCAGAAGGGGACAACTGGGATCAGCTTCTCTGCTTTTATCAATGAGGAACCGCCGCCAGGCTCCGCTCTGCCTGACCTCACCCTCGTTGTTAATTGACTTTGTGTGTGTGGTCACATGACTCGTCCCCTCAGGACCTTCATCATATGAAAACACTGGAGAAGCAGGAGGAGGAGGAGGAGAGACGGAGGTTCAGTGACCATCGAGCTACAAAACACAGAGAAAGACCTGGAGCATGAGACTTATTTAGAATTAGTGAACAGAAAGATGCTGGTTGGTTTATTAGAAATTGTAAATCCTCATATGTAAAGATTAAACACTAAAATAATATCAAACACAGAAATAAGGTTTCAAATAACCAGGTGGGTCATAAACACTCGTCTGTAGTTTAAGGTTTAATCTCCAATCAACCACTTCTCATAATAATAATAATCAGCCATCTTTCTTTGATATGATTTATAATCTATAACCTCAGCAGCAGCGTGTAACGTTTAGATGGAGGTGGAACATGAAGAGAGGTTGTGTGAAGTCACAGATGGTAACAAGTCACCTCCCATCGCTTCTCTGCATCACAACTTGTGTGTGTTTGTGTGTGTGTGTGTGTGTGCGTGTATGAGCCCGATACAGATGGACAATAATCTATATCTGTGGACTGAGACCAGTTGTGTTTATTAAACATTAATTTAGTCACAACTTCAACTTGAAGCCTCAGAAAGATGTCCGAGTAAAAGATGAGACCCTGATGTCAGTTCTGCTCTGTGAAGGTTTTTCTAAATGGAAGCAACACAAGCGTGAATAATCTGACCTCACGTCAACCCACTCATTCAGCTGTGTGTGTGTGTGTGGGGGGGGGGGGGGGGGTTGTTAAGACTCAGGGTTAGAATTAGGTTAAGGTTAGTGTTAGTGTTAGTTAGTTGTGCTGGTTAAGGTCAGGGATCAGGGAATTCATTACGTCACCAGTGTCCTCACATCTATAGAGAGACGTGATCTCATGGAGTCGAGCGCTCGGAGGAGAAGCTGCTCACACGCTGAGGAACAACACAACACTGTGTGTGTCTGTGTGTGTCTGTGTGTGTTCAGCATGTAACATCTTGAGTGTGCTCCTCGTCGTGAATGAAATGAAAGTCGGTCACGTGTGAACAGATTCAATGTGACGTCTGTGACTCGTCCTCCAGAGCCAAGCAGCTAAACCACAGACGCTCCTCGTGGTTCACAGACAGTCACTGACTTGGATCCTCTTCAGTTTCCCTACAGACACAATCTGATCTCAGTTTGATCAGATATGGAATTCAAAATGTAGATTTATTTTGCTCCATCAGTTGTTAACCCATAATCACCTATTTTGTACACACACACACACACACACACTCTCATACCCCCTCTCTCCTATCTGATTGGTCCAAATTGGATTCCCCTTACTGGCCTGAGGGCTACCGGCTAATTAGTGGTTATTACCGTGTGTGTGTGTGTCTGTGTGTGTGTGTGTGTGGACAGAAATAGCACCTGATCCTGACAGGAAGCACAGCAGGATAATGGCATTACCTATCATCGAACGGCCAATCACGTGTGTGTCATGTGAGCTGCGTCCGCTCTGAGCCAATCAGAGATCACGACTTGGCGCGCTGTGGGGGGGTAGTGGAGCTCTCTGACCCTGAGCTGTGACTGACAGGCGGCCTGTCGCTCACTGAGGGGGAGTCTTCTGCAGGCGATGGGATCTACGGTGTTCACATGTTCACTTGGTGAGGTTGTTGGTTCAGATCCTGGATCGGATTCTCTTCATTAACAAGCTGCAGCTGTTTGGTTTGGTTTCACTGTTTCACAACAGTCGGTCGATTGTTGTTTTTATTTATTCGCAGGTTGTTTTGTTGTTTGGCTGAAAAATGTTTATCTTTAAATTATAAATTTGCCATTTATTGATTTAAATGTTTAGTGATTGAAAACTAGGGTAAGAATTTGTGTTTGGGATTTAGTTGTGATGGTAAAGTTAGGCTGGAGAATGTATTGTGTATCCTCACTAAGATAGAAGTGTGTGTGTGTGTGTGTCTGTGTGTGTGTGAGTGTGTGTGTGTGTTTATTGGTCCTGATATTGAATTAAGGAGCAACAGAACATTTTGATTTAGCCATTAGGGCGCACACACACAGACACACACACACACAGACACACACACACAGACAGAAGTCATGTTGTCTTTAAACCTCCATTGATTCAGGTTTTTGTTGTTGTTACGTCTCGTTCAGCACGTTATGTTTTCTGATTCATAAAGACTCAGGGTTTGTTTAAACAGTTTTCACTTGTAGCTGACGTCAGGTCAGTGGATTAGTTTCTCTTTGTTCACGCTTGTGATTTGTCGTTGACTTTTAATGTGAACACGTTTTATGAAAATCAGAACCAGTATGATGATGACCGTAAATCTGAGCAGCAGTAAATTTAAAATCCTCCAAACCATAATATTGAATCAACAGAAACGCTGCCTCAGAACTTCTTGATAATCAATTTGTGACTTTCAGGCCTGAGTCAGAGTCTCCTCCCACCGTGACATCACACATTGGTCAGTGAGCGGCTGTTTGTCCACCATCTTGGTTTGTTGAAGCTAGAAGTAACCATA
>CM028868.1:16233200-16240700 GCA_016801935.1 Platichthys stellatus
CAGGTGAAAGACTCACGAGTATATCTTTATATTACTGCAAAGATATATGTGAAAAGTACGAAAGTGATTTATCACTTTCGTACTTTTCACATATATCTTTGCAGTAATATAAAGATATATTTGTGAATAAATAATAATGCCATAAACAGGGAAAACAGAATATAACATATGAATAACATGTGTCTCACCGTCTCTCCAGCTCCGGCTGCCGTGGTCGATCTTCACATTCAACACTCGGACGAGACCTCGCTCAGCGCCATGTGGAGCCACGCCCCCTCCGGGTCACGTGACAGCTACTTCCTCACCATCCGCCATGGTAACCAATCAGATCCATCGAACTGATGAAACTGATGATTTCTCTTTATTAATCTAAATGATTTTTAATCCTATCGTCACGTAGATAACGTGACCGTGGCTACCAGGGAGGTGGAGCCTAACATGAGGGAGTGCACGTTCAACGTGCTCACGCCCGGGAGGCGGTACTCCATCACCGTGGCCACCAGGAGCGTGCACGTGAACACGTCTGTTTCTGTAGAAGGAAACACCGGTGAGTGGGAGGCATCCCATAATGATCTACAACATGTTAACCCTACTTTATATTAACTGAGTGTTTGTTTGTGTATGTGTGTGTGTGTGTGCGTGTGTGTGTGTTACAGTTCCCATGGCGTTGAGTACCATCACTCTGAGTAGCTCGGGAGTCGACAGCCTCAAGGCATCATGGGAAAAGCCACCAGGCGACGTGGACTCGTACACACTGACCCTGCTGCACGACAGGTGTGTGTCTGTGTGTGTGTGTCTGTGTGTGTGTGAACCAGGTTTAAGTGTAGGACATGTTTAGCTTAGCACAAACACTGGAAGCAGGGGGAAACTGTTAGCCACATGGACGTGCTGATGGAAGCTGAACCTGGTGTTTGTGCTCCTCAGCGTTGAGGTGAAGAACCTCAGTGTCTCCGTCACTTCCTCCTCTCTGCTGCTCACTGGGTTGATGCCCGGCGCCCTCTACAGGCTGCAGGCTGCTACTGTCAGCGGGGGACTGAGGTCGAAACTCACCAGTCTGGAGGGACGCACACGTGAGAAAACATCATCTACACAAAACTCTACAAACATGTGCACAACACAGGTCTCAGCTGCAGGTGTCTTCACTCTACAGAACTTTGTTATATTCTGTGTGTGTGTGCGTGTGCGTGTGCGTGCGCGTGCGTGTGTGTGTGTGTGTGTGTGTGTGTGTGTGTGTGTGTGTGTGTGTGTGTGTGTGTGTGTGTGTGTGTGTGTGTGTGTGTGTGTGTGTTTACTGTATTGCAGAAAACATCAGAGAGATTTTAGAACAATAGCTGAAATACCAGAAAGACGTCTGGAATGTTCCACACACACAGAAAACGCCCTGCTCAAAGGCTTCCTGCGCACACACACACACACACGCACACGCACACACACACACACACCTTCCTGTTCAGAGCAGATTGTGCTCTCCCAGAATGTTCCTGTTATTTGCAGGACAGACTGTGTGTGTGTGTGTGTGTGTGTGTGTGTGTGTGTGTGTGTGTGTGTGTGTGTGTGTGTGTGTGTGTGTGTGTGTGTGTGTGTGTGTGTGTGTGTGTGTGTGTGTGTGTGTTCGCTCGCTAACCAATCAACGCTCAGTTGGACAGAACCAACGCGTCCCCAGCCTCCACCTCCTATTGGTCGATAACGTTAAATTAAAGTCTCAAGCGTGTTGCTGCCAGTTTGTTTCAGTGGCCATTTAATGGTACTGCAACCTCAAAAGATTCAAACAACTGAAACGTTTACGATAACTTCTGTACATTAGTGTATTTTTCACTTGTTTTGATTATATCCTATTCCATGTTTGTAAATGTGTTGATAAATAACTTCATCTTTTTCTTTCAGCCCCATCCTCCGTCTCTGAGGTGACGGTTTCTAATGGCGGACGGTCTGACGCGCTGCAGGTGTCATGGCGTCTGGCGGCGGGCGTGGTGGACAGTTACCTGGTCCACCTTCGGGACGGGAGCAGAACCGTGCACACGCTCGCCGTGTCGCGCTCCTCGCCGCCCGAGTGCTCCTTCAGCTCGCTGGTGGCCGGGCGGCTGTACACGGTGGTCATCATCACGAGGAGCGGCGGCCTGCAGAACGCCACCGAGGTTCAAGCCCGAACACGTAAAGACCAATGAGATCTACTCATACTTTACATTAACATTATATTGTGTTTATATTTGACATAATTGAGTTACGGATAAACAAAGAAAACATTCAAACATCCTGTATTTATGGTGAAAATAATATTCAATGTCTGTTTTATTTTTAATAAATCATTCTAGATATTTTAATAAGTTTTATTAAGTTATTGAGTTTTCTTGTTTGTTGCAGAACCTGCGACTGTTCAGAACCCGACGGCTGTTCACTCTGCAAGAGACGACTTCCTCAAGGTGTGTTAGTCTACACTGGTTATTACTTTAGATTAATAATACACAACTATCATAACTAATGATCCATCAACAAACACAGTATAGATTCAAATACAACCAGCAGACATACAGTTAAATAAGGAGATCAGTTGAGCAGTGATGGAGCTCTGATGGAGCTCCTGTGTTCAGGTGTACTGGCGCCACGCAGCAGGAGATCTGGATCGCTACGTGGTTCTGATCCGGTACAACCACAGCGTCCTGCAGAACACCAGCGTCTCCGCGGGACACAACGAGTGCGTCTTCTCGTCCCTGACGCCGGGGCGGCTCTACACCGTGACCGTGGAGACCTGGAGCGGGAGCTACGTCAGCAGCGTCTCCACGGACGGACGAACCTGTGAGTCACGACCCAGGGAGTCAAACCATAACCAAACATAATAAACCATAACTTGTGTTTTTGTTTGTTTGTATTTTTATTGATTTCTGTTTTTCTTCAGTTCCAGCAGCTGTAGGAAATCTGTCGCTAGGCGACGCGGGAACAGGTGATCTGACTGTCACCTGGAGCCCCGCCCCCGGGGACGTGGACCATTATGAGGTATTTTCTCACTGTTGTTATTGGGGCGTTTCGGCCTCTAGGGGGCGCTAGTGAGTCTGTACGGGTTCGACCTGGTTCTTAAATCCCAGCTCTACTTGTCTCCAGGTCACTCTGCTCTTCAATGACACCCGGGTTTTCCCTCCGGTGACGTTGGGCAGTGACGTGCGGCGCCACCAGCTGACCTCTCTGACCCCCGGGCGTCTCTACAAGATGGTGGTGTCCACGTTCAGCGGACCGAACCAGAGAGCCCAGTTCATCGAGGGACGGACAGGTAGGAGTACTCTGCACGTTCATGTTTGACTTCTGTCTTCATGAGTCCTGACTCCTCCTCCTCTCGTCCTCCAGTTCCCAGTCCGGTGGGAAACCTCCACATGAGTCCTCGCCCTGGACTGAAGGACTCTGTCGGGGGACTCCTGGTCTCCTGGACTCCAGGAGACGGAGACATGGACATGTACATCATCTCTCTGTCAACTAGGGTCCGTCCAGGAATTCATATTTCATTTAAAGAGACAAACTGAGGAAGTGTCACTTGTATGTAACTTGATTTCACCAGGAGGGACTGTGAGAGTCTCTCTCACAGACGGCAGCTCCACGTACATGAACACAAAGAGTGAATCTGAAATAAAGTCCTGTTTGTGAATCAATTTAAATCTTTGTACTCGTCCTCAGGATGGCGTCCATGTGGAGACACGTCCTGTCCCCAAACACGTCACCTCGCTGGACTTCCTGGACCTGGTCCCAGGCCACGCCTACACCATCACCGTCCAATCCCTGAGCGGGAAGCTGAGCAACACCAACTCCGCCTCTGGCAGGACGGGTACGACTGATCGACCGATGGATCGCTGGATTCTGATTCGTTAATAAATGTTAATATTCATCATGTGTTCACGTCCTCCAGCTCCAGCCAGGGTCACGGCCCTGCAGGCGGACAACGACCACACCACCCACAGCCTCACCGTCACCTGGGAGAGGCCGGTGGGCGTGTTCGACGGCTACAGCCTGCAGCTGCTGGACGAGGCCGGCGGCGGCGTGGTGGCCAACCGGTCGGTGGCTGTGGCGAGTCGGAGCGAGCGGCTGGAGGGTCTGACCTCAGGGAGGCGCTACAGCGTGAGGCTGGTGACGCTGAGCGGGGGGGTCCCGTCTCTGGAGGCCACAGCAGAGGGACAGACACGTCAGTCACTATCAATCAACTCTTTGTTTCTCACATGTCAACTCCTCAGGTTTCATGTCTTAACTTATAGTTTATATCACAGACTGTAAAGACAGATGGACGACATGACGGTGTCTTGATCGCCCCCTGGTGGTTGGCGGGACCCCCCCCCCCCCCTTACATTTCCCATAGTCCTTCCGGGCCCCCCCCCCCCCCCTTACATTTCCCATAGTCCTTCCTGTCTTATTCTTTGTCTCTGTGTGTTTCCAGTCCAGTCAGGATGATTTATACAGTAACGCAGGCGAGAGATGGATGATAACAGAGGAAGAAGAAAAAGTGTTTTAGGTCAAAGTGACTTTATACAAAGTAAAGGAAAGAAAACTGAGAAGAAAGTGAAACTCAAGGATCGTTTTCATTTCAGACTTTTATAGTATGATGTTTATTCCATATTTAATATTTGACCTTCCTTTAAATGATGTTTCCCATCAGCCCCAGACATTCCCAGGATAAATGTAACAGTTCAATCTAATTATTGTAAAATACAATTGTGTTGTGTAGAGTCATGTGTGTTGAGCCTCCATGTTTGTCTCCGTCCTCCAGGTCCGGCTGCCGTCAGTAATCTGACCGTCACCTCGTCCAACACCTCGTCTCTCTGCTTCACCTGGCGTCCCTCAGAGGGACACGTGGAAGTCTACGACCTGTCTCTGTACAGCGTCCCTGAGGCAACAGCCAATCACAGACAGGATGCTGCGGGGAGACGGAAGGGGAACACTCAGGTGGGAGGAGCTAGAATGTTACATTTCTAACCACCTCTCGCTCCAGTGACCCCTAGTGGCTGGAGGCATTAAGGTTTTCAGGTTATCTTGTGAACACGATATCTCAAGAACACCTGGAGGAACTATTTTTAAATTCAGTACAAATGTTTAGTTGGACTCACAGATGAAGTGGTTTGTTTGAGGTCGAAGGTCAAAGGTCACAGTGACCTCTATTGCACTTGTGGTAATTGCTGATTCCACTTTAACCACAGACGGTTGTGTTCAGGGTGCCGGTGAACTGGTGGAGCTGCAGAAAGTGGGCTCGGCTGCAGACAGCTGTGTCTTCTCTGGACTTGCAGCCGGAGCTTTGTACCGACTGCAGGTGGTGAGCAGGAGCAGAGCCATGAGCAGCGACTCGTCGGTACTCGCCAGAACTGGTCAGTCAATCATCACTGTTCAGATTGAAAGTCCAGATTGTTACAGGGTTTTCTCATTTTGAACTCTTCATCTCTTTTTGTCCTCTTTCTTTAAAACCTTCTATTTGTCTTCCCTCTAATTTCCATCTCATTCTTCTCTGCCCTCGTCTTTCGTCGTTGTCCTCTTCTTCTTCTGCATTATCTTCATCTTGATCTCCTCGTCTTCATCACCTTGGTCCTCGTCGTCCTCGTCCTCCTCCACAGTCCCGTCCCAGGTCTCGTCTCTCCAGGTCCAGAGCTCAGGACGGACGGACAGACTGACGGTCAGCTGGCAGCACGCTGAGGGACGCTGGAGCAGCTACCAGGTGAATTCAGGCTTTTCTTTACTTAGTGATAACTTCGATTTTAAATAAATATTATAAATTATACATTTTGTACATTGCCTTATTTCTTTGATTGACAGTTTTATTTGTAATAAAATAGAACCTGAGCACAGTGGCTCACGTCCTCGTGTGGTTTCAGGTCGTCCTCTACGACGGCTCTGGAGCCGCTCTGGTTGCTCACACGCTGGGGGCGGAGCACACAAGTCACATGTTCCCAGGGCTGACCCCTGGTAGGCTGTACCGCGCTGAGGTCATCACGCACAGCGGGGAACTGACCAATAACGTCTCAGCCTTTGGACGCACGTGTAAGTTGAGCACAAACGAAAGAGTCTGTGTTTTTAAAATTAATAATTATTATTTTGCAATGATCATTTTTGAATTGTGTCGCTCCAGCTCCACTGCCACCCACCCACCTGTCCGTCAAACAAGGCACGACCAATGAGACTGTGGATCTATCGTGGCTTGGTCCCGCCTCTGGGGACTACGATAACTTCAGCCTTCAGTGGACTCCTCCCGATCACCTGTCAATCAAACACACCCACCTGACAGGGTGCGTGGTGGGGGGGATGTTTCCAGGGCGACAGTACAACTTCACCGTGACAGCCGTGAGCGGGGGCGGGGCCGGGGGCGGGCTCACAGCCAGGAGCCAGCCTATCCAGAGGAGCGTCAGAACAAGTAGGCGTTGACTTGTTTAATAGTTTTGAACTCGAGGAAATTAGATGTTTATTCATTTTTTATAAAGATTCATCTCAAGCTGCTGAGTCATCTTTTCTCCACAAGGTGGCAGCACAACGCAGGGATTGAATCTGAAAGGAGATCAGACTCTGGAATCTTTAATCACAACTTCCTTAATAAAAGCTCTGAATCATTTAATAATGACTCACTGACTTCACTATGATATAGTTTGTAATAATACGCAGTAATGATTGTAGCCAAATGAATAGTGTATAAAAGCAGAGGTTTAAATACTCAACATTTATCTTTTTATTTTCATCCTGAGATCTGATTTAATCTTCACTTGTCTGAGGTTGAAACATATTTTTATTCTTTCTCGTTTCTCTTCACTGAACGAGACGTGTTTGTTTTTATCTGATCAGAACAAATCAACAGAAACATAATCTTTAATAAAACCCGACTCATCACTCAGACGCTCTGAGCTCCGTGTTTGAATAAACGCTTTGACCTTCATGTGGAAACAACAATAACAATAAAGACGTGACTCGGCTGCAGGTGAAATATAGAAATGAATAATGTTTGTAATGAAAATGAATTGGATTAACTCTTCAACCTTTCCTCTCTCATCTTTCCTCCTCTGCTTCTTCCTCCTTTTTTCTCTCCTCCCCTCCTCAACTCCTTCCCTCTCTTCCTCCGTCTTCCCCTCTTCAATTTCCTCACCCTCCGTTCCATTCTTTACTCTCTCCTTCTGTTTCCCTTTTCCTCTCCTTTCCCTCATCTCCTATCTCTTCTTCCTCCTCCTTCCTCTCTTTTTCACCTCCTTTTTCCTTCCTCTTTTATCTCCTCTTCACCTCGTTTGTCTCTTCCTCTTTCCTCCTCCTCCTCCTCCTCTTCTTTCCTCCTCCAGGTCCATATCCTCTCAGGTCCATCCACTGCTTCCCTCTCTCCTCCTCCTCCCTCTCCTGCTCCTGGTCACCTCCTCTCTCGGACTTCGACTCCTACGAGGTCGAGTGTCGTCGTCATGACAGCGGGGAGCTGACCTCGGCCCTGAGGCTGGATGAGGGCGTCGCCGCGGTAACGCTGGACCACCTGGAGGCGTACAGGAAGTACACCGTGACCGTCCGGGTGTC
>CM028868.1:16248200-16250453 GCA_016801935.1 Platichthys stellatus
AGTCAAACAGATTAATAATAATAATCGTGTGTACCTTGTCGTTGCAGTGCCAGTACTCCTTCCTGCACCAGTGTGTCCGGGACGTCCTGAGAGCCAGGAAGCTGCGCAGTGAGCAGGAGAACCCTCTGTACCCCATCTACGAGAACTTCAACCCCGAGTACTGTCGCGGTGAGAACCACCGACCACACCAGAACCAGAACCACCTTACAACCTGCACACCACCAAGTGCAGAGAGGGGCTGATTCCAGACCTGCTGCTGTAAATCAATAAACCTTTGAGTCTTATTCGTCATTATGTTAAATCATAGATGCTCACTCTCAAAGCTGGAAGCAAACGTTTGGGTTTATTTAATATTTTTGGATTTGTGAAATGAAAAGTAAATAAGTAATTTAGACACTCATGACTATTTATACAATTTCATTAAATAAAAGACAAAAAACAGGTAATCTTAGTGTTGGCTAGAATTTAGTATTTTGACATTTTTCCATATAAATCATAAAACTCCTGTGTGTGTTTGTGTCTCTTCAGATTTCATCTACACTGGACGTTAAACTAGAAGAGAAGAAACGTTTCTGTTCATCCGGCTGAAGAAATGAAAACGATCCAGACGAGAACGTGAGAAACACAAAACTTCCTCTGAAGTAACTTCAAACTGGGGATTTCACTTTCGACCGTTAACAGAATTTAACACGTTTGCTTATCGGCCACGCTCCAGTTTTTTAAAAACAGTAATTTGGTCCATATTTGTTTAAATCTTTGAAAATTTGTTTTATCAAAAATGAAAAAAAAAAACTAAACGTAAATAATCCAAGTCTTTTATATTATTTCAACCGGCTGTCAGAACCCAAATCTTTTGGTCGTACTCAGGTCTTTTGGTTTTGAAAGTTATTATTAAAAACATGTATTTTTCCAATCTGCCATCAGCTCACCAGCTAATATTAATATTGAGTGATCACAGGGAGGAAATCGTCTGTCATCACCGTCTGTTCTCACATACCGAGACTTATAAGCTGTTTATTTAAAAGGTTTCACATAATGCTGTATGTAAATACTGGTGTAATACTCTTTTATACAATAATGAATATAAACCATGTTTTTATATATTATAAACTTCTCCTGTATTCAGTGTAATTACGGCTTTTTTTTTATTCTTCAACTAAAACCTATTTGAATATAATGCTTTGATGTGTTTCTACTTATTGAGTTAAGTCACAAACTTACTTTTAGATATTGGATTTGTAAATTGTGTTTAATCTCAAGTTGTGCACATAACAACCAGAAACACACACATGCAGAAATGCTCCTTCACTTACGGATGTGTGCTCAGTTTGATATTAATCACCGTATTTATTAAAATATCTCAAATGTATAATCGGATTGTTGTTTTCTTTTATTTTAAAAGTATTAGAAGTTCACATTTAAAATCTTTGGTAAGTTCTCATTTCGTTCTATTTGACTGTCGATGTTTGATTTGTGTTTGAAGAGGAAAATTGGTTTTGTTGGATTTTTGAACAGAATATGGGGCTTTGCAATAATTAATATAAAATATAAAAAGAATTTTGAAAGTAGAAGTAAATGATTAACTTTGAGTCTAACACAGAAAACTGCTTCTGTATCTATAACTGGAATACTGAGCGAATGTAAAAGCACTTTTCATAAAGTTTGTCCCACTTCTGTTGGATCAATATCAAATTGATGATACATTGATAATAAAACATTGATGACAAAATAAGTTCTACGTTATTTATTTGATCCTTTGATCCTTGTGAATGTCTCTAAATGTTTCCCAGTGACGTAAACCAGTTACTGATCCACTGAAGCGTCTGATCTCCATATTGATCTGGAGCAGACCGAGGCCTCAGCAGAACTGGGTCACCCAGATCCACCCCCCCCCCCTCCCCCCAGGACCAAACCTCCAGCTCGTCCTCCTTCTCCCTGCGGCAGAGATTTATTCATAAGTTAGAAATCCTCCGACGTCCAGGAGCTTCTAATGGGTCGGTGAGAGAGGAGCAGCCGGGGCGAGCTAACACACACTAACATGTGTGTGTTGTGTGTTGTGTGTGTGTGAGTCAGTAAATGTTCCACAGTTTAAATCTGTAGCTTCTTGAATTACATCACTACATTTAAAAATAGAGATTAATGCAGGAGAGTTATAAAATGTTTGAAGTAGACATGTTCATACTTCTGAGATGAATCTGAGGTGGGGACAGTTTGCGTTGAGGAGGGAAGTGGAAGCTGCTCCTGGGGGGGGGG
>CM028868.1:16250474-16267284 GCA_016801935.1 Platichthys stellatus
TCCACTGGAAAGACACGTGATGTGAAGAATAAAGGAAACTGGTAAATATTAGACTTTACCATATCAATATCTTTGTTGAAATAGAATCACATTAATAACAAACAGCTGCAGTTTACAGTGAAAAGGTTCAAGATGGACGACGTGAGGCTGAATCAGGACAAATCATAAACTCGTCCATGTGAGCAAATCATTAGAATTCATAACAAACAGCTGCAGATTCAGAACCGAACCAGAAACACATCTGCTGCTTCTCCCTGTTAATATCATTATCATGTGCAGATCTCTGGACTGTTGGTTAAACTGAATCCGTCTGAATCTTTTCAATGATTCACCTCAAACAGACAAACTCAAACAAACAACCACGGTTTAATAAATACTTCTTTTTTTAAAGCTTCATCATTTCATGTTATTTTGTCCAGAAGCGAACGAACCAGGTTGTTCAGAGGTCAAAGTTAATCCAGGTTGATCCGTCCCTCATCTTTAATACACACGACGTGATCGACATGCTGCTGAAGAGTGTGTGTGTGTGTCTGTGTGTGTGTGTGTGTGTCTGTTTGTGTGTGTGTGTGTGTGTGTGTATGTGTGTGTGTGTGTGTGTCTGTGTTTGATCCTCAGAGTTTTGAGAGGAACGCTGCTGGGTCAAAGTGTGTGTGTACACGAGAGTCATTGAATATTCATTGCTTGTAGAGAACGAGTGGTCTGACTCAGACAATGTGTGTGTGTGTGTGTGTGTGTGTGTGTGTGTGTGTGTCCCTCATCATTCATCTCTCTCTATTTCGATGGGATGGAAGAAGAGGACGGACACACACTCAGAAGTCGTATCTCTCACGACCTTTTTATTCTTCATCTCTTTCCACTCTGTTCTGCCTTTTTTTCCCCCCCCCCCCCCCCGATCTTTTGTTCCGTGCTGTTTCCACTTGATTAAACTAGAAGAAATGTTTTCTGCAGATTGTGATGTTATTATAAAAAGTTTCATTCTAATAAACCCAAACTCGCTCTTGTCCACCAGGGTTTGAGTTCAGTGGGCGAGTCACTGGGACGTCTCCGAGGCTGATGAGCCGTACTGGAAATAACTGACAAAACCATTAACGTCATTAAGTCCACATGCACAGAAGGAAGTGACCAAGAACAAACTAATGAGGCTTCAGTTTATCATAGTTATGAGTTCAGCCTCTCTGTGTCTTCAACTCTCAGGTTCTGTCTCTAGCACACAATGAATGGTTTCACTGTAAAGAACCCTGGACACCATCGATGTCTGATCGAAGGACAAACTCACAGACTGATGAAGACGTGTTGATGAAGACGTGTGGAGGAAGTCAGGACGTGGACACAGACTTCAAAATAAAGGGCGACTCTGAGTTTGAAGACAAAAGCTATTTTATTTAAAGATCAGGCACTAAAGTTCTCATCGTCATCGTTAGTACGGCGAAGCGGCTACCTGGGTCACATGGTACAGGTCAGAGGAGATGGAAGACGACACAGTGCAAAGATCACAGGTTCGATTCCACAGGATATTCACACAGTCGATGAAGGACGTCAACAAACATAGAACTTTCAGGTCAGACGTTGGTTAGGACATCGTACAGAGTCAATCAAGTCAGAAGGAAAAGACGTGAGAAACTAAAACATCTTTTCTTATAAAGAAGCAAAGTACAAGTTGAAGTTGCTACTGGAGTTCACAGCTTAGCTTATGGCTTTAGATAGAAAATATAACACAATTCATCTCTGACACGGAGACACAACAACAGGTCAGTAGAAACACACAGATGCTACAGCGGAGCTACATCGTCTTCAGAGAGGACGGACGCTTCAAGAGGAATCCAGAAAAAAGACGAGAGAGCGTTTGAAAGAAAGAGAGAAAGAAAGAAAGACAAAAAATATAATAGAAGATAATAAAGGCAAAAGAATCAAGAAAGGGTAGAACTGGGACAAAGTGAAGGATAAAGAGAACAAGCTGATTCTTTCCACGAAGCTTCATCCACAGTTCACGTTTCTCTACATTCATCGAGTCGCACAAATCAATTCACCAACTCAGAAAATAGTTCTTAAACATTATAGAAAAGAAAACGTTTCATTTCTTCCTGTTCTCTATATTTGATGGATTTTGGTTTAATCTTTGTTTGTAGTTACTTATTATAAAGTTTGTGGTTAAACTTTAAAATATCAAACATTAACTGCATTTGCTTGTCAGGGTTTGATCTGCTGAGTCATCAGTTCTTTGCTAAGTGATTAAATGATTCAGCACTTTTGTAAAGAGCCAAAGAATAAAAACCTTGTTTCTGCAAATTCAACATAAAGAGAAATAAAAAACATTCAGTTTGTTTTCATTCAGAAAAAAAGAAAAGAACGTTTCAACAGAATCCCAGCAGAAACTAATCTGAACAAACTGGTTCCCACACTGATCCAACAAACCCCAGAACCAGTTCCCTCCGGATCGACTGGGGTTCGAACCTCGAGCGATTCGTTCGTTTCACTTTTCACTGGCAGCGACGGCGCCTTGTGGCTGTTGCTAAGCAACGCTTGGCTTCACGCCAGGTCCTCTTCAGACTGGAGCTCGATGGAAAGTACTGGTGGGAAACTGGGAAACTGGGAAACTGGGAGAGGACCACAGCAGCTCTGTCCTCGACAGGAAGCTCGAAGTGACTGTGCACTTACTAACTTGTGTTTTTACTGCAGGAGGTTTTCCTGGATGCGTGAGGAGGGTTTGGAACTAGAATCTGATTGGACATCAGGACCATGAACCATCTGGAGGGATTCACTAGAGCAGCCTACTTTACTGCTGCTCTAGATCCTGTCCCCATTACGGCCGGAGGCAGCATCTGAACCGGCCCGGAGGCGGCGGCCATGTGTCGTCCTCCACAGAGTCTCCTGAACCTCGACTCGTCCCCTGGGCCTCGTCTCCTGAGCCTCGACTCGTCTCCTGAGCCTCGACTCGTCTCCTGGGCCTCGACTCGTCTCCTGAGCCTCGTCTCCTGAGCCTCGACTCGTCGCCTGAGCCTCGACTCGTCTCCTGAGCCTCGTCTCCTGAGCCTCGAC
The DNA here is from genome assembly GCA_016801935.1 of Platichthys stellatus. Taxonomy (NCBI): domain Eukaryota; kingdom Metazoa; phylum Chordata; class Actinopteri; order Pleuronectiformes; family Pleuronectidae; genus Platichthys; species Platichthys stellatus. The sequence continues at coordinate 16,253,511 of CM028868.1, forward strand.
TCGTCTCCTGGGCCTCGACTCGTCTCCTGAGCCTCATCCCCTGAGCCTCGACTCGTCGCCTGAGCCTCGACTCGTCTCCTGAGCCTCGTCTCCTGAGCCTCGACTCGTCTCCTGAGCCTCGACTGGTCTCCGGAGCCTCGACTCGTCCCCGGAGCCTCGACTCGTCCCCTGAGCCTCGACTCGTCCCCTGAGCCTCGACTCGTCTCCTGAGCCTCGTCTCCTGAGCCTCGACTCGTCTCCTGAGCCTCGACTTGTCTCCTGAGCCTCGACTCTCCTGAGCCTCGACTCGTCTCCTGAGCCTCGACTTGTCTCCTGAGCCTCGACTCGTCTCCTGGGCCTCGACTCCTGAGCCTCGACTCGTCTCCTGAGCCTCGACTCGTCTCCTGAGCCTCGTCTCGTCTCCTGAGCCTCGACTCGTCTCCTGAGCCTCGACTCGTCTCCTGAGCCTCGACTCGTCTCCTGAGCCTCGACTCGTCCCCTGAGCCTCGTCTCCTGAGCCTCGACTCGTCCCCTGAGCCTCGATCTGCTCCTTGAGTGTCCTCGGATCAAACTGTGTTTCTCTTTGTTCTCATCACGTTACAGATTGTTTCAGGACAGACGAATCTCACAAGGAGATGAAATCAATCAGATTCTACTTCAGAAACAACGAGGCTGAGGGAAAATAAAAGAAACTGAAGTCGAAAAATCCTTAAAATGAAAGAAAATATCAACAAACTGAGATAATTATTTCATTTCTCTGCCAATATCTGAACTTTGTGCTACATGTGAAAAACCTCACTGAAGACATGTGACAGCGTCTTCCAGAAGCAGCAGGAGCCACTAATGGGCCCTCGGAGGAGCCAGCAGTGTAGTTCAATACTTCAATAAATAATAAAGCAAGTTCAATTATTTAAAATTACAAACAATCGTTTTAAAATATCTCAACATTAAATGACTCCTATATACTCCTTCTTCAACCTGTTCCATTCAATTCACTCTTCTTGTTTAGATGTGGACCTGTTAAGCACTAAAGTCAATTTGCTCAACTACTGCATTTGTTTTGGGTGAGATTTAAGAATGAACAGGTAAATATGAGTGAATATGAAATATTACTGCAGCAGGAACAGTTCATTAGTACCTCGGTCCGACTCGGCTACAACGACACTGATTACACGTTTATTATTTTACACGTGAAGAGGTTCTTCTTCATGTGTTACTCTTTCTGATCAGAGGCACAATTTGTCTCCCTGATTTCATTATTTACACATTTAGTAATAAAAGCCAATCTATACATTGGAGTATAAATAAATGAATAAACATATATTTAATTTTCTGGATGAATATAAACATCTTGTAATTTTAAATAAACCTATTTGTACTTTGGTCTCATCTGCCGGTAGTGAGATTAGGAAAAGTGACTCATTTGAGCTTTAGATTTGTTTATGTAATATTTATATTGTTTGATTGTAGCTTCTTTTAAAAAAGAAATTGATATTAGTATATAAGTATAATAATATCATTTGAATAGGCTTGTTATGCTTCTGATATATTTGCTTAACTCCACACCCAATTATTAAGGGAGATGCAATATAGCACATGACCAGTGGGGGCAGTATCAGCATGGCCACAAATCTCTGTTTTAAATTCCCTTCTTTTAAATTTCTAAGTTGAGGAAAAAGTAAGTTAACACCTCGGAAACAACAAGTGGATCGGTGGCTTCAAACCGTGGAGACGAAGTGAGAAAGTTCTACAGATGAAGTTAGAAGAGGATGTGGGTGGGTGTCATGGGAACAGCAGAACGTGTTGGGCTGTGAACTGGGAGCTGTGGTTTTTGTCAGTAATGAAAAGATTGGGTTTTTCTGTGAAAGCGCTGGAGGAGAAACACGTTGGTGCAACATGTGTCTCAGGTTCAGGAACATGAATAAAACCCTCTTGAACGCTGGCTTCGCTCTGTTCAACCACTGGTTTGGCTGCTGGGAAACTGGGATAAGAGAAGAGCGACAGCTAAGAGCTCAGTAAAGTCCAGTTCACTTAAATCAGACGCATGTTTCCTGTCTTTAAATAACCGTTCGTGATGATGCTACCACAGAAGAAAAGCTGATTATGATCGGAGGGTTCGGGTTCCTCGCCGATCGAGTTCGTTCAGATCTGAGAAAAAGTGCAGATGTTTCTCTAAAGTGATTCTGCTGACATCTAGTGGCCACAGGGGAAACGACGCTTCCAGCGTCACCTCATGTCTTCAGATTAATCAAACCGCTCTAGACGGCGGCGGGTCGGTGTCTGCTCGTCAGCGTCTTTAGAGAAAAGACTCGATGACGTTAAAACAACTTTCAGTTCCTTCCTAATGTTCTCGGTCGCGGCGTCGCACCGGCACCGCGAACAGCGGCAGGGTCCTTGAGGGCGAGGACAGCTCGGCCTCCGGGTTGGTGGAGGGGGGGTCTCCGGCCTTGGTGCCGCGGCGCTCTGAGGCGGTGGCAGACAGGTCCTGGCAAACCTCGTAGGAGCATTTCCTCTTCTGCAGCGCCTCGGCCCGGACGGCGAGGGAGCGAGCGCACACGGTGAGCAGCACGATGAGCGTCCCCAGCAGCAGGGACACCATGGGCCAGAGGACACAGTGCAGCAGGACGCTGGTGTCATGGGAGCGACGCCACAGCACGTCATCGGGCCTGGAACACACAGAGAGCGAGATGAAGGGACAACTGGTTCAAACACCAGAAACCAGTGGGATCGAACTTTCATTCCACCGCCGAAACAAATCAACTCATGGAGACTGATCGTGTTTGTTCTTAACTTTAAAAAATCCCTGTGAACATTTCAGTTTTATATTTATGAACCAGAGAAGATGTGGTCGGCAGCTTCTCTGAAGCAGAGTCTCTCATCCTGATCCAGAGATAATAACAAAACCAGTCAAGGTCACAGGTGAGAGTCGCCTCTGAATAAAATCTGATCAAACAAATCGGTTTTCTTCCATCTGTTACTGTAACCTGAATGAAAAGCTAAGAGAGAACGTTCTGCAGCTCTGAGATCAGTGACCGGTTTTATTTAACGTTATTATTCAGCAGAGTTTATTATCAGGAGGAGACTTCAGAATAATTCATCTGTTTCTACCGTTTGGCCAGAATCTGAATTAAAACTCTTCCTCTAATGAAACATCTGTTTTCTGACCTGAACTGAAATCTAGACATTTTGCTGAGAAGCTCTGGAGCAGCTTCATGAACGAGTGGAACAATCTCCTGCTGCTGCTTCACACGTGAAAGACCAACTCCAGAATGTCTGGACTCAACCTTCTGGACCAGAGATCATCTGACTGAAGACTGGAGACTGAAGCTCTATTAACCAGCTCCCTGCAGTCAGAGCTGTAATCGTCTGCCGGAGCAACAACGTTTGGAAAAACCTGCCATTACAAATTGAGGTCAGAGGTCAGCGGCAGTAGATTGTGAAGTGGAAAACGCTCGGTGACTCAGCTTCTCTCGTCTCCTGAGGTAACTACCATGTTCATCATCACAGACCTTCTAAGAGACGGGTGTAAAGGTGAGGGACCTCACCTCCTCTGCTGGTTGAAGAAGCAGGTGAAGGCCTGGCTGCTGACCTCCTTGGTGAAGTAGTCCTCCCACCACAGGACGCTGTCTCTGTTCTTCTGGTTGTCCCGCTCACAGGGAGGGACGTAGGAGCACTGAGACAGAAACACATGTTACTGTCCCCTTGTCCTGGAGCTTCTCATCTCACAGGTTCCAGATCTGCAGCTTCACCACAACTCTGCCATACTAGAGGGGGCGCTGTGGAGCGCAGATCTGATCTGAGGCTAACTCATCTGATCACGTTGGATATCGACACGTTGTTAAAAGACTGCAGCACCACAGAGGTTACCCAGCAGGAGGCGCTGTGACAAGGTCAGGACAAGGTTCTACTTTAATAATGATCGGCTCAGAAGGATCTGCATCTTCTTATTAAGTCTAGTTTCACTCTCATAACCACATAACCCCCCCCCCCCTCCCCAAACACAAAACACACACAGACACACACACAGACACACACAGACACACACACACATACAGACAGACACACACAGACACACACACACACACAGACAGACACTAACAGAAACACACACAGACACACACAGACACACACACACACACACACATACAGACAGACACACACAGACACACACACACACACATACACACACACACAGACACACAGACACACAGACACACACACACAGACACACACACACACACATACACACACACACACACACACACACACACAGCAGGAGGTTGATTGGAGCAGACTGGTTACTGTGGAACAACCGGTTTCTATGACGATGATGTGATTGGAACAACAGGGAAGGGGGGGGGGGTGTATATATATTGTGATTACAACAACTATTATTATTATAATGATTATTATGATATGAATTGTTGCTGCTATCATTAATAATATCTTTACACTCTTATTTTCTCACACTAGAGCATAAACCTGATGCTGCTCTCTCTCTCTCTCCATCTCCCCCTCTCCCTCCCTCTCTCTCCCTCTCTATCTCTTTCTCTCTCTCTCTCTCTCTCTCTCTGATCTCCTATGAGAAGAGGATTTGGTGTAATAAATAATATTACATCAGAATGAAAGATGAAATAACAACACAAAAAAAGGATTGTGGGTAATATCTAGCGTTCAGTTGTGTTTCAGTTCAGTGGGACGACGCAACACTTTTGTGTGTTTGTGTTTTTTTCCATCCTCGGCATCAGCACGTGTGGAGAATGTGTTCCTTCATGGTTTCAGTTGTCCTCTCTCTCTCTCTCTCTCTCTCTCTCTCTCTCTCTCTCTCTCTCTCTCTCTCTCTCTCTCCTCTCTCTCTCTCTCTCTCTCTCCCCCTCTCTCTCTCCTCGCTTCCTGCTCAGCTCGGCAGCCATTCATCATGCGGCCAATCAAACCACCTCGCCTGATGACGTCATAAGTAGGTCGCCCTGGCCAGATGATTGCGGTTGCCATGCCAACAGGCTGAGGCTGGCATGATGTGTGTGTTTTTGTGTGTGTGTGTGTGAGTGTGTGTGTGTGTGTGTTTGTGTCTGTGTGTGTGTGTGTGTTTTGGTCTTTAATAAAGGGCCTGAATCTGATCAATGCTGAGTTTTATCGACATGTGGCTGCTGCTCTCAGATCAGACGTCACACTCTGAGGTGGAAACATCTGGAAACATCTGGGCTCATTAGCGTCCCTCTCTCAGGTGTTGTTGTTCACAGCAGAGACACAAAGAGGACGAGGAGAGACGATTAGTCGCTTAATTGATTTGCTGATTGACAGATAATTAATTAACGACTGTTTAAGATTAAAATAATGATTTCAGTTTTCTTTTAAAGGAAAATTGTTAAATATTAGATTTTTTCTGGTTCTCAAATGTCTGGAATTCATGTTCATCATTGTGCTTCAGTAGCTGTCCCACCTACATCACAGGGATGCAAAACACACACACACACAATTAACTGGGAGTGTTAGAGCATCACTCATGTCCTGACAGGCGGACAACACAAGCACGATCTGCTCTGATTGGATCAGTCAGTCTTTAAATGGTCGGTAATGAGGAAGTGAACGTTTTCCTGCTGGAGGTTTTGAAGCATCACCTCATCCTGACCCAGTGGGGACTGGGTCGACTGGGCCTCAGACTGGTTCTGTACTCTTAAAGCTTCTTTCTCATGAATGGCCTCGTGCTCGAGGAGAACACCAACACTCCTGAGCACAGAGCTGAGGGACCAGATGGTTGATGCAGTGAGAAGAACCAGAGGAAACTGGATCTTCTCCACTTTTATCTGAGCTGATGAAAGTAGAGTTTCCAGAGTCGACCATCAGACTGTCCACTGACATGATCAGAGACAGCTGTGCTTCTGTCCTACGACGTGATTATGAATTTGAATAGATAATCAGTGTGTGTGTGTGTGTGTGTGTGTGTGTGTGTGTGTGTGTGACCTGCTGCTGCCTTCCTGTCTGTCTACCACTCTGCACACAGATAAACAGATTATCATGAGGCCATGTCGACCTGTCTGTCTGCGTTGAGGAACAGTGAAGAATCAGCAGGTCAGTCTGTTAAAGCTAGTGTGTGTGTCTGTGTGTGTCTGTGTGTGTGTGGGGGGAGGGAGGGGGGGGGGGGGGGGGCTCAAAACTACATCAGTGTCCAGAATAAAGTAATTTCCTAAAGTCCCTAAATCAAACAAAACAAAAATGATCAAATTGAGAATCTGATCCGACACATCTGAATCTGCAGCTCTTATCGTTTGAAGGTCACGGTCAAGGACAACATGGAGAACCTCCAACCTACTGATCCATCCACGGATCTGAACACATGGTTCCTCTCATGTTCCCCACATGTTCCTCTCAGGCTCCTGTTGTGGTGACCGAGTCAGACCAGAACAATCTGCTGCTGCTTCACAGGACAAACACAAATGGCTGTAATGGCTGCGAGGAGGGGGGGGGGGGGGGTTGAGGCAGAGCCTGTCCCCGGGGTGGTTGAGGCAGAGCCTGTCCCCAGAGACGGAGGCTCCTGGCTGGGCAGTGAGACAGCTACACCGCCCCCCCAACATCCTGGAGCTCCTGAGTTTCTGTCTCATTACAGTTCATTAGTTTAAGTTAGAAGCACACACACACACACACACACACACACTTACACACACATGCTCATTATTGCCGTCATCACTGATTTCATTATGTTTTTTTCATCTGCCTGAAGGAACATCTGCTTTTATGAATTAATATCCTTCCTCGTTGACCTTTGACCTTCTCCCTTCAATCATCCTCTGTGTGTGTGTGTGTGTGTGTGTGTGTGTGTGTGTGTGTGTGTGTGTGTGTGTGTGTGTGTGTGTGTGTGTGTGTGTGTGTGTGTGTGTGTGTGTGTGTGTGTGTGTGTGCGCTGCCCCCTGGTTACCGTTGCTCTGGTTATTTACATTTATAATATAATTAAGTCATAAACGAGGAAATTACTCAGCGGCGTAATTGGCTGAGTGAAACCACCCACCTTCCTCCCTCTCTCTCTTCCTCTCCCTCTCTCTCTCTCTTTCTCTGAACAGATGCTTGACTCACAGCTCACCCCACATGACAGTGTGTTTATGAGGGATCAGTTATTGATACATATTTATGGCTTATTGATCACTTTTACTGAATATTTGTGGCTTTTAAATCAAATCAACTAAAGGTTTGTGTGTGTGTGTGTGTGTTTGTGTGTGTGTGTGTGTGTGTGTGTATGATCTAAGTGATAGATGACCAGTAGGTTTTGAGCTCAGAATAATAACAGAGAATAAAAATGACCTCAGTAGAAAATAGATGAAAGTGTCAAATGAGACTTCCAGGAAAATTAAATTTAGTAAATTCTTCCACAGTTTTAAAATTTCTGTTGTCTAAAGAGAAAAGAGAACGAGTCCAGTCAGAACGTCCGATATTTATTTTTTGTCAAAAGAACATGGTGATTCATTTATATAACTGTACACAGACACACACACTATCAGAAATAAATTGGAGTCAGAATCAGAAATATCAGCTCATCTGCTTCTGTCTGAAAGGCAGCGCAGTGTGAGGCAGCTTGATGGATGTCTGAAATCAGCACACACACACACACACACACACACACACACACACACACACACACACACACACACACACAAACACACACACACACAGCAGCAGCTCAGTCATGTGTAAAAACTCTGCTGGTCCATTTTTCTCTTCCAGCCATTTTCTCTGCACAGTTAAATTTTGTTCCAACAAAAATGAAATGAACTCCTGCCCCAATAAACCAGAGATGGTTCAGCAGGTGTGTAGCACTCTGTGTGTGTGTATCACTGTGTGTGTGTGAGTCTTACACAAACACTTTTGCGAGGTTATCAGACTCACACACCGACTCGTCTGCTCAGACCTGCTCGGACCTGAAGACACGCTTTAGCACCGTGTCATTAAAAGACTATGACGCGTTATTTGAGTTTGAAATCCTGATTTGCTCAAACCCCAGCGCCTCGTCTCTTTGTGCTCTTCAGCTTATGGCTCACAGGTTCTTGTGTGTTTGTATCATAGATTTAAAACAGCTCACACAACCCAGAACTGCTTCAGAAACAACTGATCGCTGCCCGACGCAGTTCAGTCATCAGAGCGATTCAGGGAAAGAAAATCAAAGTTTGATTTGTTGACAAAGAGAAAATGACCTCAAATGAACGAGGGATTATGAGATCAACATGAAACGTTGTCTTTGTGCCTGAAACTGCTCAGAAAAAAAATAATAAGTATAAATAATTCATTATCTCCGAGCTGTCGACTCAGAGAAGAAAGAAGCGTGAGCTGCAGCCTCCAGGGACACCAAGTCATACTGAGCACCACCGAGCTTCCACTCAATATAATCAGATTTTATAAAAACATGCGCCTGCAGGTCATGTTCCCTTCTCTCCTGGAAATGAGCTCAGATGGATTCTCCTCATACTGAGATCTACACACAGACACACACACACACACACACACACACACGATCAAACTAGTCAACGCAAACAACCTCATGAATGGAAACTAAGAGGATGCATCAAGTTTCCCATTAATCATCACAACTTATTCAGACTGAACCACACTTTATTTTTCACACTTCTCATAATAACTTGAGATCTTGAACTTGTTCTGATGTGAGCTGCATTTTTGCTGCTGCCCCATCGTCCATAAGGTTTTTACCGACCACCCAGACTTTTGTGCAGAGCAGTTCTCTCTCATGCAACAACATGTCTCTCTTGTCTGTGCACTGTGACTCGGAAGCTGTTGCACGTGAACCTGCAGCCACAGATTCAGTTCATTTAGAGGAAACGCTGCAGAAGAAGTGAAACTAAATCCCTGGATCACGATGAGGACTCTGTCCTTCCACCAGGTCTCATCTTAATCAACTAACACACCAAATGAAAACACAACTAATCTCTGGACACTTTTAAAACCCCACTGGTGTCATTATCCCTGAAGGATTCAAACTACCGGACCGATCGGACTGATTCCTGCCTCCTGCCGATTGATTGATAATAAATCTATTTTTATTATTTCTGATGAACAAAAAGATAAAACCTGAGTTTTCTTTTGACATGTAGAGACAGTTGGTCTCTGTATGCCTCGTGCTGCTGTTCATCTTAATGTCATGTCAGTCATCGGTCCACAGGCGGCTCCACTAACTACCCCCCCCCCCATAGACCCAACACCAATTAGCTGCAGGTCTCCCTCCCTTCATCTGTCCCTCAGTCAGCTGCTCTACAAGCACCAGGTCCATTAGGGTGTCGCTCTCATTAGTGCGAGAGGCAGAAGGTCACTGAGTCACATGTGTCTCCATGTCCTGGTTCGTCCACAGTGTCCACTGGTCCATTTCACTCAGCGATGGTTCAGTTCCACAACTGTCAGGAGGTCAGCAGGTCCACGGTGCTGCACCGTCCAGGGTCTCACGTCTCCCTGTTTGACTCTGGGTCAAGGGTCAGAGGTCACAACAACCTTAACCACATGGATGTTCTTCAAATCTTTGACCGAACCCTGGTCTGTGGTTCAGTGTGATGTCATCAGGGGCCTGTGGCAGAGATACGAGCTCTACCGAGTCCATCCAGTTCCAGATGTTTCCCGACCTTCCTCCTCCTCCTCCTTCTCCTCCTCCCCCTCCTCCTCCTCCTCCTCCTCCTTCTCCTCCTCCCCCTCCTCCTCCTCCTCCTCCTCCTCCTCCTCCTTGTGTCTTTGTTTCCTGTCCTCAACGTTTGAATGTGTTTGTGTTTGTGTCTTCTTGTCGTGCTCACGTGATTCAGGATCATGAGAACTAATATGTCTGAAGCGTGTAATGTTGTCACCCTGACGTGGCGGGGGGGGGGTGGTTCTATGTGATATATAAATATAATGAGACAGTGTTTGAAGTGTACCTCTTCCTCTCTCATTAGTTTAATGAAAGGTCACCGAACCTGTGAGTGGAGCTGTGTGGCCGCCCCCCCCCCCCCCCCCCCCTCTGAATGAAGCGTGACTCGTCTCTCTCCTCTTCATCGCCATTGCTGTCGCTATGGCGACCGAGCGGCATCAGCGACACGCCATCTCTCGCCCGCTATATTTACACTGTTGCTGTAGCGACGGCCAGACGTGCACCACCGAAGAAGAAGAAGAAGAAGAAGAAAAAGAAGAAGAAGAAGAAGAAGAAGAAGAAGAAGAAGAAGTCCCACTGACCAACAGACTTATGGACTGTCCTCGTCTGTACGGCTGATTTATTATTTCATATTCTCCTTCTTCCTGTGAGGAAGCTCCGTTATACACATGGCCGACATATGCAGACCCCCCCCCCCCCACACACACACAGCAGCCCCCCCCCCCCCCACACACACACACACACATAATCTCACATGTTGTAGTGCAACATGTCACTTTAACACGTTGGTTCATATCTGTGCTTCCTCATCAGCCTCTTTCTCTGTGTTTCTGTCTTTTCTTCAGATTTGATTTGATTCTGTGACGTCTCTTTGTTTCTTCTCTGAGTCGACGACTCGTGATCCAGAGTCGAGTTCAAGTCGAGTGTTGAAACGTGTGAAGCTTCTCATCTGTTCAATATGATGACTCAGGCTTTTTCTTTCACTTGATGAGTCAGAGAATCATCAGACGGTAACACAGCCAAATTAATTAGTGACTAAAATCAATCATGGAAAATCCAAACATCCCAGAGGAAGATGATGCTTCATCCAATCACGTGAACCCACAACTCACCACGCTGTCAGGTCAGTACTGATCCAGAGCCGTTAAGAGCACAGACGCAGTGGGAGCAGACACAGCAGCAGCTCCACTTGAACCTGATCCAGAGTCTGTCAGCTGCTGGGTACTGACGCTCAAAGAGCTCCATTCACACACTGAGTGGTTTAATGGTGAGTTGTGTCTCCGCGGATCTATTTCTGTTCGTCTCACTTCCAGCTGCTGCCAAACAAAAACCAATCAGACGCTCAGCGGATTAAAACTGATCTGGAACCTGCTGCTGCTGTTCCTCTTTAGTCTGTGAGAGCTTCACGTCTCATTTCACCTTTAAACATTAAACTGGATCTGATTTTACAAACTGTTTAATTTCATTTACTCTCGTGCCCGACGTTCAAATGAGATGAATGAGTTCACTGCTTCACCAACACTTCACCTCCTCAGAAGGAAACATGTTTATTATCTCAGCCTCTGATTCTTCATCGTCACATAAACGGATGACCTCATCTAATTGTTCTGGATTTTGTGTCATTACTTCATCAGAGATTTGTGCGACTTCCACAGGGATTCATTATTCTGATCATTTGATATTGTGGTTTTATGTTGTGCTTCTTTCATTCCGGTTCAGTCCGGTTAACATTCAGAAAGTGAAAGATGCTGAGTTTCTTTTCATGGAAACTTTGAGAAACAACACACGTTCCAATTTGAGAAGCTGATGCCAGTGATTTATAATACTATACGTCATAATAAGATGCTCTATGATTGGACCCGGACCCCCGAGCGTCCCTCCTACCTTCGGGTTCAGGACCAGCTGCTGCTCGTCGAAGTGCAGCAGAGCCACCGAGCTGGACTCCGAGTTGTTGACGAAGATCTGGAGACAGGGATAGAGGGACGTCCCTTTGCAGTCGGCTCCACACGTGAACACACACTCGAACATCTCCTCCGGACGCAGCACCGACACCACCTGAGAGGGGGGGAGGAGGAGGAGGAGGAGGAGGAGGAGGAGCTGTGAACTTCAGGCTGAAATCAGTGCGACTCTCAGATGATTCACTCAAAACCACAACTGAGCAGCTGGTGGCGCTAAAGAGTCTCACTAAAGTCAGTGGGATCCGGGTCACAGACTTTGAGTTAAGATGGACGACACAGCAGTTTCCAAAAAAGCCTGATCGCCCCCTGGTGGCAGGCTGCAGTCAGGATTATAACCCCTCCTCCTCCATGTTAGCAGACGGGACATGGACTGAACTCAAAGAAGACGTTATATAAATGTTTGTGAAGATGTTTCTGTCGTTTCAGCTCATTCTTCTATCTCTGATTTTTGTTTAAGTTTCTGATCAGTTTGGTTTGAATCAGTTATTTGCTGATATAAAAACCGGCTGAGACGAGATGATTGACAGCTGAGACTGACTCCTGATTGGTTGAGAGCTTGTATTGAAGATAAGTTTATTCCTGAATTTGCTTGTAAGGATTTGGATCTTCCACATGGCAACGATGAGCAAGGCAGCAGCTCTTCTCTCTGCTCATTACCAGTCTGACATAAACAAATATCAATAGGACGTAAAACAGAAAATCAATCCCTTCAGATTTGATGAATTCCGAGGCGTCTTCATCAGTCAGGAGGTCAGCGAGCTGCAGAATGAGATTTATGTGAACCAGTGGATTAGTGAGTCCTCTAACGGCCACAGGACTTTGTGTGATTTAAAACACACACACACACACAAACCCACTCCACTCTGTATAATGCATGAACGTTGTTTCAGGACAATGCAATAAGCTAACAGCCGAATAAATCAGCTCTGACTTCATCTTCCAGTGATTTATGACGTGAAGCTCTGAAGGTGGAGAAACTCACTTTGTATCGACGGGAAAAGATTGAAATGAATGACTTCATAAATCTGGAGGAAAAGGCCTGAGCTGGACATTGTGTCAAACACAAGTAAATGAAAGTAATTTAATCACAGGCGACGTGACGCGGGTTCAGATCCCGAACGAGACGTCATGAACACGAGGCCTGAAAAACACAGGCTCAGAAAGAGTGGAGACTAAATGAGGCTGATCCCAGAAAACCTTCATATGATGTCATACGGTCAGTGACATCATGCAGATCTCTGCTTCCACTTTGAAGGAATGATGTCATCATGATGCCACAATATAATCTGAACAATGACATCATACAGTGCATCAAGTTCTACAACCAATAAGATCAGAGATCAGATCTACATCTTATTTAGATCACTGTCTCCAATCACTGTCTCCACATGCATCACTGACAGGCTGACGATGATTGACAGGTCCTGTCAGTTCTGATGACGACTCATCACCGTCCATCCAAGTGACCTGATCTGTTTATGAATCTTAGTTTAACTCAGATCATCTCCAGGAATCCTCTGACCTCACAACTTAAATAAGGACTTTTACAAACACTGAAATATATTAAAGTAAACAAATACTTCAAAATCCTTTTCAAGGGGATTAATATTCAATTAAAAAAGTAACATGGTGAAATCACCAGGACACGATGAGGACTTTGAATTACTGTATTATTAATCTATCTGTCTCCAAGCTGTTCAATCCATGATGTAGAAATATGCAGACTCCTCAGTTTACTGTTGTTGTCTGATAAATTAATAAATAATTATTCATATGTTCACAACAAGACTTTTTCAGAAACTAATTGTACAGAGTAATGGTCGTATAACTTTAGATCCTGACAGAGAGACACACAGAGAACATGGAGATGATTAAACTCATTAATGTTCATGTGTAATAGAAGCTCCAGGAGCAGCTCCAGCCCCCGGGGCGGCAGCGAGCCGCTGGCCGCACTCACCGTGCAGTTGGCCGGCTTGCTCTGGAGGCTCTGCAGCGTCGGGCTCAGCCAACAGAAGCCGAGGATGAAGAGGCTCAGGATCCCGCAGGCGATCAGGAACAAGCCCAGACGGATGCTCTTATCCTCCGCCTCCGAATACTCGTACGACACCCGGATCTTCGCCATGGCTGCTCCGAGGAGTGAGGCTCCTCCACCGGCATGGAGAGGAGGAGAGGAGGGGAGGAGGAGGTGGAGGAGGAGGGGAGGGGAGAGAGAGAGACTGAGAGAGAA
>CM028868.1:16267761-16310261 GCA_016801935.1 Platichthys stellatus
GGGAGAGGGCGAGAGAGCGAGAGGGAGAGAGAGAGAGAGAGAGAGAGCGAGAGAGAGAGAGGGAGAGAGAGAGAGAGAGAGAGAGAGGTGACTCTGTCTCTCCTTCTGATAAACTGTTAAACAACATCAGTTTCCTGTCTGAGAATCTGTTCCTTCAGTTATCCTCCATATCTCTCTCTCTCTCTCTCTCTCTCTCTCTCTCTCTCTCTCTCTCTCTCTCTCTCTCTCTCTCTCGCTCTCTTCTTTTGATATGATTGTGTAACTTCATGTTTTTCAGAGCTACATGATTCTCTGACTCTGGTCTTTGTTAATTCTCCTCAGGTTCATTTACAAAGTTTACTCTGTTAATTGTTCTTCATTAGGTGATGAAACTGTTTCTGTCCAGGGATCAATATGGTTTCACTGTGTGTGTGTGTGTGTGTGTGTGTGTGTGTGTGTGTGTGTGTGTCTGTTAAAGATGCAACCAGTCTCCAGATGGCCTCCGAGGATCGATCATCGATTTCTCTCTGAAGAGTCGAGTCTCCGTCACAGAAGAGAAAAGACCGAACTAACAAATAGAGACTTGAACTCAGAACCTTCTCGTTGGAACTTCAACCTCTGAACCTGTTTCACTAATTCACTGATGAAATGGTCGACTCACACTTTCCTCCTGTTTGTTTCATAAGAAATAACACAATCCACATGTTCATAAGAGGTTTGGTGGAAATCAGTGCAGACTAATAACATTGTTCTTTATGGAATTCATTGAACATAAATAAATATTAACATAAAAAAGAAAAAGGCTGCAGTACAACTGTGGATACGAGGAGTTTCTTCTGCTTGTGACTGGTGCATGATGCTCCACAGAGCAGCTCAGCATGATGCTCTGGTAATCAGGGAGGCATGTGGCAGGATTATTATCATCTCTGCAGATCAAGAGATTACAAATATCAACGGACATCAGCCACGTGTCTCTGCAGAGCAGACAGGAAACCACCGTTTGAAGAGCAGCAGGGAGAAACCAGTGGCCCAGTCTGACTCACAAACTGGGTGAGACCTACTGACATGAGGTCAAGGTGCAGGTCCAGGGACAGCTGGTTCCTCCGCGGACGGGATTCAGGTTTTCAGGGAATAAAACAAATAACAATGGATGTAAAAGGGCATCGACTTGAATCCACATTCAGATGATGCGATTAGGACGCTCGGCTCCGGCTGCTCTGACGTAGGAGGAAACATTTGGCTGAAAATCCAACAATCAACAGAAATGAAATCCTCCTGGTGCAGCTGCGTTCTGCACCAAATACACAACTTCATGTGCAACACATGGTTTTATCTAGAGGGGGAACAACAGAACTGGACTAAACATTTTACTCAATCATTCATTTTAATTCTAATATGAAACTTGATTTTACATTATTTTAAATTTACTGTCACTGATTGGTGCAGGGGTTGGTTGTGTTAAGTTAATATTGTGTTATCAATATTTTCAGTTCACTGTCATATGACAAAGAAAAGCATCAAATTCTCACATCTGAGAAGCTGGAAACTGACATGTTGATATTTTATGACACAGATCCTGGTTTTCCTGTGAAGATGGAATCAGAACAGATGAAATCAGAACGTTCCTTCTGAAGCTGGAGGCTGATGGTGGATCAGAGCTGGACCAGGTTCTGGATCTTTCTTCTGCTTCAGTGAGGAATGAACTAAATAAAGTCCAGAGTCTCATGTTCTCACTCCCACACGTTAATGCACAGTTACATAACCGAGGTTCAGACAGAATTAAACAAACAGTTTACGAAGTGAAAACAAACCGGTGAGATTATTGAGTGTTAGATGAGAAGTGAAGGAAATGACATCATTCAACAGACATGAGTGAAACTAACTCATCTGTTTATCTTCAGCAGCCGATTCTGAACAAACATTCAATCTCCACTGATTCCACCGCTTCAGTAAAATCACAGACTGTGTGTTAGTGTCTGTAGTGTCATGTGTGTGTGTGTGTGTGTGTGCGTGTGTGTCGACTCAGCTGTAATGAAACTAAAAGACTGATGTAATCAAATAATTTCACATGAATCATTTTAATAGTTTTAGCTGGTGAAGAAGTGACGAAGGAATTTACAGTTTTATCATCATCACTTAACTTTAGAGATGAAATTTCTACTTTATTAACAAGAACAAAATATAAAACTGGAATTCATTTAAATTTACTTAACGATTCTTCTTTTATGTTAATGCGGTGTAACCCGTTCTCCTGCCGGTTGGTTTGTTGGTATATGGCGCCGCCATGTGGACAATAGGCTGAAACGGTTTTCTGTCAACTTACATTCAAAGAAATGTTGTTTGAAACATAAAAAAAAAGATTTTTTTCCCCTTGATTGACCACTTGAGTCCTTTATGTGGAGAAATAACTTAAATCCACACATTTCTGCATTAAATAAAAAATGTTAGCTGCTCCTTAAACCTTCTAACCACCGGACAATTAACAGAATAAAGTTTATTCAAAGGAAAAAGGCTCCAGAAAAATTGGTTGTTTCTTAAATGTCATAAAAAAACAAAATGTGTGGTTTTCTTGAGACAATTTGTCATAAAAAAATCCTAAATTGTCCTTTTTTCATTATTTAGCTAAAATGAATTGATCAAGTGTAAACCATCTGCAGTTATTAGATAAATATTACAATCTACAGATTGATCTTAACAAAATAACCTTTTCAAATAGAAAATAGCATGAACACAAGTCGATATCAGACAAAACGTTAATTCACAGCGGACACCAGCGTTTGTTTTCATTTTAAATGAAGTTAACGTCAAAGCATTAAATCTAAATCTGCTCGTTGAAGATCGTCTTCCAGGAGAAAAGTCTGACGTCTCGAAAACGATCATCGGTTCATTTTCTGTCCTGAAAAATAAAACATGAGTTTCCACATCAACACAAAACAAACAATCCAGACTCGTCGTTAAATTTCATTACCAGAATATTTATTTTATTCTTTTTCCTATTAAAACACTAGCTGCCATATTTAATAAAACAGCCAATGGCCAAGGGCCTCAGTCGTAATTCTCCAATCAAATCATGTTGAGCAGGTCACATGGGATCTGTGGGCGTGTCCTTGGCTTTCTGCTGTAGTGTCAACAAACTGGCCCCTGTAGTCGTGGCAACGCCGTCACAGTCGTCGTCACGGCAGCGGGCGGCTGGAAGGTGGTCCCCATGGTTTCCATGGTAACAGGAAGTCGGGTATTGCATTGTTCAGAAAAAAGATTTTTGTTTTTTCCTGTTTTCTTAAAAATACTGCCTTGTATCTCAGGTGTGTGTATACATACACACATATGTGTACACACACACACATCTACCTGGACATCGGGAACTCCTGGAGGGAACTAAAAAAATATATATAACTCAAATCAAATCACTTTTCAAGACCTTAAAGAAAAAGTTTTACATCTGGGAAGATTCGCTTATGGATTTTTTGGCTGATTTGAAAATTTGACGCCGACCTCGTGTCTGTGCGCTAAACATGGAAGCTACAAGCAGTCGTCTCTAGTTCCTACAGTACTCCAGAGTACTCCAGAGTACTCCACAGTATTCCAGAGTACTCCAGACTAGTTCAAATGAACGTTGATCCAGAACCCCTCTTCTGGTCTGAGGAACCTTCACACCTGATGTTCATGTTCAGACTGAACTGAAGCGTCTGAAGCTCTGAACCAAACGAGGTGTGAACGAGTCGTCAGAGCTGTGAGGAGCCTTCTCCCGTCTGAAAGTTCCACCGGGTCAATCGACTGCTTCATGTTTACCACACTGACATCAGAGTGGCGTCAATCTTCACTAAATCTCAGCAAGAAAGTGAATAAACCTGTTTCCCAAAATATCAAACTCGTCCTGCTTCCCCCTCGGAGGGTAATCCATGTGGGAGGTGACAGAAAAGAGGAAGGAGGTTAAAGAAAAGAAAATGAAATAAATATTGAAGGTGAAGAAATGAGGAGCTGCAGAGAAAAAACAGGAACTGTGATGTTTGAATGAAAAAAGCAGAAATGAAAAACTGTGGCTGAAAACTGAGTGTGAACGAGATGTGAAGACATTTTCATTCTGTCTGAAACTTTTATCCTTCATGTGAGAACTAGTTCTCACATGATGTGAAAAGGAAAATCTATATTTCTCCTTTTCTTAACCCTCCATTATTGTTCCACTGCATCACTGATTAAAAATGAATTTAAAGCGACGTGTGGTGATATTGTATTAATGAGTATTTACTGTCTAAAGACTTTTGAAACATCAATAAATCTGATTTTCCCTCAGTCCCACAAAGTTTCCTTCTGCCCCAAACGTTCACCTCAGTCGTCGGCTCCACTCTGGTGACGTCCCTGGTTCTGATGAGGGATTTATTGATAAGAAGAAAATAATAATTCCAATTAGTTTAAAAATCACTTTGATTCACTGCTGTTCCTGATGTTGAACTTTACTTGAATTGGCTAAAACCCCAAAAGCTGAGTCCCTCTCCTAAACCCGCTGCTGCTGCTTCCGGCACAAAACAAACCAAAATAAAAGATGTTTTTTCTCCTTTTATTATGAAATAGTGCTACAATGTACATTGCATTTCCTCTCCTGACTGACCACTGTTTGCTGATGTGTGTGCTCTGATGTGTGATGTTGGAGAAACCTGGTAAAAATAAAGAAAACTGATAAATATCTTGAGTTCTTCAGACACAGAGTGAAATAATTATCCATCCTGACGTTTGTGATCGAATCCTTTGTTCTGTGTTAAAATCTGCTTCTTCTTAAAAGCTTCTCTTGACAAAAAAATAGTAGATTCTGAAAGACGGAGTAGAAACGACAATCACTCGATCAGATGGACAGTTATTTACAGCACTCGTGTCTGTGATTGTTGTACTGTGCTGTCTGTTGACATTTAGTCTGTGCTCCACAAAACAGAACCAAACCCATGGAGGGAGGGTGGGAAATAAAGTTAAAAACAAAATAAAATGAGGTAAAGAACAAAGAAGAATCGGTCAAGTTAAAATGATAAAGTCTTAAGAGGTCAAGAGACGGGACGTCCTCTCCTGTCCCGACTCCTTCACGGCCAGATTCACTTTTAATGTGTGTGGAGGTGGAATAAAACCTAGACGGGGGTGATGGATGAGCCAGGAGGGCCAATGGCAGGCAGGCAGGAGGAGGGACAGCCAATCAGAAGGCCTGCTGGGCAGGATTGTAGTTGAAGGTGGAGGGAACGTGAGGCCGTTCTTCTAGTTTGTCGTACTCCAGATGAAACTCCTGCGAACAAACAGAAAGTTTTAAATGTGTCACTTCACAACACAATTTGATTAATTAGAAATTCTTGAATCACTGATAAAATTCTGATTCAATTTATTTTACATCCATTAAATATTTTACCAGCTTTTTATTTCAAATTGGTGAATGTGGCTCAGTGTTCAATCAACTTCACAATTAAAGCTTCACATCATAAATCTGTATTTACACTTTAAACATCGATCATAAAGGAAGAGTCGTACTGAAAACAGCTCGCTGAAAATGAAGGGGTTAAAAGCCCAAAACTCACGAGGGTAAAATAAGTTAAAGGGTTTAATTTCAAACTGAGTGAATGTAAAGTTAAACACGTTCACGTTCACCTTGGCCACTTTTCTCCAGTTGATGCAGTCGAAGAAGTAGTAGGTCCCTCTCTCGTAGGCGTTGGTCTTCAGCGTGGGTTCCATCCCCGGAGCCCGAGTGATCCAAACCCGCTCTTCTTTGTGATACCGCCAGTCCCTGTTAAAGCTGCAAACACACAAACACACAAAACCTCCAATCAGGACTCACTTCAACACATCCTGTTGTGGTGACAGAGAACATCCGGTCTCTCTCAGTGTGTGTCGTACTTTTCAAAACAAGATGTCTATTAAATGAATTATTGTGTGTGTGTGTGTGTGTGTGTGTGTGTGTGTGTGTGTGTGTGTGTTTGTGTGTGTGAGAGTGTGTGTGTGTGTGTGTGTGTGTGTGTGTGTGTGTGTGTGTGTGTGCGTGTGCGTGTTCCTCTTACAGTTCTACTGCAGCCAGCAGTTGTAGTAGGTCTCCACCGTTCATATAGTAGAGATAAAACAGCAGATCTTCACCGTATCGAGACAACTTGATAGCTGCTAACTGCAGACAGGAGGTTAGAGACTCAAGTCAGTCGAGACACTCAGACCAGAAATCATCAAATCACTTTCACCCTCAGGAACTTTGAGTCCAATCACGTACCTTGTCCCTTATGTGGATGTTTGTTAAATACTCTGACGGGACGTGGAAGTCTGAAGGAGGAAATGACGTCATAGTTAAAAAAATAAACACAGCGACGGACACAAAGCTCTGGTTCAGCCTCTGAGTCTGAAACCTTCTTTTGGTTCTTGGTTCTTTTTAAATATGACATTTGCGTCGGTGAAACTTTTACTTCCCATTTTTTAACAGATTCAAAACTCACATCGTCCTACAAACTATTTACACATCCAGCAAACACGAAGGCCCATGATTGACTCTGTGCAGCTGCTTGTGACCACGAGATGAATCGAGTGACTTCCATGAATCTTCAGGATAAACTCAAATAATCAAACGTTCATCTCACCGATATCCTGCGGTCGACATGGAGCCGACGCCCAGGGAGACGCAAACTTGGGGTAGAGATTCCTGGTGGAGACAGAAAAGGAGACATTAAGGTTCACATCCCCCTCGTTCCCGTCCCCACACACCCACTTCCCCCACCTGCAGTCACATGATTAGTTCGATGCTGATCATGATTTGGAGTCAGTCTCAAAATAAAAGCCAGAATTGTTGAAGCTTTATACGAAGAACAGGTTTGTGTGTGTGTGTGTGTGTCTGTGTGTGTGTCGTACTCGGGTGAGTTGAGGTTGAGGCCCAGCGTGGTGAGGTCAGAGCCCAGCGCCAGGTGGACCATGCCAGGGTCCGTCTCCGCCGCCCGGATGAACGTCAACAAGCCAATCATTCCAAACTGGTCCGTTACCATGCCCAGTGGGATGTTGGTCACGCGCCCTGTGACACGAAAAAATGGCTCAGACTCAAATAAGCTCATATGGTCCCGGTCCCCCCCCCCCCCCCCCCCCCCCCCCCCCGTGGACCTGTCACATGACTCTCACCGTCAGGAAGAACCTGGATCCCTTTCTTCTGCTGGTTGTTGTTGCTCGGTGCAGAGCTCTTGTCCCCGGGGAACTTTGGACCATCTGAGTTGGAGGTGGACTTTCCCGACGAGTTCAGATTCTGATTGGACAAAAAAAGGAGGTAAAAACAAAATGAGACACGAAACAAGAGGACGAGCCGAAGACACCGAACAGGAGACAGAGCTCGAGATGTGAGATTCATTTCAGAGGTCAGTCACCGTTTTGCTGTCTTCGCTGGTGCTGGTGGGGTCTTTTGACTGGTAGTTGGGACCTGGGAGCGCTGGGAAGTCCTCGTTGTGGATCGAGAAGTCTTGTGACTGCTCACTGGACGGCTTGGTTACCATGCCAACTGGACAGCAGGAGGACAGGGCAGTTAGCAAAATGTCGACAGCAGCAAAATGTGTCAAAGTAATAAAAAAATAAAATCACACACTCCCACCGTAAGGCGCCCGACCGGCCAGCGGGTTGAGCAGCGGGGTGGGATTCGAACCTCCGTCCCTCCGACTCCTCTCTGCTAACACGGGGAAATCCGACAGGTCCAGCCCCGTCACGTTCTCACTGCCGTCTGCACAGACACACAAACACACAAACACTCAGTCCAACATTCAAACCAATGAAGATCCAGGAGTGGTTCACACTATAAGCTGGTTTTTCACCTGTTCCATTGAAGATGTTGTTGGATAACGAGTTGTTGAGGTTGAAGCCAGGATTCCTGTTCACCCCAAACCCTGACATACTGACACACAACACACAGACACACAACACGGGCTGGATTACTCTCTGAAGTGATGACACACGTGTGTGAAAACAGAAATTCATCGAACTGAAACCAAAAGGAGAAAGTGAACACCGGTATCCATCTAACCACAATTTCTCACTGGTGCTACTCTTTGTTTTTGGTTTCAACACATGAAGCTGGGAGAATCTTGATGGATTCATTTGACTGTGAGTTCAAGTCCCCTCTGCCCCCCCCACGTTTCATTCTGTGGTTGAACATTCAGTCAGTGACCAGGTGAATGTCTGTGTTACCTGTTGATCGTGAACGGCTGCCGTGCCTGCTGCTGTTTGGGCATCCCGATGATGCTGGGCGACGACCGGCTGGGACTCCCCATGCTGCCGCTCCTCCCTCCTCCACCGCTACCCCCCCTGTCGCCGCTGCCACCCCCCATCCCTCCCGCTTGACCCGTGGGACCGCCCACCTGCTGACTGTGGTTCAGGACACTCCGGCTGTTCATCGGCAGGATGCCCCTGCAGGAGAGAGCAGAGAGGTTAACGCTGCTCCCGGTGGTTCTGTGGTTTCATGCTCACACGTGGTTTGTGAAGAGGAGGAACACCAGCAGCTGGAGTTGAGGTGAAACTGTTACTGACAGGAAGTGTGAGCAGAGCTTTGTATTCACCGCTGGTAGTCCAGTCATGTGACTGATGAGAGCCAATCAGAAAGAGAATGTGGTCGATGGATAATTGTTTACTAAACACTTAGTTTCTCTTCATCCTGACTAACACGCAGCCGCAGCCTTTTCAAACTAAAACAAGAGAAACTTTAGGAAGCTGGTTAACTCCGTCACTGACACGTTTTAAACTGCACAACTACATAAATACTGAAAAGATAAACTAAACATTAAAACAATGGACGTGTATTTTTGCCGTACCTGCTCGGTGATGGAGGAGTGTGCATTGTTCCAGAGTTGGGTGTACTGGCATGACTGGAGAGCTGGCTGGCAGACTGGTTCAGACCACTTCGACTTAACTGAGGTGCTGCGCTGCTGTTCATACCACGCATGGGAAACCCCAACGCACCTGCAACAAACACACAGAGACAGACAACTTGTTTATTCAAAAAGTGAAACATGAACCTTCTCAGTTTAAACATTGTAGAAAAACACAGTTCTGAGCTTAGACGGCAAAATACAGGTTTTAACTTTTAACTAAGATCGAAGAGTTTATGATGAAATCTGTCTTTGTACAGTAGAAACTGAAAGTGTCTCAAATATTGATCATTTTACTGGGACTTGAGACAAGTGTGTGTGTGTGCGTCTTACTCTGCGGACCATATAAACTGGCTCCCAGCTGTGACAGTTGACCCGTAGAGGAAGCAGAGGAAGACACCAACATCTGAACACAGAGGAAATCCAACAGATCGTTTCATTAACAGCAGAGATGTGTTGGTTATGAGGATTATCACTGTGGGTGTAATTCACCATTCTTTCACACAATACTTTAAATATGTATAATTAAACGGTACAGAGTGTATGATGAAGATCGATTTAGAAAACCCTGACTAGCAGTAACTCACATCTTTATCTGGGCGGTGAGGAGGGAACATGGACTGCTGGCTGTAGTAGAGGCTTGAGTCGTCCGCGTAGTCGTTCTCCACCCCCCCCTCCATAAACTTCTTCCGGTTAGCACCAAACATACCTCGTGTCACCTGAGGAGCCGGAGAGGAAACCGGGTCAAGAACACGTTGAAGAGGTGAATCACACACGTCTTAAAGATCCTGTTTTGGATAATTGAATAATTATTGAAGTAATATTTTAACCTCTTAACAAAGATTCTCTCTCTTTTAATTCAAAATAAACTGAACATCTTCGGGTTTCCGACTGAGATTTAGTTAAGGTGTCAACTTCAACTACTATTCAGAGACTTATAAACCAAGGAGTTAAGTGAAAAACTAATTGACAGATAACGGACATAACTTTACTAAGAACTAACATTCTGTATTAGTTGTGTACAGCCCTGATCACATTGGTGCATCTGTGATTCAACGAGCAGGTGTTACATCCAATCCCTCACATTGAACTAGTTGAACATGAAAACAAAGTAAATGAAATGACGTGTGGGTTTTAAAACATGATTTGGGTTCGAGGTGGATGTGGAGTGGAAACACATCCTCAGAGCTGCTGGACCAACCGGGGACCGGTCTGGAGCATGTGCACATCCGAGTCTGAAGCACTTCTGTCATCACCTGCTCTGGTTCTCACTTCAAACTCCATTCTATTCAGATGGGAACTCACAGCAGCTTTGGATTCGTACGTTTCCAGAGCAGCTCTGGTCATTAAGGGATGTGAACCCATGCCTGCGGGTTTCACAGGTTGAAAGTAGGTTAACAAAACACCCGCAATATGCAGCCAGTGAGCAGCAGCTAATGGAGCTAACGCGCTACTAACGGGTCCAACCCGGCTGTGTTCGGTGTTTAAAGCCCGTGGTTCCCAGTGTGAGTTCCCAGTGTGAGTTCCCGTGCAGCTCCCACACGGGACCAGCAGCCGTTAGAAGAGGAAACGTCTTTCTTCTGGTTTCAAATGTCCGTTGAAGGAGCACAAAGCTAATGTTAGCATCATGAGCTAATACAGCTGCTCAACCTGACTGACGTGGATCAGACCTCGAGGCTTCCTGCTGGTTTCAACAACACGAACAAACGGACTCAACCCGCGTCACGATCTCAGTGCAGCTGAAATAAAATATAACCTATTAGCTTCCGTTACCGTGTTAGCTCCAAATGCTTCAGGAGCTACCGCTAGCTAGCAAGAGCGCGTAAGCTAACGGCTGCTTCAATAGGAATACACGAGTACGTTAGCATGCGAGCTAGCGCTCGCTACCAAGCTAGCTGCTCGGCTATTAGCACCGTAAGAAGGCCACTACACGAGCTCTTAAAAGCGGGTTTAGCGCCGGTCGTCGAGCCGGTGAAGTGTGATTTGCTGCGGGTAAGCCGACAGGCTACCGGGCGAAGACAGTGACCGGGAAAAGTGTGTTTTATTCGGGTTTGGGCCTGCGCCGCCTCCGTCGGTCAGTTTCCCAAAACAACAACAAAAAGAACCGGGCCGCGCGGCTCCGGTGAGAGTCGAGTGCCCTCGGTTCTCCGCTCAGCTCGGTCCCGTGCAGACGAGCCCACGGGCCGGGTTTCACGGCGGCTCCGCTTCGGCCCCGAACCTCCGAACCAGTGAATAAAAGAAGAAAAGCAGAATCTCACCGCATCAATCTTTCTTCCCCGCTACAATCCAAGATGGCCGACATCACTTCGCAAATCAGAGAGGATGCTGGGAAACCTTTCCCCTCTGACCCCTGAGCCCCGTTACGTTACTCTACTATAGTTACTTTACTTTACTCTACTCTGTACTACTTTAGTGGATGAGTCCTGTTACGTTACTCTACTATAGTTACTTTACTTTACTCTACTCTGTACTACTTTACTGGATGAGTCCTGTTACGTTACTCTACTATAGTTACTTTACTCTACTCTGTAATACTCTACTGGATGAGACCCATTACGTTACTCTACTATAGTTACTTTACTTTACTCTACTCTGTACTACTTTACTGGATGTGTCCTGTTACGTTACTCTACTATAGTTACTCTACTTTACTCTACTCTGTACTACTTTACTGGATGAGTCCTGTTACGTTACTCTACTATAGTTACTTTACTCTACTCTGTAATACTCTACTGGATGAGACCCATTACGTTACTCTACTATAGTTACTTTACTTTACTCTACTCTGTACTACTTTACTGGATGAGTCCTGTTACGTTACTCTGCTATAGTTACTTTACGCTACTCTGTAATACTTTACTGAATGAGCCCTGTTACGTTACTCTACTATAGTTACTTTACTTTACTCTCATCTGTAGTACTTTACTGGATGAGTCCTATTACGTCACTCTACTATAGTTACTTTACTCTACTCTGTTCTACTTTACTGGATGAGCCTCATTACGTTACTCTACTATAGTTACTTTACTCTTCTCTACTCTGTTCTTAATGAGACTTGTTGTGAAAGAATAGTTTCTGATCATCCACAGAAATGTTCGTCCTCGTTCATATAAATTATTGTAAATGTATGTATTTGTTTACATTTAGAATATTAATGTGTTCTTCAGTCAATCTGTGTCAAAAATTGAAATGAATCTATTTTGATCTTCCAAAATTCAACAAATCTTCCAGCTCAGGTTAATGTGTTGACCTTTTATGAACAATACCTAATTACAGGATTATATTTACAGCAATATATGACTCCACAGACTGTTGAGGTCTGTGAGAATGTTGTGGTCAAACCTTTGAAGATCAGACACATTTTTTCGGTGGTTTTTACTAATTAATTTTTATAGTGGGGAAATACACTTTTACACAGAGAAATTGATATTAATTGAATGTGTATCATACAACTCTAAGAACAGTTACCATATGGAATGAAAATCTATTATTTAATTATAATTTAAATTATTATAGAAATTAAAGTATAACATAATGTGTTTCTTTAAATCACTAGTAAATACATATTTACTACAGAGGGAAACTGTTACTGTTTAACACCTTGCCAAATTATTACCGTATTATACAAAATTAACAAATGAAGGTGTGATGGTAGGTTGAAGCCTTACCAGAATAACTCATGAGTGATAGATGTTGTAATGTCCCAATTTATGGTAAATTTGATCATTTTGTTTGTTTTAAATTTTCAGTCTTGTTTTATTTTGTGAATCCTACGGACTGCTGAGCGGAAGTTGAGTCATATCTACAGCTGCTTGACAAGTCTCTTTCGATTGGTCGCTTGCATTAAGGGCTCAGTCTGACCAATGAGCGCTGAGCTCAGAGCCGCAGTGACACTATAAAGGCCCGCAGGTCCCTCACTCTCTATACATCGACCCTTTGAATCTCATCAAAATGTCTGGACGAGGAAAGACCGGAGGAAAAGCTCGTGCTAAGGCCAAGACCCGCTCTTCTCGGGCCGGGCTCCAGTTCCCGGTGGGCCGCGTCCACAGGCTGCTCCGCAAGGGGAACTATGCTCACCGTGTAGGAGCCGGAGCTCCGGTGTACCTGGCCGCTGTGCTCGAGTACCTGACCGCTGAGATCCTTGAGCTGGCCGGGAACGCAGCCCGCGACAACAAGAAGAGCCGCATCATCCCCCGCCACCTGCAGCTCGCGGTCCGCAACGACGAGGAGCTCAACAAGCTGCTGGGGGGAGTCACCATCGCTCAGGGCGGAGTGCTGCCCAACATCCAGGCGGTTCTGCTGCCCAAGAAGACCGAGAAGGCCCCCAAGTCCAAGTAGAAGCTCCGCAGACCCACTAAACACAAAGGCTCTTTTCAGAGCCACCCACCTAGCATGAAGAGTCAAAGTCCGGTTACAGCTGAGAATCAGCTCAGGTTCCTCTGGAGCTCAGACATTAGCATTAGTCAACAGTAAATGACCATGAATCTGATCTATCATAGGACTTATTCACTTTTATGAATGTTAAATTAATATATTATTGTTGATTTAATCTGATACAATCTGAAACCTAAAGTTACAACTAAATGCATGTAAAAATTGTGTCTATACATTTTGTTTATTTCGAGTCTGTTGATTAAAATTATATCAGTTAGCAACTTAGTACCAACCTGAAGAGAGGCCATGTCCCCACGACCGCCCCCTGGTGGCTGGCTGCAGTATACGTCATAAACCATGTTAGCAGGTGGGACATTGACTCCCTGTCACTCAACCACTGCAGATGAGTGGCTTTGAAAACACTCATCCCAGTCGCCTGGTGTCTGTGTGCAGTAATGGTCACTGTATTGTCTCTTGAATCTTCTAGACTCTGTAAAGACTTTCATGACCTTGATTCAATTTACTACTATTCCAAACATGTTTTCCTGATTACAAAAAAAACTAAAAAAACGTTTCTATTTGAAATAATGTAATTCAGCATCTTGTCAGGTGCTTTTGTTTTGAAGAACTTTAAACCGGAAGTTCAGAGACTAACTGGCTCCAACTTGAAAAAGGGAACGACTCATGATTGGGCGTGGAAGAGCAGACTGTTCTCCTACACGTCCGCAACCTAGAAATAAGTAGGGACGTTCATCGCTTGTAGAACATTATCTTTCTGCTCTCAACATGTCAGGTCGCGGTAAAGGAGGAAAGGGTCTCGGTAAAGGCGGCGCCAAGCGCCACCGGAAGGTTCTGCGTGATAACATCCAGGGAATCACCAAACCCGCCATCCGCCGTCTGGCTCGCCGCGGCGGAGTGAAGCGTATCTCCGGGCTGATATACGAGGAGACCCGCGGGGTGCTGAAGGTGTTCCTGGAGAACGTGATCCGTGACGCCGTCACCTACACCGAGCACGCGAAGAGGAAGACGGTGACCGCCATGGACGTGGTGTACGCCCTGAAGCGCCAGGGCCGCACCCTGTACGGCTTCGGAGGCTGAACACACCGGATGTGACGACACGACCCAACGGCTCTTTTAAGAGCCACACACTGAGTCCTAGAGGAGACAAAGTCCTGATGAGTTCGAACCCGCAGCCCTATTTTGTCTTAGTTTTAAGTCCGTGAATAAGGAGACAACAGACACGTTGAAACCAAATCAACTGACAAACGAAGCAGTTTACACATCAACAGGCGTCTGAAAGTCTTTATTTTAATTTATATTAATCTTCCATTCACTGAGTTTCTGTTTCAGTCCATATTCACTGTTAGAACAATAACATGTTTCCCTCTAAAAGTAGAGAATCAATAACTTATAACGCTTTTATTTTATACACTAAAGAACAAATGTATTTCGATGTTGTACAAACATAAGACTAATTTATTTTTCTCCCATTTTGTCCCTGAATTGAATTAGCGCTGTACAATCTTAATAATTTCCGCCCTGATCACATTAAACATAGTTATAGTCAAGAGTGTGTGGCCAAATTAAAAACACTGGGAACATCATTAAATTGCAAAAATATTAAAGCGGTATATTCTTTATTAATATAAATATTGTTTATTCTCCATTTTACTGTTTGGTTTGCACCAAACTGTATTTAACCATAAGTGATAATAAATGACTAACGTGATGAACATAATGCGTATTATGTTCCACACTTATTTTCAGGTATTGGATATGAAATATATATTTTTTTATTAATACCGTTTTTTTATTTATAAGTGTTAAACCTCTGTTTATTTCTTGTCTTTCAAATGATATAGTTTATACTGACTGAAAACAGGAATAAATTGATAAAATATGAGTTTGTATATAAATATATTTATTTTCCAGATAGTAAATATGTACAGTTTAACTCTAAACTTTTGCCCTGAATGAGAAATGACTTGTAGAAACTCAGAATGACGCTGAACATGGAGCTGATGACGGAGGGGGGACCGCACAGCCTCATTTGCATGTGATGTGTTTAAATCCGCTCCACCGCTCCTCCCCCTCACATCTCATCTGATCCTCAGACACGATGCCGGAACCAGCGAAGGCTCCAGCGCCCAAGAAGGGCTCCAAGAAGGCGGTGGCGAAGGCCCCCGGTAAGGGCGGAAAGAAGAGGAGGAAGTCCAGGAAGGAGAGCTACGCCATCTACGTGTACAAGGTGCTGAAGCAGGTGCACCCCGACACCGGCATCTCCTCCAAGGCCATGGGCATCATGAACTCCTTCGTGAGCGACATCTTCGAGCGCATCGCCGGGGAGGCCTCCCGCCTGGCTCACTACAACAAGCGCTCCACCATCACCTCCCGGGAGATCCAGACCGCCGTCCGCCTGCTGCTGCCCGGGGAGCTGGCCAAGCACGCCGTGTCCGAGGGCACCAAGGCCGTGACCAAGTACACCAGCTCCAAGTGAAGTGCGGGGACCCGCTTCCACCCAACGGCTCTTTTAAGAGCCACCCACCGGCTGCCTGGAGACAAACGGTCCTGATGCTTCCATGTTCACATTAGAAACATTTCAATGATTCAGAAACTTTAGTTAAATGTTCCTCATGTGTTTCCATGTGAATGAAGCTTTAAAGAAGTTCACTGGTATCTCAACATTGTACTACGTTTATGTTAAACATCAGAAATGAATTAGTTTCTAATTTAATCTATTGAAGCAGAGAACTTTGAAAAGCAGTAAACCATTGATCATATTTATACACAGACCAGTTTCCTCTAGTATATGATTTCATGTTTTGAATCATGTGTATTCACCACTCTATGATCCACAACCGTCACAGATGTTCACTCAATATGAAACTAGTTTAATGTTTCATTCTGTAAACACAATAATTCAAACTTCAAAATATAAACATGAGTTGATGGATTTAGACGCTGACTAGAGAACTGCTCATTCATTCTGAAGCTCTAGAAACATTGGGAATATTTTAACCATATAGAATTTCAACGTTCTATATACTTGGTATGAAAATTCTATTTGATAGATTTAGATTCAGTCTCATATTAACCATTATGCAGACGTGACGTCAGGCTTCATTACTCAATAATTTCTCATATTGTATATTTTACTGTTTGTTTTGCACCAAACTGTATTTGACTGTGGTAATAAAAGACTTATGTGATAAACGTGATGCATATTATGTTTCACAGTTTACAGAGTTTTATGTGAATCACTGTGATTTCATTTCAGGTATTACCTCGAAAATTATCACTTTTTATTATATTTACATTCAACACAGTCTTCAGATGTGTTTAACCTCTGTTTAATTATTGTTATTCTTTCAAATTATGTAGTTTCTACCCTCTGAAAAAGTAAATATAGATGAATTGATCAATTTTACGTTTGTATCTAAATATATATAAATGCGTATATATACATTTATATTTTACCGGAATTATATATATATAGTTTAGCTCTAAACTTTGTCTCTGAATGAGAAATGACTGATGAACTTGTAGAGACTCAGAGTGACGCTGGACATGGAGCTGATGACGGAGGGGGAACCGCACAGCCTCATTTGCATGTGATGTGTTTAAAACTGCTCCACCCCCCCCTCACATCTCATTTGATCAACAGAAACCAAGAAGGATTCATAACCTTCATGTTCAAAGTCAGGTTATGTTTCACTAGTTATTAAACCAAATCTAACCTCATTATAATTATAAAGTTTCTTCTCACTGCTGCTGTTTCATAAATCCTCAGTTATGATAACGAGCTGTTTGTATTCCGGTTCTGAGCAGATTTTTATAACAGTCTTTTGTTGACGTCAGCTGAGAATGAACCAACGAATCTTTATCTAAAAAGTTCATATACAAGTTAAATAACTATGAAAACAAAGAACCTGAATCTAGAGGCTCGTACGATTAATGATAAAGATTAACTGACAGTTATGTATTAAATGTTTGGCTGTTTAATTATTCATTATTTAGCTGATTGAATGTTATTTTTGAAACTACTCGTCTGTGTCTGATTTTCAATCCATTCACATTGAACTTGTTCATTTCATCCATTACTGGTATCTGTTGTGGACACATGCATTTTAATAAATCACAATCTTTCTGTCACCACATGAATCCAGAATAAACAGGACGGGAGGCTGATGATTCAAGAAACAGAGAATTGATTTGAGTCGGACAAATTATTTAAAACCTCTGATCAAACATCACAGGATAATGTGCAAAGTTTGGAGAACTGGACATTACTCGATAAGAATAGAATACAAAGAGTTAAATACTCAAGAACCAATTTAACAAAGCAAAATTATCATACGTAAAAACGAGCCCAGCACACTTTCATCATAACACTGGTGCGATGCACCAGTGGATTATCACTGCAAGCAATATTAAACAATGAAATAACAGAAGAGGAGCTCTAGTTCACAGAGCCATAACTCACCAATATTCAAACCATCACACTAGGATTACACATTGCCCAAAGAACACACAACAAAATGAAATGACACATCTGGGAAATATCGACAGTGAGTCAATTGAAAAAAGATAATGTTTAATATTTTCTAACTAAATGTTATATGTTCTAAGAATAAGTAAATGTTTTATATTTATTTCAATATCGTAGCAAATTATCTTCTTGTTTTTAATCTTTGCACTGAACGATAACAAATGTCCTATGTGCTCTCACCGGAAGTGGCTCCTGTCACGTGCCTCTCTTTGGACCAATCAGCGGTCCGGCTCTAGCTACATAAGCAGAGCTGCGCCGCTTCCTCCTCATGTTCAGTTCTCTGTCGCCATGGCTCGAACCAAGCAGACCGCCCGTAAGTCCACCGGAGGGAAGGCTCCCAGGAAGCAGCTGGCCACCAAGGCCGCCCGGAAGAGCGCCCCGGCCACCGGCGGAGTGAAGAAGCCTCACCGTTACCGACCCGGGACCGTGGCTCTCAGAGAGATCCGCCGCTACCAGAAGTCCACCGAGCTGCTGATCCGCAAGCTGCCCTTCCAGCGCCTGGTCCGGGAGATCGCTCAGGACTTCAAGACCGACCTGCGCTTCCAGAGCTCCGCCGTCATGGCTCTGCAGGAGGCCAGCGAGGCTTACCTGGTCGGCCTGTTCGAGGACACCAACCTGTGCGCCATCCACGCCAAGAGGGTCACCATCATGCCCAAAGACATCCAGCTGGCCCGGCGCATCCGCGGGGAGAGAGCCTAACCTGCCCGCACTCCGCTCACCACACAACGGCTCTTTTAAGAGCCACCTACCCGCACTGAAGAGTCAAAGTCCCGCTGCTCCACCTCATTATCACTCCAGTATATAAACACTAACCTCATGACCCAGCTGGTCAGGTCGGTGTTTACATTCAGTCACTACAGAGAAGATCTGGTGGTGGGGGGGGAGGGAACGGATGTTACTGAAACATGTGACCTGCACGTTTAGATTCAAACCATGAAGAGTAAACATGTTTGATTCATTTTAAACTTTTCAGTATCCTTGGGACCTTAGTATACAATTAATTGTGTAACCTACAGAAAGATGTAAACTGTTCCACCTGCACTTCAATGAGAGTTTATAACTTTCAACCTTGAGCCCCATCTTACTCTTTGTTCTGTATGTTGATCACAACCCAAAATACTTGATTCTGCACATTAGTAACAATTCTAGTATTTGGAAATATCGGTAGATTGTAGAAACTCTGGGCTGCTGTAGTACAGACGTCACCACAGACACATTAAATAAATTGCTCCAGTCAGAAATGACACACAAGCCTAAATACCCTATTTCCTTTTCTAGCAACGTCTGGTAAACGTTCCACTCAATAACTTCTATTAATCATGAGTTAGAAGCTTCTTCTCCTGCAGTTCAGTGATCTTATCAAACCATAACCCTTCAACACATATTAAATCTACAATGAGAACTTATTGATTAGTGATTATTACTTATGAGTACTTTAAGACGTGTAGATGGAAAGGCTCTCTAGGAGTAAGGATGGGCCGAGAATCACCAGAACATTATTCTAATGTTTAAATCAATGCCTGAAGTTTTGAAGGAAAGTTGATATTTCATCCTCTGCAGTGCATAAGACCATACAAGATTCAGGGAATATTGAGGAATTCTGAAACTCTTCATTCCCTCAACGCCTTTAAACGGCTTTACGTTTTGGGGGAACTATCAAAATTTAGATATATGTTTATTTAAAAACAATACAAGTCATGAGGTCAAACATCAAATAATGTGCTTTTGTGTTTTTATTGTAACAAAGGTCAAAGATCATCACATACAGTTCCAACTTTGTCTGATTTCGGTTTGTATATTGTCATTGAAGTGCTTTGACCATGTTGTGGTTGATCATTTATATATGTAGTGTGTTTTCAATTCTCTTACTGATAGAAAGTGTTTCTTGTTGTCATTACTATTTGTGATTATGTATATTTGTGTGCAGCTGAACACTGATGTTTGGACAGTTGAACATCTGTCACCTCTGGAAGCTGCAGTCTGTGATTCTGTGTCACGTGTTCACGGTCATATCAACTCTCAACGCAGATGAGATGTTATAGTGACTTTAAATATTAAACCCTGTGATAGTGATGAGTCACACACTGTCAGGAAGTAACTCGGGTTGTGACTCCAGCATCAGAGTGTGTTTGCAGGAACCAGGATAATCTGAGTTTCATGAACAAAGAGCCCAAAGAGTGGAAGGTTGTCAGGTCGAGTCTCGGGACGAACTTCTCCTCTCGACCTCCGACAGGTTTTTATGTGAATCTGAAGTTTTATAAACGTTTCAGAGAGAAACGCAGAGGAGAGTCCGCGAGCAGCGCGTCACCCGGCGGCCGACGGAGCCACTTCCGAGGCTTCCTGGAGGAAACACGGACTCGTCTTCAAGTTCCGACTGTTTCCTGACGAAGAGGAACTCCTCCGCTTCCGGTTCGACTCCTTCTCTCGCGTTGTTGTGTCCAGCAAAAGAGAATTTGAGACGTTTGTTGTTGAGGAGAAAACACAAGTGCGCGTGCACGTTGAGTCTCCACGGTTCTCATGATGTGTTTAAGTCCCGTCTCTGCAGGAATCTGCATCAGAACCGATCTCCAGCTGATTCGCAGCTTCAAGTCACGATGGCAGAAGAAGTCGCTCCAGCTGCAGCCTCCGCACCGGCCAAGGCCCCGAGGAAGAAGAGCCCCAAGCCCGCGAAGGGGCCCGGGGCCGGGGAGCTCATCAAGGCCGCGGTGGCCGGCTGCAAGGACAAGAAGGGAATCTCCTTCATCGCCGTGAAGAAGCAGATGGCCGCGGCCGGCTACGATGTGGATCACAACGGGCACAACGTGAAACGCGCCCTGGGGAGGATGTTGACAGACGGGGTCCTGGTTCAGCTCACAGGGAACGGAGCGTCCGGATCATTCAGGATGAACAAGACCGTCGAGAAGGCCCCGAAGGCAGTGAAGAAACCAGCGAGGAAACCAGCCCCCAAAGCCAGGAAGCCCGCGACCCCGAAGAAGAGCCCAACCCCGAAGAAGGCCTCGGTCAAGACGCTGAAAGGGGGCCGGAAGTCCCCCAAGCCCGCAGCGAAGAAGGTGAAGAAGGTGCAGAAAGCTCCGGCTGCAAAGAAAGTGACCAAGAAGGTGGAGGCCAAGAGCCCAAAGAAGGTGGAGGCCAAGAAGCCGGAGAAGGTGGAGGCCAAGAAGGTTGTGAAGAAGGCGGTGAAGGCCCCGAGCACCAAGGTCCAGACGGTCGGAACCAGGAGAACAGCCCGGAAGTAGAAGTAGAAGTGGATGTAAACAAACGGCTCTTTTCAGAGCCACCACCCGGTGCAGAGCCAATGTCCTCAGCTAGAGTCGCGTGCTCCAGCAGCAGAGACATGGGTCACATCAAACTATATTTAGTTACTAAACTTTGTTAACAAATCTAGCATTTATTTATTTATTCTAAAGTTCCACGTTTTATCAGTCAAATGTAGTGACATTTACATATTTTATGTATTTACCTGTGAAGTCAGAAGTTCACACTCATCTTCAGGAACAGATTCAAAAACTTTCATCAAACTATTTATTAAAACTTATGATCATGATTAAGATTCACATTTTGTTAACAGGACTAATCTGAACATGTACTGCTAAATCATAATGTAGAAGTTGTAGTTCTATTTATAACTGTTTCTACTGAATGTGTTTTTATAAATATGGTTTTGTATTTATAGAGCTTTTCTAGTCTTGATGACTCAAACAGTAGTTTGACATTCACCTAAACACACATTTATACAGTGCATCTATTCGCACCACTTAGTTATTCTACAGGGCCATCGGGGCTCAGCTTCTTGCCCAAAGACACTTGCAGATGGGTCAGAATGGAGAATCGAACTGCCGACCTTCAGGTTGAGGCCACTCTATCACCTTAATATTAACAGCTATGAACCAATTCAGATTGTCCAGAACATTTCCTTGTTCTCTCGTATTCATACAGACAATAGTCAAATATTTAATAAATTTAAAAAAATGCACAGTTGATTCAGATAAGGTACACGACGCTGAAGGGTTGTGCATTATAAATTATATATATATTTGATAATGGATGATGTCAAATATGTCAGAATACAAACTACATAAAGGTGCAGACCTCAAGTATTTTGGGTTTGAGATCATGATACGGGCCAAAGAGGAATATGAGGATGAAGGTTGAAATTTATAACTTCAATTGAAGAGCAGGTGGAACAGTCCACATCTCAGCACAAATCTATTTTTTCATAATTAATCCTACACTGACAGATCCCAGGGTAATGGAAGGTTTATGAGGAATCAGACGTTTGTTCTTAATGGTTTGAATCTAAACCAGCAGGTCACGTGTTTCATAACATCCGACCCCCCCACAGATCTTCTCTATAGTGACTGAATGTAAACACCGACCTGACAGCTGGGTCATGAGGTTAGTGTTTATATACTGGAGTGATTAATTAGGTGATGCAGCGGG
Organism: Platichthys stellatus; assembly: GCA_016801935.1. Classification (NCBI taxonomy): domain Eukaryota; kingdom Metazoa; phylum Chordata; class Actinopteri; order Pleuronectiformes; family Pleuronectidae; genus Platichthys; species Platichthys stellatus. The sequence goes on from CM028868.1 coordinate 16,289,947, forward strand.
ACTTTGACTCTTCAGTGCGGGTGGGTGGCTCTTAAAAGAGCCGTTGTGTGGTGAGCGGAGTGCGGGCAGGTTAGGCTCTCTACCCGCGGATGCGCCGGGCCAGCTGGATGTCTTTGGGCATGATGGTGACCCTCTTGGCGTGGATGGCGCACAGGTTGGTGTCCTCGAACAGGCCGACCAGGTAAGCCTCGCTGGCCTCCTGCAGAGCCATGACGGCGGAGCTCTGGAAGCGCAGATCGGTCTTGAAGTCCTGAGCGATCTCCCGGACCAGGCGCTGGAAGGGCAGCTTGCGGATCAGCAGCTCGGTGGACTTCTGGTAGCGGCGGATCTCTCTGAGAGCCACGGTACCGGGTCGGTAACGGTGAGGCTTCTTCACTCCGCCGGTGGCCGGGGCGCTCTTCCGGGCGGCCTTGGTGGCCAGCTGCTTCCTGGGAGCCTTCCCTCCGGTGGACTTACGGGCGGTCTGCTTGGTTCGAGCCATTTTCCTCTTCAGTCAGTTTGTGCCGATGCAGCGGAGAGAGGCGCTCTTTATACAAGCTGCCGCACCCAGCTCTGCGCTGATTGGTCCTGGCCGGTGGAACCGCGCGCTTTATCTGATCAACGATTGGACAAAAGGAATTTGAAAGTTCAAAGTAAACCAATCATCCACGTTGGCGGGTTTTGGCCTCAACGATGACATTATACCAATCACGTGTTCAAAGATTCAGAAACTGTTCAAATGTTCTTTCTGTAGATTTTAGAGCCCAGCCAGTAACAGTACAAGTACACAGAAGCAATACACAGAGTTAATAAGAAGTATCAATACACAGAGTAAATACACAGAGTAAATAAGAAGTATCAATACACAGAGTAAATAAGCAGTATCTATAACAAGAGTAAATACACATTATCAATTCACAGTATAAGTAATGAGAGTCAATATTCACTTCAAGCAAGAATTAAATTAATATTGTGGCACATTTCTCTCATTTAACGCAAAAAGTCAACAGGTTGTATCATTTAGTTTGTAGAATATGTTTTTTTCTTTACTGGAATATGCTTTGTCTCTGCTGTCTGATGTAGTAAATACCAACTTTGGCTTTTCACATTAACACTAGGAGAGATGTTTGTGTATATTATTTTCATCATTATTTGTATAAAATAATCATTAAAACATGAAAAATATTTTTGAAAAACTATTTGTCTGGTGAGTGTTAGATCTCAGTCAACCTGTCCATGTGTTACCAAACAAATATTAATATTAAAAATGAAGGCTTTAGTGTCAACAAACACACTGTTTCCAGAATGTACACACTTGTGAAGTATTTGAAAGTGTTTTTGTAGATTGCTGTGGGTAAATAGTAGCATGTCAAAATATTATTTTAACCATTCAAAAATACCTTAATGTAGTACTTCATGAAAAACTTGACATTTACCATTAAATTGCATTTTTTTCTGTCATAATTTATTTAAAATTATAATTATTACAATTTGAGGATAACAGGAGGGCTAAGGGAGAAAAAAATATTTGTTTGACCACTGTTTTACACTCAATATTCACAGAGTAGTAAGCACACAAGGTATATTTGTCAAGATTGATAATACTGTAAACTACTTTAGAGAATGAATTCCTCTGACCTTAATGTCACAGCCATGTCTCGGCAACCACACATGACTGTGCTGTTCCTCAAAGTCCTCTGACTTTGAGGAACAATGGCTTCATACGCTTCTTTACTATTCCAATTATAACCACCAGGGGGGAAAAAACACCTCATGAACAACACAGATCACTGATTTGAGAAAGGACAACACGCCCTGCAGTGGAAAACTGCAATTGGATTTAAAAACAATTATTTTCAAATGTAGAGATTACGCAGGATATCTGTCTTCAATTGTATTAACAATGTTATATTATCAGTTTAAAGTGGCTGTTTAAATATTGATGGACATATCGGTAGAGTCAGGACGGTTACTCTCTATAGAGAAAGTGTGTGGCTCTTAAAAGAGCCGTTGGTTTATGTCTCCGCAGAGTGGTTTACTTGGAGCTGGTGTACTTGGTCACGGCCTTGGTGCCCTCAGACACGGCGTGTTTAGCCAGCTCCCCGGGCAGCAGCAGGCGGACGGCGGTCTGAATCTCCCTGGAGGTGATGGTGGAGCGCTTGTTGTAATGAGCCAGACGAGAGGCCTCACCGGCGATGCGCTCGAAGATGTCGCTCACGAAGGAGTTCATGATGCCCATGGCCTTGGAGGAGATCCCAGTGTCGGGGTGGACCTGCTTCAGCACCTTGTACACGTAGATGGCGTAGCTCTCCTTCCTGGACTTCCTCCTCTTCTTTCCGCCCTTACCGGGGGCCTTCGCCACCGCCTTCTTGGAGCCCTTCTTGGGCGCTGGAGCCTTCGCTGGTTCCGGCATCGCGTCTGAGGATCAGATGAGATGTGAGGGGGAGGAGCGGTGGAGCGGATTTAAACACATCACATGCAAATGAGGCTGTGCGATCCCCCCTCAGTCCAGCGCCACTCTGCGGCATATTTCAGAACTTATTGGATAACTATAAAAACAATAAAGTGAAAAATAAACGTGTGCTTTAACGTACAATGTTTTTAACATTATCACCAGTTATTCAATAAAGTGGATGTGAGATAATAAAGGCAAATAATAATTCATAGTTGAACCTGTTTTGTGTTTTGAGAAGTTTCCACATTGGAACATCAGGTCTCCATGAAACATAAGAAGTGAAAGATAATTGTATTAATATGGGAAAAACTGTGCCTCATTTACTTTTTGTTAAATAGTAAATAGTCAAATATGTAAAGTATCATATTCGATTTGTTGAATGAATTTACTATGACCGCTTTTGATTTAATTCTATTTGAACCTTTTGCCCATTTTTACACAGCAGGATGTTTTTAATCAGGAACTAACATTGTTTTGTGTTCAATGACAAACAAACCTCTATTCTTCTATTAGCTTTTATCATGATCAGAAATAGAAGTGTTATTAATACATGAGATTGTTTCTGTGCTGCATTTACTGAAGATGGAATTGAAGTGAATGTTGACGTCAAAGCAAGTTTTCTAAGTTTTTATTGATAAAACTGTGAGTAAGATGATCAGGTTTTTTATTTGATCTTCATTGTTAATCAGAATTAACAGACTTGCGGTCTGTTCGAAATGCAAGTCACTGGCTCCACCCAGTGGCCCAATAATGAATTACAAGGCCCCCCCCCCCCCCCCCCAGTCAAACACACAGTTGAGTTTGTTTCAGTTTATTTCGTAAGTCTTCTGCATATGTTATCAACAATTTAACAAACAGGATTCTTTTTTGTTAAAAACACAACGTAACATTAACGGGATGAGGTTTAACATGTGATACACTTCAACCACCTTTACACAGAGAACGTCAGAAAAAATTTGGCTTATTCAGACCAATTTGGCAGCGTTTGTTTTGGGGACGGTGTCGGTGGAAGGTGGTGCTGGACGGAGGCAGCTCCACTCGCAGGCAGCAGAGTCCACGGACTCCACACGGAAGGGAAGCTGCCTCCACTACTGTTGGCAGAACACATCATCAGGGGGCGGAGTTCAGTCAAAACCATGCAATAAAAAAAGAAGAACTACCATAAAAAAAGAAACCAAACACTTGTATGTTTTCCTACTAACACTTGCTTTTCAAGCAACTTGTTAAAATGCTGAAACAGGTGGATTCAGGTGAGACGGACTTGTGGACCAGTTTGTGCCTTCGAGGGTTTTTCATCGTTTCTGTTTCAGCTGCATAAAAAAGAAAAACTTCAGAAGAGATTTCTTTCATTTGTGAGAACTGTGACGACTCTGGTGTCCAGAAGACACAGAAGGTTTCTCCTGACATGTTCTTCAAACCTTCAACCAAACCTGATATGTTCCTGTGGTGTCAGGATCCTTTTCTCTCATGTGGCTTCTCTTGATAATCAAGTTATCAAATTAAGGATTTGTTCCACTGCCACACATCAAGGTTTTTAAAGTCCATACACTTGTTAAAGTTGTTTTCACCTTTGTTTAGATGAATGAATAAAGATTCATTCTGAAAAACGGGTGAAAATAAAACCACTGATCTGAAAACACGACAGAAAAGTTTGGTTTTGTGAAAGTGACGATTCCCTGAAAGGCTCAAACGGAGGCAAGTGAATCACTGATGCATGAAATCAATACGCCTGAAGAATGATTACGTGTGTGTGTGTGTGTGTGTGTGTGTGTGTGTGTGTGTGTGAGGTATATGGAGGATGCTGATAGGACGTCAGGGATAAGGCTGGATATCTCCCATCTACACATTACATGGATTAGCAGCTTCAAGGATTCACAGAACACGATTCACAACGACAGGAAACAGGGTTGAAACAATAAAACTGGAGTTACTGTAAATTCTCAAATAGCCACACTATTTAACTGATCATTTTTATTTTATGTTACACAAATAAGGTGTAACCTCGACACTCCAGGAACCGGTTCCACATCCAGTTCATGGTAATTTATTCCCTGGGATTCACTGGTAGATCGGACAGTGACCAGTCTGAGACGTGTGGACCACGTGAACCTCCCTGCACTGACCCGACGCAGTTTGAAACTACTTCAGAAAACAAGGCACAAATCTAACAAACATTTAGTTTCTCACTTCCTCAAAAACATCTGGATGAAAAAACAGGTTTGATTGAAGAAAAATACAGATTTTAAACGCTAATTCCTATGAATCCAGAAATTACACATTTCCCTGCTAGAAGCAAAAAACAGATGCAGTAAATAAATATATGAATGTGTATAAAAATTAAATAAATACTGTAATCTGGGTTCATGTTATTGAGCGTGAGATATGTCGATGCTAGCTACCATGTTAGATTGGATTGGAAACAGTCACTGCTCGTAAAAACTTTCAAGAATAAAATATATATATAAAAGGATAAATATTTCTAATATTCTTTCATCCAAATGGTTTGAAGGGGATTCTAGAAATACCTGCAGCTGTGGGAGTCTTTTTTACTGATTGTCTACGTTTTATCAAGATTGTATTTAGAATATCTGGGGGTTTGTTTTGGGACTTTGGGTTTTAGGACTTTGGGTTTTAGGACTTGTTGACTTGTTGACGTGTTGACTTGTTCCCGGTGACACATGAGGTTTAGAACCAACTGGAACCCGGTGTTAGATTTAGCAGAGCAGGCTGTGAACCCAGCAGATGAAACAGTGGAACCTTTTGGTTTAACGCAGTTCAGTTGAACACAAACTTTTCTTACATGTTTAACCTTCATGATTATTTTTAAATCTGTTAACTTTGTGTGGGACATTTTAATGACACCTGATCATTGCTTGTCTTGCATTTGAGAATTTACAGTATTTCATCTCCCACTCGCTCATCCTCTCCGACGTGCACACACTCATGTCACTTATAGTTGCTCGACTGATATGTAGGAGGAAGTACAAAATAACAGCAAAGAGAACAGGCCACACAAAGGTAGAGAATACTAACGACTTCAGGTTCAAGCCCCTGAACGTAACAGTAGAAACCAGAACAGCTCGAGAAGTCCCACAGCCGAGCCGATCTGGCTGCTCGGCCCCTGGGGGGGGGGGGGTTCTGAGATAGGCTATGGCTTTGGCCCTGGTCCGAGCAGGAAGGAATGTAGTTGAGGAAAACTTAACTTGAACAAATCGTCTTTTAGCAACAACCAAACGTCTTCATTCCATTCACGTATTTTTTTTTTTCTCTCCCCTCATCTGACTTATCGTTTTAGAAAAATAGAAATCAGGAAAACATCGTTACAAAAATAAACCAAAAAGTTTGTCCAAAGTCTAAATCCACACGACAACTCCACATAAATATCCACTGATATTGCACAGCAAGGGATTTCTTCTGATATGAAGTAAATCACTGACACTATTTGTAGAAAAAAAGAACATTTTAGGACATTAACATAATGGAACGTTTTATGTCCTGGCTCAGAGAGACAAAGCAGCCCCCCCCAGGCCCTCGGACATCAGGCAGATTGATCCTCTGTCCTCACCAAGGAAAACCAACGAAAGATGCAAGAAAACAAAAAGCTTCAGAAGTATCACTGGTGAATTTTGGTTGAAGGCACAAAGTTCCAAAAGTGGGTGTTCCACGCTGCAGCAGCAGTGGGTTCGATTCCGGGGGGACGGGTCCTGTGGTGAAGTGTCCTGATGGTCGGAGGGCAGGGTTCCCCTCTGTGGACACACAAGACACAACAGCATGAGGACGAGACCTGGAAGTCACTGGCACAGTTTGAAGATGCTAATATATTACATGTGGAAATATGCATTTTCAGATATCGTTTGTTTATAAATCTTTTATTATCATCGAGCATCTTTGCACATCTGTTGATTGTGATTTTATTAAATTGTGAAGTTTTTGTAGCCTCGACAATCAGCTCCTGTTCAGGTTCTATCACCAATTAGATGGAGAGCCCCCCCGTCTCTAACATCTTCCTGGGAGTTAATCCTGCTGCAGCGGCAGATGGAGCTGGAGCCTCCCTGGCTGTGCCCTCCAGCTCCTGTAGTTATGAATGATTGCACGGTCTTAGGCATTAAGTTGGATCAGTGTAATCCACGGCAGCATATGCAGCAGCAGCTCGCTGGGACCGATCCAGCAGGAAGGAGAACTTTCCCTTCTTCACCTCCTCACACGCAGGACACCACACACACCTTCCTCTTTACTGACTCTGCAGGTTTATTCTCAACAACATATCAAACAGGTCGAGTTGATTTTGCTCACGTGTCGTCGGCAGCAGGTTTTTGAATCAGGACACGGAGGATTTAAGGATTTTAGGATTTCAACCGACGCTGGAGGAGATTGGGTGAAGTTACCTGAGCAGGTGAACCGGTGGCCGAGCGGCTTCATGTCGCTGAGCTCTCAGGGGACAGAGAACCAGAGGATACAGAGAGATTAAGCTCTCGTGGCTTTAAGCCTTTTAGTCTGAAAGAAATGTTCATTTGAATGAACTGTGTGAACTCATCGTCCCGCCGGGAACACGCTAAGCTAACGAGTGCGCCGGCTCGTTATCTCCCAGAACTTTATTTACCTCTTAAATAAATATATATAATTGTGATTAAATAAAATAAAACGCAGCAGAATATGAACCAATTGTCCGGTGATTGAAACTGAGGAGAGAAGGTCGACGAGTCTCTGAATTGAATTGTGAAGAATTTCTTAAATTTGGGGAAAAGGGAAAAATCAAAGTACAGATCAAATATTCTTGTTTCTATCACGTCCCACAGATCAAACCAGTTTCATCTCCCAGTGGACAGCGACTCAGATCCTGGACTGGTTTTGTTTCTCTCTCTCTTTCTCTCTCTCTCTCTCTCTCTCTCTCTCTCTCTCTCTCTCTCTCTCTCTCTCTCTCTCTCTCTCTCTCTCTCTCTCTCTCCGGGTCACATGTGGATTTCTTGTATATTCTCAGAAGATAATAACTTGAAACGTGACATCGTGCTTCACATCTGCTCAAACTAAAGCCACTGGAGATGACGTGTGAGAGAGACTGGGACCAGTGGATTCCCTTCAGATCGACTGACGATGGGAGAAGCTGCTGCACAGAGACTGGATCATCATGTGGATTTGATCAAACCCTCGAGTTCAAAGGGACCTTCTCCTGCCGGGGGTTCGATGCCCCACACGTTCTCTGTGGTCGTTTGTACGTCGGCTCAGAACAGAATGTTCTCTGATGTTCTGATGATGAACTAACACGACCCTGACTGAGGGTTTCTCTCTGTTACTAGAGGAATAATATTCATGTATAACTTCTAGGGTATTAACTCGTAATGGAGCATTAACGTTGTTGTTCTTTTAGGTCAGTAATCTGAGCTGCTGGTTGAAGCACTTTATAAACTCTCCACCAGGTGGCGCTGCAGGACTTCTCCTTTGAGTGAAGAAGCGGTGACACTTTGCTCCTGTTCAGTTTTGTTCTGGAAACGACTTCATATCAAGAACTGAGTTCCTGAACCTCCTGAGGACAGAAGCAGCTCGTGTCTCTGCTGGTTCACAACGAGACGACTGGGATTCTGGTTCCACTGGTTCCACTGGTTCCACTGGTTCTTCTGGAGCATGAACCTGTCGTACGATGCAGATTCAATAACTTCTCTGTTCTTTTGAATTGTTTATTGGAAACTACACAATAAGAATATCTGCATAGAGAAAAGTGTGTGTTTGTGTGTGTGTGTGCGCTTGTGTGTGTGTGTGTGTGTGTGTGTGTGTGTGAGTGTGTGTGTTAGATCTGATGATTCATTGTGAACATCACGCTAACCTTCAGGCTGTTTTTTCAAAGAGTGGAAGATTTTTTTTATTATAATTTTTTCTTTGGTTTCTCGTAGAATAAGGCTTTATTTGTGGTTGCCATAGTTACTATGACCTTGACCTTCGACCTTTCAAGGGTATGTTATTTAAATCTTTAGATTAAACGTCCACATCAGTTTTTATACTTTGAGATATAAATTACTGTCGAGCTTCTATTAAAAATGAGGAGACGGCAGCACAATCAGAAGTGGAGGAGGTGAAAACAGTAAACAAGAGGCAACCAGAATATTATTATACAAAAAACTATTAACTATAATTATAGAGAATAATGAAACAGTTCTCTCCAGATGTTGAATATGATTTGCTTTAGGAACAGTCGAATGTGAGAGAACCTGAACCTCCTGATGAGGAGGAGGAGGAGGAGGAGGAGGAAAAGGAGGAGGAGGAGGAGGAGGAGGAGGAGGAGGAGGAGGAGGAGGAGGAGGAGGAGGAGGAGGAAGAGGGGGAGGGGGAGGAGGAAGAGGAGGAGGAGGAGGAGGAGGAGGAGGAGGAGGATGAGGAGGAGGATGAGGATGAGGAGGAGGAGGACGAGGAGGAGGAGGAGGAGTGGCTGTGGGATGTGTTTTTCACCAGGACCCTCGCTGACCTCGGGCTGTGATGATGGCGGCGGATCACGTAGCGCTGAGCATTATGTACTTAATGACAGACACAGCAAATCCTGCAGCAGGTTCCAGTCGCTGCTGCAGACGACTTATCCTGATCCAAAGTGTTTCACACAGACACGAGTTTGAAACAGGATCTGTTCACATGTCCGACCTCAGCCGAGGAGCAGAAATAACACAGCATCAAATCTGGAGGCAGGAATTGACCGAATCCAAATGTGTTCTCACACCAAACCCACGTAATCCCCGGGTCGGCCGCTTCCTGCGGGAATTATGGGAAATGTGACGGGGGGGGGGGCACTTGAGTGGAGTCCAGCTGTCACAGAGACATGTTGACAGGAGCACGAGGGGACAGAGAGACATGTTGGACTGAACTTCATATCTTCACAGCTCTGTCTCCTACGCTTCCTCCAAATGAGCATAAAGAATAAAACATAAATCCCAAAACACTCAAACCACAGCCGTCATGAGAAGCACACGTGTCTGAACCAAACCTCTCATCTGGTAAATGATTGATTCACAGGCTGAACGTCGACCTGCAGTTTGTCTGGAGGAGAAATGACAGAATCATAAAAACCAAAGAGATTAATCCTCTGAACTGGATTTCATCTGTGGAGATGTTTCTGAACCTTTCAGGAGAAAGTCCAAACAAACAGGGAAAGTAAAGCTATGAACTGAGGTTCATACAGAACAGATTAAAAACAAGGAAAATGTATAAACACAATCCTTCAAAATAAAAGTCTCCACTTAATCCGGAGGAATTTAAAAATGCCCTGTTCATGATTTAAAGCAACAAACTACATCAAACTGAATGTTCAGACGTATGTTTGAAGCTTCATGTGAATCACGTTTAAAGACCAAAGTGTTGAGCTTTAGATTAACGAGCGTTCATCTCGACGCCGACTGGACTTCACCCCCTCGTCCTGCTCAGGAGACCAGACGTCCTCCTGCAGAGACGCTCAGGAGACACAGTTTGTCCAGCACCAGCGGCCGAGTGGCACCGGCTCTGCAGCGGTTTCAGTGTTACATCACCGAAATGAGCCGAGCACAGAGTCCTGCCTCTGAGTGACTGGGAGGTTAGATAACAGGACAACACGCGAGTGAGAGCACCACGGAGACAACGCTCTGTATCTCTATAGATCCAGAACCCTAACCCTATGTGCATATATATATAACCTTTCAAATTAAAGTACTAATTAATACTTTCATGACGGAGTTTCTCAAATGGACGAATCCTCAGCTTCTCTGCAGCTCAGAGGTTTTTCAGCTCCACATCCTGTCCTCTCGTCGGCCTGACTCACTCTGGACCGGCCTCCACCGCCGCCGGCCTCGGGCTCTATTGAAGCCGCGTGGTTATCGGCGGGCGACAGATGAAATTCAATCAAGCGAGGCCCGCTGTGATTGGCTGCCGGGAGCATGTGACCTCCCGGGTCTGCGGCTGTGATGCTGTGACACCAACGGCAGCTCTGCTCTGATTACTACAAACCCCCCCCCCCCCACATTCTGTCTATTTGCATCCCGGGTTGGACATGGTGAATATTATGAGTAATTAAATCTGTGTGTTCATGCACGGCTGATGTGGCACATGCAGCCGAACGTGCCACTGAAACATCAGGAGGAGAAAGTGTTGCATGACGCAGCCGTGCCTCCTCGTCTGTGAATAATCAGACAGGATTTTCCCTCTTAGGTCCTAAAAATAGCTGCTGAATTCAGGAGGGGGTGTTACCGCCCGTCCTCTCAGCCGAGGGGCCAGCCTCATGAACCACAGGGAATCGAACACCGGGAGAATTCACCAGTTCATGACACGAGAGACGACGCTTCCTGTCTCCGGATCTTTGACAGAGATCCGGACCGACCGTGAAAAGATCCGCCTCAGTTTGACCTTTGGTCGAAGCAAATTCGTTTCGCCGCCGCGACAAACGCCGAACGCCCGTTTGTCCCCGGACACCAGATCTGTGTGGACGTGGGCGCCTGGCGGGGGGGTCACCCGGGCCCCGGGGCCCCGTCAGGCTGTCACTGCTCCGAAAGGCTCCGCCTCCTGTCGCAGCTCGGACCTGGTTCAGTCTGAGGAACCTGCTGCCTGGTGGAGAACCGGTTCTCTATCTGTTCTCCTGGTTCTGAGCTGAAGCTAAACGTCCCAGTCACGTGTTCTACGGAACCATCAAAACCAGCAAACGTGTCTCATAGAAGTGGACGTGTCAGGTGTTATTCAGATTAAAGTTTGTTCTGAAACAGTAGAGATCAGAAGATGGAGTCAGATCAGATCCTGTGTCTTCTCATCTTCATGAGAATCAGCGAGTCCTTCCTCTTCCTCGATCTGCTGTGACCTCAACATGGAAACCCTCTCATCCTGTTTCTCTCTGTTTCCTCTTCTTGTTTCCATCCTGCTGCAGTGAAAAGTCTCTCTGGTCTCAGATCTGTTAGTCTGAATAAACCCACATGCACCTCTGTGCCCACGGCCCTGTCTCCTCTGCTCCTCTCTCTCCTGCCCACGTTTTATTTAACAGCTCAATCTGACCTCTGATCTGTCGGACAGACGCTCTGCAGCTCGATGCCTTGCCCAGCTGCCCGACGTGTTGCTGCACACGCTGACCTTTCTGTTCTCGCTGCTGCTTGGACCAATCAGCCGGCTGCGTTATGTAAACACGTCACGTTCACACGGAGCTCTGAAGCCTCCACGTGAGCGTGAGATGCTCCTGCACACTGGTCACTTCACCACAGGAAACAGATTTCCTCACTTCTTGTTTCAAATCTAACGTCAAATATCATTCATTCATTCATTCATCACATTTTTGATAGAAGTCAAAAACCTTTATTTGTTAAACAGATGTTCAATCTTTCCCTCTGAATTGTTTCAGTGAACAGAACAGAAATATCTCTCATTCATGATTCTGTGATTAATCATGTTTCATTAACCAATCAAATATGATGTAAAATATACTTTTTCAAAAGTAACTATGGAATATATATATATATATAAATGAAATTTGTATTTGACCTAATAAAACGATTTCAGATTTAAAAACTAGTTTGTGAGTGACTCAGACTCCAGAGGCCGAACGCTGTCTCTGGACCAACAAAAGCTTCTGTAGCATCGCTGACGTGTGATTGGCTGCTGGCAGCAGCACCCTGAGGTGTCCTCATCATCGTCTTCCTCCTCTTCATCATGTTCACATTCACTAGGTGCCGTGTTGCCCGTGGCATAGCTGCAGAGCTGCACTCAGAGCAGATGATGCAGAAGATGGCAGCGGCCGCTCATGTGGAAACGTTGCATTCACTCAGTCTGGTTAGATAACACTCGTCCTCTTTGTTTGCTTGTTTTCTGCTTATTTGATTTTTCTCTTTCTGCTCGTAGAACCCCCCCCCCCCCCCCGCGTCAGTCTCTGTTTCCTCTTATTGAAAATGTTCTTTAACGCTTAGAATTTACTGGATATTTACATCACTGACTTACTCAACCTTAAATTTACCATTTTCAAATATTCTCTTTACCCAAACTCACGCACACTAGTTTCATATATATATATATATCTATATCTATAGATATATATATATATATCATATTGAACTATCTGATTGAAGAGCCTCCTCATCGCCCCCTGGTGGCTGGCTTCAGTACAGGTCATGGACTCTGCCTCCTCCATGTTAGCTCAGATCTCAGATCACGTGTTTCTGTCCTGGATTTCTTCTTTTCTAATTCCAGCACTACCAGTTCACCCAGGGCCTCGGGCGGAGGGGGGCGGGAACATGGAGAGGGAATAATTAGCATTTCACTGGAGTGAACGTATCCTCGATGATTTCCACTGTAAAGATAACTGCTGTTCTCGCAGGCTACACAATTAGGTTATATAAGCTCCTGTGAGTCGTTCATGTCACAGACCTCGAGCCATCGGAGCAGCTCGTCTGAAAACCTTTAATTATCACTCGCCACTGAGGCGTCACTTCCTCTCCACTCGCTCGCACACGCTGCACGAGGATCAGGTTTGAAGAACGCACACGAGGACGTGGTGACTTCACGCTCACACGTTCTGCTGCCGAGTCGTGTCACACAAAGCAAAGTGCAGTGATGTGTGTTTCTGATCTAATCTCCAGCTGTTAAACCGTGGAGGGGATGACGTCATCGTCTTTACAACGGAGCGTCACATGACGTCATCACCAGGAAGACGAGCTCTGGCCTCAGTGTCCTGGTCAGTGATTGACAGATAGTTCGTCCAATCACCTGCCGATGATCTAGAAACCGGCCCTCCTCTAAAGGAGCCGTCACAGATGGTCTATGCTTTTGTAGAATCATTTTTTATTCGTAACTCGTACGATAACTTAAACTTAAAGTCACTGATCGTCTTGATGTACTGACCCTGAGCCTCCTCCAGTAGAAACCAGATCACACCTGATGCTCCTCAGAAACAGAATTCATAACTTTGTCATTTATAAAACCTTGGATGTGTTTTTTCCCAGAAGCTTCACATTCCGTCACAAACACACAAACACACAAACACACAATCACACAATCACACAAACACACACGTCTCTCTGTCGTTCTCATCGTCAGCCAGGACGAGCTCAGCCTCATCTTTCCTCTCTCCCTGCTCTCCAACTTTTTCCGAGCAGCAGTGGCGGTTGCAGCTGAGGACTGACAGTGTGTGTGTGTGTGTGAGTGTGTGTGTGTGTGTGTGTGTTATGTAACTTCCTCATCGCTTTGTCTCTCCTGCTTCCAGCGCTCTCCCAGCCTGTGGGAGCAGAGCAGGGTTAGAGGAGTCAGTAGAAAGAAGCTAATCACCCTCCATGTTTTCAGATCCTCGTCTCTGCCTCCTCGTTCAGAGCGTTAACTCCTAAACCTTCATCTCCATCCGAGTTCCACTGCTTCACTCCTGACAGTCCCGTCTGAGAGGAGCTAATCATGGCCGACGGGTCAGTGGAGTGACAGCGGTGTGATTAGTTGAGCTGCAGCAGCTCCTCAGAAACGTCACGCGAGGCGAGATGCCCCCGGATTAAATGCTCTCATGGGGGTAAAAATAGAAGCATGATAATGCATCACATGTAAATACTGTACTTCTTATGTGTGCTCATTTGTCAGAATGGTGGAGAACGGCCTGGCCCCAGATTACAGAGCAGTTTGGATTAGTCATGGATCCGCTCCATCGCTCAGCTCGCAGTGAAATGAGATGTCCATCAGGTTCACATGCAAAGTTGCTTTTTAATCTATTCCAAGTTTTTGAGGACAGAGCTTAAAAGTTTAGGCTCAAATCCCGCCCAGATATTTTAGGTCAGAGAAAACACGACAGAGAAATGATTTATGAATTTGACTTGAGCGAAAGAAAAACCTGCACGACCACGAGGAAGTGAAATGTTCAAAGTGTTTGTTGATTATCAGTAAATATGATTTAATTATGATTAAACCAAACGGAGAGAAGAGTTTAACTCGTCCACCAATCAGGAGATCTGTTTTGATGACCTCACTCTGGAAAGCAGGTGGAAGTGAAAACTTCAAGATTCATTTTAAAGGAACCGGGTCCAGTCCATTACTGAGAAGGGGTCAGGGGTCAGGGGTCAGGGGTCAGTCCAACTCTCCTCCTTTCTTCACCAGAACCACCTTCTTGATCCTCACCAGTCTGGATCAAGGCCACTCAACTGCCTCCTCCCTGTCTCCTAGCACCTTGTCTCCTCTGTCCTCATCCTTCTGGACCTTGCTGCTGCTCCCTCACGTCGAGCGACAGCTGTCACTCAACAACCCCCCCCCTGTCTGCTGCCCTGGCTCCTGGTGGGAGGAGACTCCTCTCCTCAGACCACACCTCGGTGAAGAAGTATCTGGGTCCAGCTGCACTCACACGCCGCTCTCAGGTTCCTGCAGAGGAGAGCGAGGAACCTTCCTGGTCTCTGTGGCCTGAGACCTGTCAGCTCATGATCTGTCATCATCTCACTCTGTGTGGACCTCTGACTAGAGCTTGACTGGTCGAGTGGTTTTCATGTTCTGAACACAAAGCCTTTCAGTCTTCTGACCAGAGCTGGATATTACCCATAATCCTCTGCTTCCTGTGTTAACGCTGATGTCATGTGGACATGAAGGAGCAGCTCAGGACCTCAGCAGTCCAGCACCCTGAGGTTCCTCCTTCACAGAGAACTCCTAATCCAAGTCACAAGTCAGATGTTCCTGGTTGGAGCTGCAGCAGCCGGGCTCCTCTCACGCAGCTGCAGCGCAGACGCCAGTTCACCAGATTACACGGCAGCTGAGGCTCTGCCAGAATTACTGGAGTATTGGACGGTGTCCCAGGGGCTCTTGGGTAGTCCTGTTATATCTGGCTAATTGATGCGTCCAGCAGATAACAAAGGCTGGAGAGCCGATCAGGAGGAGGGGGAGCAGTGACAGCTTTACAGGGGTTAGACTGTACGGCCAAAAGTATATGGACACCCATATATTACAGTCATGTGTATTAATATAACACAGGACGATGCAAAACTCCATCATAGACTTCAGCGTTAAGAGAAGAACAGAAACACACTTCACCAAGTCCGTTCAACACCTTCCCTCCATACAACACAGAACATAGTCACCGTTATATAAATGTTATATAAACTTAATGCATCCAGCTGAGCCAAAAGATTCTTATGAAAAGATCTTTAGAAATGTTTTCCATTTCTAAAAATGATGATTTAGAAAAGCAACGTCCCTGAGCTTCAACTCAACCTTAGAGGTAAACTAGAGGTTTATGAATTTTTTAAATGTCGGTAACATCAGGAGAAGTTAAGATGCAGTAAAATGCTTCAGAGCTGAAGCTGCTGTCACTTCTCATCTGTGCTCTGTGATCGTGAGCATTTGGCTTTGTTCATGCTCGTGTTGCCTTCAGCCACGATTAACATCTAAACACTATTCACATCCATCGGTCGCTGAGGAACACAAACCAGGAGATTCAATGGAAACAGGTCCATCACTCTTCAGAGGAACGAGCCCCTCCGACCAGAGCAGACGTGACGAGGCTGTAATTACTAAATGAAATCACATGAAATTAATAAAAGATGCAGCGAACATGAACATTGTCTTTTGGTCGACTGCGTCCAGATGCTGCACCGCTGGCACCGTGTCAGTGGAGGTGAGGAAGCTGCAGGACGAGGATCTGTCCTGCAGCTTCCTCCCACTGACAGATGCTGAACCACTGGTTCCTTCATGGGTATGAATCCACACACTGTGGAGAGCAAGAGGGAAATGAACAAAGAAAACATAGAAACCCCTGAAATGATTCATGATGGATGATGAGGTCAGATAAAGCTCCATGTTGATGACTTGGCAAAGGAAGAGAACTGAATTTGTTATTTTCTTTAAATTTATTTGATCTCAAGTCCCTTAATAAATATTTGCTTTATCTTTTATGGAATATCTCAATTTATTTTCCCTCAAACATCTTTTCTCTCACAGGAAACTTGTGCTTGAGTCCCAGATGTAAATGTTTGTCTCCACTCACAAATATTCCTTCTCTTCTGCATGTTTGTTCTCACACTCCTGCTCTGGGTTCCCGTTCTGGGTTCCCGCTCTGGGTTCCCGCTCTGGGTTCCCGCTCTGGGTTCCCGCTCTGGGTTCCCGCTCTTGGTTCCCGCTCTGGGTTCCCGCTCTGGGTTCCCGCTCTGGGTTCCCGCTCTGGGTTCCTGCTCTGGGTTCCTGCTCTGCTGTCAGAGTTCTGTGGAGTGAAGCCGTCCCTGAACCAACAGGAAGCAGGTGTGACTGAGGCTCCTCCTCCTGACAGGGAACCGGGGAGAACAGTTCTCTGAGGGCGTTTATGATATTAAGAGGATGAATTCATGAGTCTCCAACATGTGACACATCTAAACAGGTTCTGTAGGAAACGTTGGCCTCAGATTAAATATGACACATGATTCCTCTTCTGAAGCGCATGGTGTGGAGTCAACCATCACTCTCAGCTCATGATACATATCAACATAGAACTTCACACTCTTCATATTTGCTTCTGAGTCTTGACGATACCAGAGAACTTCTGAGCTGATGTCATGTGACCTCGTTTTGTTCGATCTTATTTTAAATTTTTTACCAAGTTTGTGTTGAAGGGAATTCACATTATTAAATTGATTATGTGTCGGATGTGTTATTACACATTTAATGATCAAACACAGTTTCCATCTACTTCTGACAGGTGTATTTTATATATAGATATTTGTATTATAAGGGTTTTACATGTGGATTCTGATGTCATCACAGAGTGTGTCTTTGTAGTATATCGTTTTAAAGTCCCTCATCCGGTGCTGACTGAAACCAAAGGGAACTAAACTCTGCTGGACTTTGATCTCTGTCCATCTCTGGTCCTTGAAGACGCCTTCGTCCCACTTGAGATGTCCGATGTCTCTCAGGACAGACGAGCAGGACGCTGAGGAGCTGTGACTCCAAACACCTGACAGATCTCACCAGTGTGAGGGGGAGCGCTGCAGGAACACTGAACATCGGCTTTGCACCAAAGTTCACCGTGCGACGTTTCTTCATTTTCATTGATCAACTGCTAAAAATATATATTCCCCCCCCCCCCCCCCCCCCCCCCCCCCTCTGTGATGTTCGTTGCAAAGCTCATTGTAATCTGCTTTGAAAGATTTCCAACTGGTCATCCAGGCACAGAGGTCAAATACAAACCCAGCCTTCATTTGTTTTCCAACAGAGTCTGCTCTGCTCGGGGGGGGGGGCACTTCTTATACCTCAACAATCTTCTTCTTTGTCAAACTTTGGATTCAGTTTCTCAAATGAACATAATTTAGGGACATGAAACTACTTTCTATCGTGTGTTTATTTGGGGGAGGTGGATTATAATGGTCATTTATCAATAACATATAATTATAAACACTGTGTTTAATACTATATTAAATAACGTCTGGTATTTTAGAGACGATGTCATAAATGAATCCATGATAATCAATAAGCAGTAAATTAATAAAAGCAGATGCTACAGATGGAACTGGTTTTATCTGCTTTAGATTCCCTTCCCCAGCCAGTCCACTGGTTTACGACCAGAGGTCTGCGTCCCTCCAAATTATTTTTGGGAACAATTTTACTATTTGTTTTTTGTGACACAATAATAAATGACCCCTTCAAACATCAGATTAAACTATTGAACAAATGAGTTGAAGTTCAAACCCAGACATGTTCAACATGGACACAACCACAGCTTCTTAGTTAGAGGTCACAGAGGGGTCTGGGTTCAAGGCTCAAACTGCCAAGCAGAAATCAAAATCCAAACCATCACTACAAATATATTGTTTGAAATTTTATACCAATATAGAAATAATACAAATCTCCTGGATGTGTTTATCAGCTTGGTTTGTTTTTTGTAGAAACCAAGATATACTGAGTTGGACATTTTATATTGTAAATCAAGTCTGTTTAGTATTTCAACATTTTCTCCAAGTTAGTGCCAAAAAGTCACTAAAATGTCCTTATCTAAATAAGAGGTGACGTATATAAAATATCCACAATGACCCAATATTAGCTGCTCCATCAGTATTGATGGATCAGTCCATCGATCCTCATGGAGACGGCTGGTTCTAAAAAAACTAAGTGATGCTCTTGAATATAAATCAGATAAATATAAGAATAAAGTTACAGAAAATGTAAAGACCAAAGTG
Organism: Platichthys stellatus; assembly: GCA_016801935.1. Taxonomy (NCBI): domain Eukaryota; kingdom Metazoa; phylum Chordata; class Actinopteri; order Pleuronectiformes; family Pleuronectidae; genus Platichthys; species Platichthys stellatus. The sequence goes on from CM028868.1 coordinate 16,308,460, forward strand.
AAGAGCTCTCATAAGGTCATTGGTCACTTCCCACCGCTGATGACACGTTATGTAACCCGGTGCCCCTGATGGTGCTCCACACAGAGGAGCTGTCCTTTCAGCACCGGTGCTGAAGTTATGGATTCATATCAGAGACAAACTCACACATCATTCAAAGCGCTTTAGAGAAACAGGTCCTGGGCACTAACCTGGTGTCAGTGTGGCTTCTTCTCTCCAGGTGGTCTCCGCTCTGTCCTTGTGTATTGGCTCATTCCTTCACTTTACTTCCACAAGGTCCTTTACTTCTCAACAACTCAAATGATCATAAACAAGGCTGCTGCTGTTCAGCGTCTGGATCCAGGTCGTCTGGACAAAGGGAAAGTGTTTCACTTCTGTGACAGAACCTGAGCGAAGGGAAACAGGCGTCTGCGTCTCAAAAATATACTTGTTTCTTTTCTGTTTTTCAAAATCTACAATAACACCGTAATCCAATTCATAACTAGTAGGCGTGTGGGAGATATGTACACTTTTGCGGCAACTTTTCTTGTAAACATAATGACTAAATGTAGGGAAGGTAAGAAAAAACAAAATTTGGCTTTTTCTCGTGTTGCAGAATATGGACTGTTTCCTACATTATGTACAAAGAGTGCAAAGAGTCGCCCCCTGGTAACGGTCCTGCTGAGTTCACGGGCCTCCGTGTTGCGTCACGTGCTCCGGGGTTGGGTCAGAACTCTTCACTAAGGGATGTGCTCACCAGATTGAGGCGGATTAAAATGTGCTTTTTATAAATCAACCCCGGCGCTCTTAAAACTTTTCAGGATTGCGATGTGTTGATCCTCCTGCGCCATGTGCAAAGACTTAAGAGCCATTAAGGGGGGGTCACAGTGGGGGGTCTACAGGTCCGTCTCCCGTGTGTTCAGGCAGAACGCGTAAAGGGATCTCTTGAAGTCCATGCTGCTGTTGGCCTTGATGTTCGCCTTCTCTCCAGCGGCCGACGCGTCGTGGTTCTCCGCGTCCTGGGACTTGTTGGAGGATTTACTTCCTTTGCGCTTGAGCTCGGGACTCGCTCGGCCGCTGTTGGGCTCGTCCTTCAGGGAGGACTGGTCCTGGTCCGTCTCCCGGTGGTAGAAGTAGTTGAAGTTGGACACGATGACCGGCACCGGCAGCGCGATGGTGAGCACACCGGCGATGGCGCACAGCGAGCCCACGATCTTCCCCCCCACCGTCACCGGCCTCATGTCCCCGTAGCCCACCGTGGTCATGGTCACCACCGCCCACCAGAAGGCGTCCGGGATGCTGGAGAAGTGAGACTCCGGCTCATCCGCTTCCGCGAAGAACACGGCGCTGGAGAAGAGGATGACCCCGATGAAGAGGAAGAAGATGAGCAGGCCCAGCTCCCGCATGCTGGCCTTCAGGGTCTGGCCCAGGATCTGGAGCCCCTTGGAGTGTCTGGAGAGCTTGAAGATCCTGAAGACCCGCACCAGGCGGATGACCCTCAGGATGGCCAGGGACATGGCCTGCTGCCCGTTCTGGTGCTCCTGGCCCTGCTGCTCCGCCAGCTCCGTGCCCACTGTGATGAAGTAAGGCATGATGGACATGATGTCGATGATGTTCATGACGGTCTTGGAGAACTCGGACTTGCTCGGGCACGCGAAGAAGCGCACGAAGAGCTCGAAGGTGAACCAGATGACGCACGTGGTCTCGATGATGAAGAAGGGGTCGGTGAAGGTGAGGGACGGCCGCGGCGCGGTGCTGTTGTCCAGGCGGTTGGTGACCATCAGCTCCCGCTCGTCCCGGAACTCTGGCAGCGTCTCCATGCAGAA
>CM028868.1:16315261-16318408 GCA_016801935.1 Platichthys stellatus
TCCAGCTTCAACCCAAACAAACGCTCATTGGATGTGAAGCTGCAGCTCGTTCACACTCACACTCGATCTGAAACCACTTGAGTGTAAAAATAAACGGTGTCCATGGCGGGGGGGGGGGGGGGGTCACGTGAGGGGCGGTCACGTGATGTCCTCGCTCCTCGTCCTGGCGTCTGCAGAGGAACCGCCTGAGCTCTCACTCTGCAGAACCGACCACCAGGGCCAAGATGGCCGCTCTTTAAAATGGGCTCCACTCCTCCTCCTCACGAGTGTGTTTCCTCTGGTTTCTATCTCTGTGGGGACCGGAGGAGACTTCACTTAAAGGGTCAGTTCACAGGATGTCAGACTCTGGGGGACATGAGGGCCCAGACATCACGAGGCCCCTGAACAGCACACATTCAGCTCCTCTGCTGGTGTCTGATTAATAATTCGTTTTACAAATTAATATTAGTCATAACTGTGTGTTTTGAGTGTTGTGACCTCACGTGTAGTTTCACAGATGCAGACGAAAGTAATTATGTGTCGTGTCATCTCATGACATCACGTCACATTGTGTCACGTGTCATGTTGTCTTATGTCATATTTTCTCAGGTCGTACATACAGACACGTTGTGTTATTTCATTTCATGTCTTATTGTGTCGTCTCTTCTCATATCCTCGTGTCGTGTCACATTGTGACATAATCCAGCTTTCTGATACACAACACTAGTTGTGTTACATTATGACAATAATAATAATAATACATCTATTAGAGCATGAATCACAATTTTTTGGGGGTTTCAAACTAAATTATTTACATGTTATTATTTAATTTATTCATATTTAACATTATCATGAAAGAAAATCGTAAAATTTGAAAAAATTACTACATAAAGCTTTAAGTACTCAAAAGGCACTTCTGGCAAGAATGAGTGTTGTAATATGTAAATGTGTTTGGTGTGTATTTACAGATTTTTCATGATTGAATGAATAAAAATAACTTCAAGGTCAAATCGACAGTTTCAACTCAAACTGAACATTTAACCTCAGGAACGTTTCTCCAGTGGATCGAGTGGAGATTCAGGTTTGGGTTCATGTCGGCCACAGGGGATTTACCATGATGAAGGTCCTCACAACTGTAGAAGTACGTCCCTGTGTGTGTGTGTGTGTGTGTGTGTGTGTGTGTGTGTGTGTGTGTGTGTGTATGTGTGTGTGTGTGTGTGTGTGTGTGTGTGTGTGTTTGTACTGAATGAGCACTGAACTGGAAAATAACTCTGACTGGAAGAACTGTGGGCTAATCATCGGCCTCCACTGGTCACGAATCACACCTCCAGCTCTAACATGCAGCCTGAGTACCCCACCTCCTCAATACACACACACACACACACAAACACACACACACACACACACACACAAACACACACACACACAGGCCTGAGCAGGGCTTCCCCTCCTCCATCATATCCACCTCAGTGTGTCTGCATGTGTTCAAAAGCCCTCAGGAGCTCAGATCACCAGATACAAAAAGAAAATCACTGCTTGTTCACAGCAGCATCAGAGGATATAAACAACACACACACACACACACACACACACACACACACACGCACAGTCATACACAACCAAAGCTACAATAACTCCACAAAGGCTGCAGGGGAAGAGGGGATTAAAGCCTCACGAAATATTAACCACAGCATCAGCCTGCTTGGCTGCAACACACAAACACAAACACACACACACACAATAACACACGCATGCATGTCATGAGAGAGGTGCAGGAGGGGGTGAGAGAGGAGTCATTGTGTGTGTGTGTGTGTACTGTCAGGAGTGCCGTTGAGCAGAGCGATGGTTCAGTGTGATGGGGGAGGGGGGGGATTGTGTCGAGGGATTTTAATTGACAGCTGTCCAAATCCCCAGACAGATCCCCCCCCCCCCCCCCCCCCCCCCCCCCCGAGTGGATGTCGCTCGTCCTCCCTCACTCTCTCTCTCAGACGAGGGTATTAAGAGTGAAAAGCATTAGGAAAAGTGAGGTATTAAGAGTCTTCAGCTCTGTGCCTCACACAGACACACACACACACACTCACACACACAGACGGACCTATAAAGTCTGTTTGTGTGTGAGAGAGAGAGTGTGTGTGTGTGTGTGTGTGTGCATTTAAGCTCTAACATATTCAATCAATACACACAATTCATATTGTAGATATGTGCAGAGTACTGTACAGTGCTGTGGTCAGTTACAGTCTTTAGCCTGTTGGTGGTGCTGTTCAGGTTCTGAGCGACACTGAGGTCAGAAATCAGAATATATATTAATGAATTAAAATGAAGTGTTTGATATCAGCTAATTCATTTACACTTAGTCCACTGACCAGAGGGTCGAAGGTTTGATCCCCAGACACTGTGTGACAGTGTAGGAGATTCAAAGTGCTGTGTAAAGATTCTCAGTCTGTACGAGTGGAGAAGAGCTTCAGTCGATATCAATACATTTATCATCTGAACATTTGTCAGGATCCTCGTCTAAATCCATCGATGCTTTATTGGGTTAAGAGCCAATAACCCGATGAGATCAATGAGTGATTGTCTGCGTTGATCAATAACTGTCATTAGAGAAGCAGCCACTTAAAGGATCAATATGATGAAGAGCTGACTTCTTCTTCTTCTTCTTCTTCTTCTTCTTCTTCTTCTTCTTCTTCTTCTTCTTCTTCTTCTTCTTCTTCTTCTTCATCTTCTTCTTCTTCTTCTTCTTCGTCTTCTTCTTCTTCTTCTTCTTCTTCTTCTTCTCTTTTGGTTTGGCTGCGGTATGGAAGCCTGGAGGGACAAACACAACCACTTAGCACAACTTCAGTGTATGGCAGATGAAGAGTGACTTACATCATCTCAGCGAACACAGTGATACTTTATTATGTTTAAAAAATCCATCTTTTATATTAAATTTCCTCTTATAGTAGAAACATGAAGCTAAAATATCTCTTATTATTTTATATAAAAGCTCATCGGTGGATTCTTCTTCCCATGAAACCTGAGGACCAGTAGGTCCTGAGTGGTGGGAAGCTGGGATGAAGATGTGGTGACTGAAGGTTTGAACTCCGAGATGAGAAGGAAGCGTGTGTAACGGTTCTGATCATATTCAAAACTCTGTTTGATGTTTGATGATGTGTAAGTTTGAGTTTGTTA
>CM028868.1:16328309-16340787 GCA_016801935.1 Platichthys stellatus
GCAGCTCATTAGGCCGTAATGCTTTAGTATTCTGACATGCCGTGATCTTCGAAAAAGAAGTGTTCCTGTTCCCATAATGATTTTTAACATTCAACACTTAAATGCTTTGAAATAAATTAAACAATAATAAATAGCAGTGCACTTTGGTGAAAACAAATGAGATAAAACATCCGAAAGGAGAAGATGAAGGTCAAAGAAGAAAGGACTGTAAAAATAAAAATGAGGTAACATCTTGTGCATGCCGATATAAGAGAGAAGAGAGTCTCCACATGCTTTTATATAAAGGAGCGTTGCATGGCATGGTACAGGGAACCTGCAGCCGACCTGTAGCAGCAGTGCAGATGATCCTCCACAAGGCTCGGCACACGTCTTCTCTGGGTCTCATAAGGTGCCTGAAGAACTTCAATCAACATCTGGCGTCAAGTTAAAAGTTCCCTGGATGTGCCGCAGGAAAACACGTGTCCACTGTAATCCACTGAAATGTGTCTCCTCAGGGAGCCGGGCCCCGACATGTTCTTCATCTCAGCCGGGCCGGGTTTCATCAGCACCTCTTTTATCCTAAAGCTTGAGTCTGTGGTACAAAGCCAGGAAGGTGTGGAGGAGATTGACTGATAAATCATTGTGTTCTACAGTGAATAAACTCATCAGACTCTGAACAGATTCTCTTCCTCACTTTGGTCATTCAAACATTGAGTTTTTCTCATTTGAATCTGTTGAATCACACAAACTCTTCTATTTTATTGTTGTTAAACCCTGTTTGTGTGTTTTATGTCACTTTGTCTCTTGTATCTGCTCTTTATGCCTTTTTGTCACATGTAAAGCACTTTGAAATAATTGTCTTCTCGTTAAGAGGCCGTGCAGATACATTATCTTGTCTGAATTGGTTCCTTCAAGTTTTCAGCGCTTGTTTCTTAAATGATTTATTCTTCTCCTTTTCTCTGCATCTATCTGTTTCCACAAATAGCTGCAGAGAAAAGGAAATTGAGACTTTGACGCTAACACCTGGTTGTGTTCAAACACTTTAAAGTAAGTCCACGTGCAACATGGCCAAAAATACCCTGTCCCTGGTCAAGGTCACATGACGTCATCAGGGCTCTTTCCTTAAGACTGACCTCTGAGATCATGAAAACTAACAAACTGGTCCTTCCTGTGCAAAATATGTGGTTCAGCTTTAATTCTTTTTGCAGAATTAAGGATTTCAAAGGTAAAAGCTACTAAATAAATAATTAATAATTTATCAAAAAATCTTCCCTGACACCTGCCGATCTTTGTCCTATTGCCAAACTAATCCCTTGTTAGTTTTTTTGGATGAAATTACTTCTAATTTACCATGTGAGCCTGGAAACTATGAGTCTTCACACATGTTTGAATGTATCTATGCAAAAGAAGAGAATAAAATGCACCAATGGAGATAAAGCATCCAGATATTTCTACAGTATTTACAGTGTGCGGCAGACGCTGCCTCACACGTCGGTGAGAAGCTTCCCCTTGTTCACATGGTTCTGGCTCGGAGCCGTGCAGTTGGCAGTTCTAAGGTTCGCTTCCCTAAAGTTATCGATGCTGTTGTTCATGTCCTCGTCGATCTCCATGTACTCCGACTTGCTGACGGCCGACGAGCTGCGGCGGCTGGAGTTGGAGTCCGACGCCAGGTTCTGGTTGCTCACGTTGAGCAGCTGGGCCTGCTCCTCGCCCTCCGTCTCCCGGTGGTAGAAGTAGTTGAAGTTGGACACGATGACCGGCACCGGCAGCGCGATGGTGAGCACGCCGGCGATGGCGCACAGCGAGCCCACGATCTTCCCCCCGATGGTGACCGGGTACATGTCCCCGTAGCCCACCGTGGTCATGGACACCACCGCCCACCAGAAGGCGTCCGGGATGCTGGTGAAGAACGACTCCTTCTCCTCGGCCTCTGCAAAGTACACAGCGCTGGAGAACAAAATCACTCCGATGAAGAGGAAGAAGATGAGCAGGCCCAGCTCCCGCATGCTGGCCTTCAGGGTCTGGCCCAGGATCTGGAGCCCCTTGGAGTGCCGGGACAGTTTAAAGATCCTGAACACCCTCACCAGGCGGATCACCCTCAGGATGGCCAGAGACGTGGCCTGCTCCCCTCCTCCTTTACCCTCCTTGTTGTTCTCCTGGTCGTCCGCCAGCTCTGTGCCCAGCGTGATGAAGTACGGGATTATAGCCACAATGTCGATAGAGTTCATCATGTTTTTAAAGAACGCCGCTTTGCTGGGGCAAGCGAAGAAGCGAACTATCAACTCAAAGGAAAACCAGATGATGCACAGCGTCTCCACCACGAAGAAAGGGTCCGTGAGGACGTTGGGTTTATAAAATACAGTCGTGTTTCCGACCACCCGCATGCGGCCGCTGGCGTCCTCCTTCAGCTCAGGTAGTGTCTCCAAACAAAATATGACTATTGAAATAAGAATAACCATCACCGAGACGATGGCGATCCCCCGCGCCGGGCCAGAACTCTCCGGATGCTCGAAGAGGAGCCAGATCTGCCGCTGGAACTCCTTCTCCGGCAGGGGGCGCTCCTCTTCCCGAATAAACCCCTCGTCCTCACGAAATTTCTCCATGGCCTCTGCGCCGAGTTCGTAGAATTTAATCTCCTCTGAGAACATATCCAGAGGCACGTTGACCGGCCTCCTCAGCCGTCCCCCGGATTGGTAATAATACAAGATGGCGTCAAAGCTTGGTCGGTTCCGGTCAAAGAAGTACTCGTTTCGTAAAGGGTCGAAGTAGCGCATCCTCTTCTTCGGGTTCCCGAGGAGCGTCTCCGGGAACTGGGCGAGGGTTTTGAGCTGGGTCTCGAAGCGCAGCCCCGAGATGTTGATGACGACCCGCTCGCAGCAGTCGTGGTCATCGTGGTCGTCATCGGGCGGGTAGAGGTCCTGTGGATGACCCGGGAGGGTGGAGGTCTCATCCATGTTGTCTGTGGACACCACAGTCATCCTTCCTGGGGGGGTTGGGCAGACAGGAAGAGGAAGTGGTGTGAGGAGGTGGGGAGGGAGGTGGGGCAGGTCGGAGGGCAGAAGCTCCTAAAGAGACCAGGAGCTGTGCAAAGCCTCCCTCTCCATCACCATCATCTCCATCATCTCCATCATCTCCATCATCTCCGAGCTGAACATCTCCCCTCACAGCTTCATCTGACCTGCAACAAACAAACCATCAGTGTCCTGCTCCTCCTCTGCAGAGCTTCCTGTTTGTCACTAGCAGAATCACGCAGCAGCTGCTTCTGCTGTATTTTTACCGCATACATCAAGTTTGCGGGGCCGCTGCTGCGCGCACGTCAGGTTTCACTCACGCATCAGGTTCAGTCCGAGCTCATGAAGGTTTCACACATGAACACATGAATTCAGTCTAACACAACATCCGAGGCTCAAAGATGGAGACGTCAAATAAAAGCGTACCTGCGCTGAGGTGGAGGAGAGGAGGTGGAGAACAGGAGGTGGAGAACAGGAGGTGGAGGAGAGGAGGTGGAGAACAGGAGGTGCAGCGTCCTCACCGCAACTTGGCTTTAATTCTAATATCGTTTTACAGTATCTCTGAAATATTAATAGACTATGTTGTCTTGGTCAACATCCGTATCCTCTTGGTGTTGGTTTTCAGCGACGACCGGAGCAGCCCGCAGGAGGAGTAGGAGGAGGAGGTGAAGGAGGAGGAGGTGGAGGAGGAGGAGGAGGAGGAGGAAGATCCGCGGCTCCGCAGCAAAAACCCGCACTGACAGCTTTTAATGAAAATCATGCTGGAGAGGAGGAGGACGCGGAGAGAGAGAGGGAGCGAGAGGAGCAGGATGGAGGGAGCAGAGAGGAGGAGCGGACTCTGCAGCATCAGCACAAACAGCTCAGCGGCTCCGGGGGGTTCGACTCAAACACCGAGTACCGGGGGAGAGGAGGAGGAGGACGCGTCTGCGATCATTTAGAAGCATATTGCAGGAGGAGAGGAGGGAAGGAGTGAAGGAGGGAGCGAGGGAGGGAGGGGTTAGAGAGAGAGAGAGAGAGAGAGAGAGAGAGAGAGAGAGAGAGAGAGAGAGAGAGAGAGAGAGAGCGAGAGAGAGAGAGAGAGAGAGAGCGAGAGAGAGGGAGGAGGAGGTGGGGGGTTCGACGCAATGCAGACAGACTGTAACACAGTCACTTCTCCAGTCGCTTATATATGAGTGTGTGTGTGTGTGTGTGTGTGAGTGTGTGTTTGTGTGTGTGTGTGTATGTGTGTGTGTGTGTGTGTGTGTGTGTGTGTGGAGCAGGTTGTGCATGATAAAGAAGCCTCATGGTCACAAACATGATTCTTCTGCATCATGTTATATAACCACGAGTTCAATATGTTCCTACAGCTTCTGGATCTGGATCTGGATCTGGATCTGGTCCCCTGCTCCCTGGTCCCCTGGTTCCCTGGTTCTGATTGGCTGACTCTCTGACTCCTGGACTCTGCAGCAGGAAGTGGCTCAGACTCTCTCTAATTGGCTGAAGCTCTGTTGGTCTAACGCTCTCCATGTTGCCATGGTAACGGGGAGAAGGCAGCAGGCCCATCTTTTTTTTTTTTCAGATTCTCAGTTTGTTTCTCTGGTGTCACATGACGTGAGGATGGAGGTGAGCCTCAGACTGAAGCTGGATCAGTGACCTCCATCATCAGCTGACACAAGGTTGGAGGTTCGAGGCCCGATGCTGCCTCACGGAGGGAAACAGGAAGGAAATGAAACGAGGAACTGAGTTAGAACTGAGATTCAATCAAACTCACTCATAGATATCCGTCCTCTAGATTTATCTATTTCTATAATTCAGATGGATTCTTCAGAAATCAAGTAAATGGTCACATACCGTCTACACATGTTACCGGAGTACTCCACAAGGGGGCGCGCCACACATCTCGGAGCTGGATGAGCAGTTTGTGACTAACAACAGGTGAACTCCACGTCCGCCCCTACACTGCCCCCTACTGTTCCTGTCTGTATTGCATCCTTCTGATGCGTAGCATTAATAAATCGGATACACCAATAAAAGATACTTTGTTGATCATATAAACCACGAATACCTGAGATGACGAACTGAGGATTTACTTTATTATAAAACTCAAACCTGGAGACGCAGCGAAGCTTCAACTTTATCTCCTGAATTCACAGGACGTTAATCTCAGCTCTATTGTGAGTCAGGTCGGACGAGTGAGAGCCGCTCTGTGACGTGACGCTCAAGTCACAGACGCTCTGTTCACGGGAGATATGTCTTTGACTGGCTTTAAAATTCAGATAGGGAAACTCGTGTGTTCACGAGGCTTAAAATAGAAATAAAGACATCAGAGGGAAATCAGCAGGTTCTAGTCAGAAGCTTGACTTTCATTTAATTCTCCTCTGCATGCAGTGCAGCTCTGACGCACCTGGAGAGAAGGAGTCTGAAGAATCAACCACGTCCATTCGTTCTATCTGTTGACCCTAAAGACAGTTTTTACAAAGCAGCTCTAAATAAAATGAATGTTCAACAACATCATCATGAAACCTGGGGACCAGTGGAACTTGAGGATGAGGTACATTCCCTGTTTTACTGTTCGTTTGTGACGTGAAGTGAATTCCTGATGAATCCGGATGAGACGCTCCTGAATGGGACTCAAAGGGTTAAAGCAGAATATTAACCAGAGAGCTTATTGATCAGCTGTTCACTGAAGGTTTGAAATATGTGTTGAGCTCCAAAATAAAAGCAGCATAATCTTTGTAAGAGTTTATTTTTTATAGTTTTTTTTTGTTGGTCTTTTACAGGAAATCATTTTGTTTTTTCTGTCAAAATAAATCGGTGATGACAGAAGGAAGCTTGAGGAGACCTTTGACATTCAGCACCTCGGACAGCTCCTCCTCGACCTCCCGTCTCCTGCTGGTTTCCAGTGATGGTTCAGTTTTCTGTTCTGGTTGAATCCTGGTTCTTCGGGGCAGTGGTACCTCAGCAGGTCGGAGCTGTTGGCAGCAGGAGTGAAGCTCAGCAGACGGACGAGCGGTCGGCAGGAAGTCGGGAGATCAGCGGGAACGTCCCAGGTTTATTAATAACACATAAAAAAAGATGGATGAAGAGATTCTTCTGTTCAGATGATGAAATAACATATTTACACCAATTGACAGAGGATTTTAATTAAGCTCTGTAGTTTTATCAACTCTTAAGTATGTCAGGTGTAATGAGGCTTTTCAAAATGTGTTAAAGGTCATATTTAATATTTTTTTATGTATTTGGTACTTTTTTACGAAGATGAAGTCAAAGCTCCTCCATTGCGCCCTGGTGGCTGGCTGCTACAAGGGGTCATAAACCCAGCCTCCTCCATGTTAGCAGATGGTACATGGACCAAAGACTCTCAGGGCCGAGCAGCCGTCTGAATAAAGGTTGAATGATTTCTAGTTTCTTTTCTTTTTCCTGAATCGTGTATTAAACCTCCAACCACTAGTTTGGAAACATTTCAAAACAAAAGCTCTTCTTCAAATTAAAAGCATCTAGCAGGAAAGGTACAGTAAAGGTACATCTGTGTTGAAGTCTGTTTTGTGTAACCGGAGTGTGTCCTTGTGTGTGAGTCTGTGGAGCAGATGAAGGTTGTGACTGAACTCTATTTGTAGTTCCAGTTTGTCAGTGTGACTGTCCGACAGCTGGGAGACGCTCGGCTGCACGGCTGCTCCGACCATGAAGTGGTGAATTCCTCAAAACTAAATTTAGTCTGAAGAGACGCCAGTGGAACAGAACTCATCTGTGAGTGACCAGCACACAAACACAAGTCATGGATGATCCTCAGGGTTTGAGACGTGTGGAGTTCCAGGACTCGCACCTGTGAGCTGAATAATCCTCCACACGTTTGACCCCCACGTCCAAAGCATCGTGTAGTGAGACAAACGGCTCAGTGTTCACTCAGCGTGCAGCCAATCTGCAGAGAGCAAAGAGGAATGAGGAGCTTCAGTCCATATGTTGTCATCACCTTTGACCCCAGAGGCTTAATGTGCAGGATTATAATCCACTTTGATTTTGGATGAAGCCAATGTCTTTGTCAGGAATCCCACAGATCGGGTTCAGGCTGAAGAGAGGATGTAGAATCAGTTCTTTTACCAAAGGTCACGAGTGTTGACCCCAGAGTTTCTGTGTCTGAGGCCGTGGACGAGAAATGAATGTCCTGAAACTCTGCATCACTCTCGGCTGCTCAGCTGCATTATGGGAAATGTAGGTTTTTGGACTTTTGACCCATATTAGATATAAAGTGTCCTGATTACTTGAGCTCTGCTGCCGGATTCGTGTTTGTTGAGTTCACAAACTTCATATCATCATCACCCTTTTCAGAGAGCTCGGGTCAGTTTGCTAAACTGCTTCAAAGTCTGGATCCAGGATCATTTAGTCTCTTCTTTACATCGTGTGATCAGATGTTTCTTCAGTTCTTAAATTGATGGATTTTAAGGAGAACAATCAGACACATCCAGAGGACTGGTGTGTGACTTGGTGAAGATCCAGAGGATTACCATGTGGTTTCATCAGGACCCTCTGTGAAGGGGGGAGTTGTCCTGATTTCTACTTGTGTCCCTGTTGTGTCCTGTGTTTGTTAGAAGAGTCACATTTGTAATCGACTGTCCACAGGTCAGAGGTCACAGTGAGTCCAGGGGGATCAGAGCAGCTGGACCAAGAGTAGTAAACAAATGAAAAGGTGGAAACGACTGAGACGCAGGAAACACGACGGTGACGTGGACACACATTCACACATGGTTCATCCCCGTGGCGTTCCCTGGAACACGCGCTGCCGGGCCCGTGTGTTATCTGGTGTTAGATGATCCGTGCAGACCGCCGCGGCACAAAGGACGAGAAGCTGCCGCCGCCGCCGCTGCTATAACCGGCCGGAGTCAGATTACAGCTGCTGCTTCACCAACACTGAAACTGAAGATGGAAGACAGAGCCGCACCTAAAGTCCAAGTGGAAAGTTTAATGTGCACTTGAACCTTTGAGAGCGCTCTTAGCCCCTGTCCTCTCGGCCAATCAGCAGCTGATGCTGGCGGTGACTAAGCTCCTGAAGGCCTCAGCTTCCTCTACTGGGAACCAGTGATTGGCACCGATGGGCGGAGGATTAGTTTCTTAATTTACACTGCGAGTGCCAGAGCAGTGTTTTGAATTCCAGCTGGTTAGCCGGTCACTGAGAGTCGCTCTGTGAAGCTCACCTGCTCTCACCGACCCGCTGCTGATCACAGGCAGACGAAGCTTCGGAGGTCAATCGACCAATCAGGACGACTTTAAAGTTCTGATCCCAGACAAATTAAATCAACAAGCTCTGTCAAAACGATCACATGTTGTGGTTCATGAGGTTCGAGACACTCTGATGTCAAGAGTCACATGAAGAGTCACATGGTCCTCACTCCTCTGTGTGGTATCGGTCAACACGGAACATGAAGGAGCTGCTCATCAAACTCAGACGTTCTATTAAAGATTGAGTTTTTTAACATTCAGCCTCTTTGTGAGAGTTTGATTAGAAACATGAGAGAAACCATCCTGTGTGTGACTGAACGTTTTCCTAAATGTTACTTGAGGAAAAAGGTGAAACCACTTTACATCAGCAGCTTCCAGGATATCTTAGGTTCACTAACGTCCGGTGTTAATTTGAGACGCCTCATGACGTCCATCACAAAGACAAGCAGGTCCAGCATCGACCAATAGGAGCAGCTGTTAGCGCTCGGTCACAGAAGTGAAGCCGTTTCCTCTCTGGTGATGTCGTGATCCTCGTAAAAGACGGGAAGCAGTGATTGGTCGGAGGACATCATGATGTCACCAGACCACAACAATTCATATCTGTTTATTGTAAACAACATGACACAGTGAACATGTAAGCTGTGGACTGGTCCTTATGCATGAGGGGAGGAAGAGGAGGAGGAAGAGGAGGAGGAAGAGGAGGACGTGAAGGACGAGGGGGACGAGGGGGAGGAGGGCGAGGGAGAGGAGGAGGAGGGGGACGAGGAGGAGGACGAGGAGGAGGGAGAGGAGGAGGAAGAGGAGGAGGAAGAGGAGGAGGGATGCCTTCCTCATGCAGACCTCCCTCCCCCACAGCAACACGCCGTCCTGTCATCTCCTGCTTCGTGCTCGTGAAAGAATCAGGAGCTACGTACTCATTAAGCCTTCCTCCTTTCCACGGGGCTCTTCTTCACTCCCTCCCTCCTCCCCCTCTCCCCCTTTACTCTCCCCACAGCCAGCATCTCGTCCTACATCCCTCTCATCTCCTCGCTCTCCACCTCACAGAGAAATCCTCAGGAGATGGAGAGAGAGAGGGAGGAAGGTGAAGATGGAGAAACTCTAATGTAACCACATGAAATATTAATTAGATAAACCCGCTGCTCCAGAACAAAGTACTGGGACAGGATTCAAACATCACGCACCTTCAGATCAGATGTAGCTCAGGCAGAGGATTCATCAGTTCCTCTACTAAAGTTCATTCAATGGTTCAAGTTTGGTTTTCTGTGAGTTAAGTATAAAAATCAAATCACTTTCTGCAAAGAAAGAAAATGACCCTCAGTCATACAGTCGACAGAGAAGCAGGGTGTCGGGTCCGAACTCGTTCAAACAGGAACATGTGGGGACATCCAGTCGAGGGGCGGAGCCTGTAGAGCAGCAGGAGGCGGAGCCTGTAGAGCAGCAGGAGGCGGGACATGAGGTATAAACTTTCTGTGGACAGATCAGTGTTGTTGTTTACAGCTCGTCCACATCGTGTTTCCAAGTTGCGTCTTCGTCTTCTACGTGTCCGGCTCCTCCTCTTCATCCTGAGATATCTTTATAGACATTTTACGAAATAAATACGTCAGAGACAATCTGCAGGAAAACAACAAAGTTCTTCTGAAGAGCTAAACAAAGTTTTCCTTCATATTCAGAGTTTATATCTATATTTAAAAACCAACATCTGGAGTCGTGTGGATTCAAACTGATCAAGTTGTTTCTGAGGGGATGAAACAAGAGAATCGTATTTTCTGTTCCTCATATCTACACGTGGATGAGTGTGTGTGTGGGGGGGGGGGTGTTTACAGCAGCAGCTGCAGGACTTATGAAGGAACCCCCCCCCCATTCATGAACTCACAGGATGCTTATATAACGCCTATGCAGATCCCCCTTCTTTCCCCACAGCTATATATAAGCCTGGTAGCATGCAGGGGAAAGAGCGTGGCCGATTCACGCAGTGCCCTTCAAGACCAACACACGGCCCTCGGGGGCCCGACTTCAGGGAGCTATTATTAGAGTCACGTCATGGGAGAGCCGGCGAGGAGAAGAGGGAGTGACAGATGGGGGAGGGAAGAGCTAACAGAGCCGAGCCACGCTGCTGATGATGGAGGGAACGTGAAAGTAAAGGCTGAGAAAACACTGATGTCATGTTTGAGGAATGGAGGTTTGAGCTGCGACCAATGAGAGAGCTCCAAACGCTTCACCTCCTGATAACCCTTTAGAAATAAAAGCTCGTCCCCCAGAACCCGAGACCGGTTCACCTCAGGTGTCGTCAGTGATTCCATGTTCACTCTGGAACTCGGGGATGAAAACGATGCCACAAGTTTGAATTTGAAATGACACCAAACTCAGAAACGTCTTAAATGATCGCATCAGTTTCTCAGCCTCAAATCGATGACCTTTCTAAGTGATGGTCAGAGGACGTGTGTTCGATGTCTGTGGGACAAAGGCCTGGGCAGCACAGGTCCTCTGATTTATCTGCTGTCGTCTGGATAATCTATCATCTGTCATCGAGACGCGGCATCGTCTGAAGGTTCAGTGTAAATAAAGAAACATGGTCTGAACACATCAATGTCCAAAGAGCAGTTTTATCTTCATAACATTGACCTGAGAGGGACACGTCGTCAATGAGCTGATCGATGGGGACGCTCGGGGGGGCAGTAAGTCAGTGAGCGGAGGAGACAAGTCTTCAGATAACTGCAGAGGAGGGCGAGGAGGAGGACGAGGAGGGACGAGGAGGACGAGGAGGAGGAGGAGGAGGAGGAGGACGAGGAGGACCAGGAGGACCAGGAGGGACGAGGACGAGGAGGAGGACGAGGACGAGGAGGACGAGGAGGACCAGGAGGACCAGGAGGGACGAGGAGGGACGAGGAGGACGAGGAGGGACGAGCAGGGAAGAGATGAGGACGAGGAGGAGGCGGAGGAGGACGAGGAGGACGAGGGGGGACGAGGAGGACGAGCAGGGACGAGGAGGACAAGGAGGTTGAGCAGGGACAAGCAGGGACGAGGAGGACAAGGAGGTTGAGCAGGGACGAGGAGGACGAGCAGGGACGAGGAGGGACGAGGAGGGACGAGGAGGGACGAGCAGGGATGAGGAGGACGAGGAGGACGAGGAGGATGAGGAGGACGAGGAGGGCGAGGAGGGACAAGCAGGACGAGGAGGACAAGGAGGACGAGCAGGGACGAGGAGGACGAGCAGGGACGAGGAGGACGAGGAGGACAAGGAGGACGAGCAGGGACGAGGAGCGTCAACAGTGAAATGTCCATAATTATTTTTCTCCAAATTAAGAAGATACTTCATCAGATTTGTTGTAGATGTTCACAGAGAGAACAGAGACTGAGACGTGGAATCGTCCACTTTCAGAAACGTTCCACACTGAATAAAATAACATCTCTGAATTATTCAAGAACTGTGGCTCTAATATGGAAAATCCTCTTTTGTTCCAATTTGTGAGACGTTAGTGGAGATGAGATCAAACCGTTGTACAGAGAAGCAGCTTCTAGTTCTGGATCCAGTCTAATACATCTGAAATTAGACTAAATGAGATGTGAATCTAAATGTGAGCGAGTGATGAGCTTCCTCCTGAAGACAAGGCTGCTGCTGGACCCCCCCCCCCCCCCCCCCCCACACAGCTGGAGGACAGAAGCACTAACACCATCATTAGCTCCTATAGGAGCGGATGCTTCACACGGACACTGCAGCAGCTGGTCACGCTAATAAACCATATTCTATATCATTAAACATACGTGTGGTTACAACCAACAGGCTGTGATTAGCTTAGCTTAGCTTAGCTTAGCATAAAGCCTGGAAACAGGGGGGAGCTGTTCTGACATCTGGACGACGACGTGTTGACAGAACAGCAGGAAACTAAATAACAGAAGCTGTCAGGAGCTGTAGCTTTGATTCAAAGGAACCTGGTGTAATCTGATATTCACCTCTGAATGTAATTCTGAATGTATGTTATCATCTTTATTATTATTATAAGTACATGTAGCCACTAGTTGTTTTTTATATGATTGCTCCTGTGAATGTTTCTTCTGATAATAAAGCACAAAACATGACCTTCAGGGAATCCCTGCATACAGCAACTGTGTGTGTGAGTGTGAGTGTGAGTGTGTGTGTGTGTGTGTGTGTGTGTGTGTGTGTGTGTGTGTGTGTGTGTGTGTGTGTGTCTGTGTGAGTGTGTCTGTGTGAGATCTATTTTTAGAAAGCTCCTCTGTCTTTGAGGAGATTCTGGCTCTATTTCTGCTGAGGGTTCTGGCCGGTTGCACCATCTACC
>CM028868.1:16340956-16353057 GCA_016801935.1 Platichthys stellatus
CCCCCACCCCACCACCACCTCTGTTCACTGATGGTACAACCCAAAAAATCCTAAGAACTAAAGAATCCCTGCAGTTTGTGTGAAGAGAGGAAGTGACCTCGATCTGCACCTGAGCAGGAAACACACGTCCTGAACTTGATCTGTTCCTGATGTTTATATTCTGATTATGTTTGAAACAAAAAACATCAAATATTTATTTCACAGATGTGCTCTTTGCTAAAAGAAATTAAATATGTAATTTGTCATAAATAAGAGAAAATATTAAACCATAGACAAAGAATGAGCTTTACATTAAATATTTCGAACAGTTTTGTCTCTTCATGCAAATATATTGAAATAAAACAAATGTGAAACAATCCGACATAATAATAATAAACTAACCCTAAGCCTAACCCATAATAATAACATACATGACAAATATTATTTTAATACTAGTTTTTGTTCTGGCTTTTATTCAAAGGAAATTTCAAACTTGTTTCGTAGAAAACAAAACAGAACCAACTTCTGTGTCGAGTGTTGATTCAGAATTAGAATCTTTCATTTTGATTTATTCTCGTAGAACAGCTGTTTCACTTTGTGATGATTGGTTCACGACCCAGAAGACCTCACGAGGATTTAGTGTAAAAGTAAAATGATTAAATCTGCCAAGAAATCTGATTTGACAGATTTCATTGATCCAGATATTTGCCTTGAAATGAGTAGAAATTAAGAAGATCCGTGCTCATGGTCATGTGACCGTGTGACCATGAGTCAGCTGACCAAGAGCTTCCTCCGAGGCCGAAGAGAGCAAACGAGCCCTGGTGACTTCTGGGTAATATGCCGGATGACACCGGCTGCGACCCAGATTAACGACCATCTTCAAATGGACGGGAAAGTCCTGGATTACGGGCTAATCCCGCCTGGGATCTGAGACCAGGGAACTTTCAGGGTGTGATAAACACAGTGATGTCAGAGATTATACGAGTCACAGCCGCTCGGACACAAGAGAGGGCGTCGACCGATCTGCTCTGTGCTGAAGATGATCCTGATTACACTGATTGTTTTAATGAGATAAGACGAGATTCAGACAGAAGGACAGAGACTAACAGGCTGTTTATAAAGACAGTGACTCTATCAACAGGGTGAAGCCCATTTCTTCTGATGACCTCTACCTCCAGCTGCTCCCTGCCCCCCACCACCTTAAATAAGAACATCGGCTTCCACCCTAATAACCGTGGTTCACTGCTCTGCCCTCTGCAGTGAGGACACTGCCCTCACAGTGTCCTCACAGTGTCCTCACAGTGTCCTCATGGACACAGTGCTTGGTCCTCTCAGACCTGCTGTATCTTCCTGTTATTGTCCAGTCACGAGAGGGGAAGTGAAAATGGTTCAATAATTAATGAGCAGTGCAGCTGAGTTCCAGAGACAAAGGAGGACAGCTCTCGTCCCTCAGACGGACGGACACTGATCAGATGATGCTGCAGAGCGACAAGTTAACACAATGCATTGTGGGAATCTGAGATGACACTTCACTGGAGCTGTTAAAACAACTCAAATCCACATCTGGTCGGTTTTTACCGAGGCTCACTCTGTTGATAGCATGTGTATTAAGCTAAGCTAAGCTAAGCTAACTGGTTTGATTCTGTACCTGAGTCTTGTTCTGGCACTGGTGACTCAGAGCAGCTCCAGGTGAACCAGGGAGACACAGAGACACAGAGACTCAAAGACACAGAGACTCAGGGACACAGAGAATCAGAGAATCAGAGACACAGAGACTCAGAGACACTGAGGCACTGAGGCACAGAGACACTGAGACTCAGAGACTCAGAGACACAGAGACTCAGAGACACAGAGACTCAGAGACACAGAGACTCAGAGACTCAGAGACACAGAGACACAGAGACTCAGAGACACTGAGACTCACTGATACAGAATGACACCAGTTAGCTTAGCTTAGCACACATGCTATCAACAGGAGGACAGAGTGACTCCCTCTAGATCCTGGTGATCTTGAGTCAGTTCCTCTGATTGAGTCCTGGGACGCAGCTGCATCAGGGAGCAGGGTATGAACTGGATCTGCAACATGTCAGAACTTCTGTGTTTCAGGAAACTTTTCACCAAAAGAACAACTACACAAACACCTGAAGCTACATCTTCACTTCTCCAGTGATGTGTTGAAGGTGCGATTCCCGGTCTGTGGTTTTAGAACACATCCCTCAAGCTCCTGACCTGCTGCCCCCATCGTAACATTAGCTCACATTGACCTTTGACATTTGATCAGTGCGTCTGTGAGTCTACGATGTTAAATTCCCTTCAGGACAAATGACGCCTCCGGCCACCAGGGGTCAGACACACAGTTCTATGTTTGAGCACAGATCATTTATTTATTAATCATAAATGTAGAAACATAAAGCCTGGTGAACGTTATATACATTATGTCATATGATACAAATCATTTACAACAGGACATCACAGAGAAAGAAAAGGCCTCATGACACACAACCACTTTTCAGAATGTTGTGCATAAACAGTTTGTACGATCCCAAACATAACATGTATATAAACAAATCACTTTGTCATTAACTTGACACACAGCGACACACACACACAAATTACCAAAAATAAAATCGATCATTTGAGATTTCCCACACGAGTTATTTAACGTAAAGTTATTTCGTTGTATCAGCTGTTATCAGGACAGAAGCAGGAAGACGGACACGGTATCGAACACACGGGACAAACTGCAGCTGTTTCACAATAAGAGTCTTAAGGAAGTCGACCTCTTGTCTCCTCGTTCTGTCTCCTTGTTTTTTTAACGTAAGTTCAAACGTTAAAGTCGATTTAATGTCATTTTTTATTTCCTCTTCCCAGAGCTTTGATTTTCATCTCATGTTTGAACTACTACTCAAGTTTCTAGACTCCGACCTACGGAAGCCCAGAAGGACAAGATCTCAGGAGCTCGATATCACAACTTCATAATCCTGAGGAAACAATTTCATCAGGATCATAGAGTCACTTTGTTTCACGGTGTTTTAAAGTGTATTAATACTTATCAACACAATATACTGATACTGACAAGTCGGATTAAACTTTACGTGTTATTTTATAAAAGTAAATTCACCTGAAGATTAAACAACAGAAGCAGATGGACCTCTGAGCTTCCGTAGAAACACTCGGACGTTTCTCTCTCGGACTTCGAGCAGGAAGACGTTACACACAACACATTAAAGTACGACACAGTGTTTCTATGCTCATCAGTTCTAACACACAGTAAACACACATGTCCCTGTGCTACACACCCTCAGGTGAGTCCCACAGGTTATTCACTGGATCACATCATGTTTAAGGCACAGTGAACTTTTTTATGCACAAACAACTCAACAGGTCACATTTGCTGATGAAGCTGTATTTTCATGCTTTATTGCTTCTTCATGAAGAACTGAGTGTCTCTGACGACCCCTGCTGGTTCTCTGTCTGCAGCTTCACCTCACAGGAGGAGTCTCTTCTCCAACATGTCACAGGAGAGCGTTATGAAGAAATTCAAGTCTGTAAGTTCGGTTCAGAAGTGAAAGAACAGAAATATAAAAGAGGACAAACGTTCACACATTGATTCTCTCTGTCGTCTTTGTTGTCTGAAATGATGACATCATGAAGAGAAGGAGGATTCTCTCTGGTTCTTTCCTCTTCTCACTCACAACCTTCTTCACTGACTTTAATATCTTAAAGTGAAATAATTGACTATTTGACTATTTGCACTGACTTTAGTTTTACTTTAACTTTGACCTCTGTCATTCTTTTGTGCCTCATTCAGGTCAAATGTTTGATTCGAGCTTCTGGAAACTTGAGATCAACAACTTCATCTCAATATCTTTGTTGATCTAGGTATTCTCAGGATCGTTTTGGTTTCCCGTTTCATGTGAATCCATGTTGAACCTTGTAGCAGCTGCATCTGGGCTTTGCCTTAAAGATGAAGACGATGAATTAAATCAATGAATTCATTAAACCTCAAAGATGTGGCTGTTTTTTTCTTTCCAGACGATTCTATTTGTTGCAGCTCTACAATCTCATCTTGAAGAATGAACATGAAAACCACTGTGTAGTTTAATCTCCTCGTCAAGATCCTCTCAACGTATTATTACTTCATTCATAGTTTAAATATATTTAAATATTAATATCTGTACCATTAATCGTATTGATCCCATGAAAACAGTTTCCTTACTGAGGACTGACACCTGAACGTTTATCAAACAATCAACAGATTATATTTGGAGTCAAAAAGAAAAGGAAACTTTAAAACCTCCTTAAATTCACTGAGGATGGATGAAGGGAAACACACACACACACACAGACAGACACACACACACACACACACAAATGGGAATGTTGATGAAAAGACACAACAACAGAACAGGACTCGTCATGTGCAGTTGTCTGAAACACATGAAGATCCAAACTGATCGGGATTGAAGTTTTATTTTATCAAAAATAGATCACAATTGAGGATTGTCAAAATAAACATGGCAATAATCAAAAGGTGCAAATGAAAAGCAGGAAGCAGCTTCAGCTCTGAAGCTCTCGCTCTATTGCTTTGTCTCGTCTCTACATGAAATGAGAGAGTTTGGTGAAAAGGTCTGAGGATGAAGCATGAGAATAAGATGTGATGATAAATGAGCGTAGAAGGATTTGTGGAAGTCTGTCATTATTATTGATATTATAATTAATGCACACACAGTATGCAGAACAACCAGCAGCTCACCTCCAGCGACGGCTCAAACCTCCACTTCTCATCACTGACGACCAGAGAGTGGACAAACTCATGTTTAACGACGAAAGGGGAAAGGTCGTGCTGTTGTTCAAATATCCATAACCTGGATATGATTTCCCAAAATGTGAAACTTTTCCTTTAATTGTCTGAACTTTGTGTCTCACAAAAAAAATCATCATCAACTTCAAATGTGTTTTTCTGAGTAAAGTTAAAAACCTTAAACTGAATTTACACCATCGCTCGACTTTATGTTTCAGTAAAGATTAAAATCTTATGAAGCTTTGTGAGGATCTGACTCCGCCCCCTTGGTTCGATGGCAGGAAACCATCTGCAGTACATTATTGCCTTTTGATTCAATATCACTGACATTCAATCACACTGACTTTGAAAAATAAGTTAATAAAATGTGCAAAGAAAATATAAAAACCCAAGATTATACAACCCAGTTCATTTGATGATGATACATTGTCATTTTCTAACTTACTAAATGGCAGTTTATCGATTATTCAACTTTAGTTGCACCAGAAAATCACAGAGACATGAAAACCTCAGGTCTGACGGCTGTGTTCAGATGACGTCATTAAAGCTTCTGTCGACAAAGAGCAAACACTGAGGTAGATGATTATGATTTAACAGATTTTACAGCATTCTGATAAAAAACAAACATAAAAAACACAATCAGAAACATTCAGAATTATCCAAAAAGTGTCGGTGTGTGCGATGAATTTCATTTCTGCTGCTTCGTTCGTGTTTCAGCTCGTTCGTTGCTTTAATCAGGAAAAACACGAGTTCTCATCCGAGCTCGTTTGTTTTTACTGAAGTGAAAATAAAAAATTTAAATGCTTCTGCAAAAATTTACTAAATAATTCACAAGTTAACCGATTTTTCTCAATATAAAAAAATAACAGTATGATACTTTAAAAATATAGATTTCTGAACTCACCCCAGTGGTCGAACAGAATTATTTGAGTAAACTTGATATCGATGAGTTGTTGTTGTTGTGTTTGTTGTTGTTCCCATGTTTCAGATCAGTGTTGTTGGTTGAGTTCAACTTGTTGTCCTCTGTTTCCATGTGTTACTCTCCAGACGTGCAGTAATAAGTTGTGGTTTGAACATGGGAAACATCTGGAACATGTAAACACACGATGATTCACGATGCCCCTCAGAGTTCTGATCTGAAGACGTCTCAGCTGCGTGTTTCCCACCAGTGTTGTTTTAATTCACGTTTGTCAGCTGAAGAAAGATGAAGATGAAGAAGAGGAGGAAGGACCGAAGCAGAGGAAGCTCCTCACCTGGAAACAAAAAGCAGATCCCAGTTATTCCGAAGGTTTTTAACACATTTTATTTCTAAAATCTGTTGTTTCCTTTTCTATGATTGAAAATCACTTTGGCTCAACTTGTTTTTTAATAAATAATGAGGTGACATTAATCAATTATTAATAATTAATCGACTGATATGAAAAGTGTCACCCAGTGTAACACACGTGTTTATGCATTTAATGTTTATTAAAAGATCACTATGTAACTGTTACTGATCAACAGCTCCCCCTGCTGACACACACAGGGTGATTCATTCTGTTGTGGTTCAGATCTCTTCATATTTCTTTGTTTCCTCCTGAATGCTGGAGATAAACTCTGGTGTTTAATAACTTCTGAGTCTTTTTAACTGATCTCAGTTCAGCTTCACTTCCTCTCACAGGAGATGGAACCAGCTCATAAACGTGTGTGTGACGAAAACTTGAGTTCCTGATGTGAACATCTGATTTCAAGGGCTCTAGACACTGGTTTACAACATTCACAGAGTGGACATAAAGAACACAACTGGACTCTACGCGTACACACACACACACACACACACACACACAGGTTGCACAGTGTGGAGACACATGATCTCTGTCCACTCGAAGCTGCTGGACAGATTCTCTCATCGCTGACAAAGAACCTAACAGCAGATGTGAGAGTGAAACTCGTGTCGTGTTGACCTCGACCTGCGTCCACACATATGATCAGAGAGGACATGGGGGGGGGGGGACACGGTCAGTGACACGTCATGTCTCCTGCTCTCTGTTATGTCACAGTGACATGTAGGACGAGGAGCCTGTGGTTTCTCTGCTTCTCATTGTTCCTTCAACCTGTTCACGTGCACACACACAACGTGCACACACACACATCCTGCACACACACAACCTGCACACACACACAACCTGCACACACACACACAACCTGCACACACACACAACCTGCACACACACAACCTGCACACACATACCCTGCACACACACAACGTGCCCACACACAACGTGCACACACACAACGTGCACACACACAACGTGCACACATACCCAACTGCACACACACACACAACCTGCACACACACAAACTGCACACACATACCCTGCACACACACAACGTGCATACACACAACGTGCACACACAACCTGCTCACACACAACTTGCACACACACAACGTGCACACACACAACCTGCAGACACACAACGTGCAGATACACACAACCTGAACACACACAACCTGCACACACACACAACCTGCACACAAACAACCCGCACATACATACCCTGCACACACACAATGTGCACACACACACACCCTGCAGACTGACTGACAGCTCAGTTCTTTCATAGACAGAATAAACGTAGTAGCTCATTACGGCACAAAACCAGCCACGTATAAAAGATGGAGCAGGTTCAGCTCAGTGCAGAGGTCACAGGAGGTTACAGGAGGTCACAGGAAGTCACAGGAGGTCAGAGGAGGTTACAGGAGGTCACAGGAAGTCACAGGAGGTCAGAGGAGGTCACAGGAGGTCACAGGAGGTCACATGAGGTCACAGGGGGTCACAGGAGGTCACATGAAGTCACAGGAGGTCAGAGGAGGTCACAGGAGGTCACAGGAGGTCACAGGAGGTCAGAGGAGGTCACAGGAGGTCAGTACATGAACAAAGCTTAGGACTGTTTAACCGACCACAAGCTACTTGATAAATAACCTTTAAAAACTAGCTTGCTGGTGGAATCAGATCTTTTGAGTTTGAGATCTTCACCTAAAAGAAGCAGAATCACTCACAGGCTCTTATAGCAAACACCTGTGTGAGTATTTTTATTTTCTTAACGTTAATTTGTGATCATCCTTCTTCTTCATTGTGTAAAACCAGATGTGATGCAGCTGCTGCCACCTGCAGGCCCGCAGCGGTACTGCTCCAGATCAGTCCTGTTTGAAATGAGTGAACGTTTGACTTCGATACTTTTTCTTCAAAGTATTTGAGTCTGGTTTTGAGTTTGAGTCATAAAAATGTGTTCTATGAATATTAATCTGCATCGTTATGATCAGATTCTCCACATGTCCTGACCTAATGGAGCCGGTTAGTTACCTGAGAACATAATTAATATATCAGCTGATCATAAATCTATTATTGGTTCGATCTATACATTTTCTTTTTGCAGCTTCAGTTCTAAAGTGACGTCAGTTCAGATGTTAACACGTAACAAGAAAAAGATCAAATGTGGATTCATACAAACATCAACACAACATGTTATTAAAGCTTCTGTTGTGACTCACCTCAGTTTAGACGAGTGGTCGTCCATCAGATCATAATCCAAACATGAACATGTGACCTTTTGACCTTCACGTGGAAAAAACGTCTGTAGTTATGATTCCATCTGTCCATTAAAAAAATCCACTTTTTATATCAGCAGGTTTGGTTTAGTGCTTCGTCTCTGGAGTCCAGATGAGTCCAGAAGTGTCCAGATGAGTCCAGATGAGGATCCCCCCCCCCCCCCCCGACGACATGTGACCTGTTGTTTGTTTGTGTCTTTCAGTAAATTAAATCCTGGAGAAATGAACTCTTGGTTGATTGAGGCAGAAAGTGAAGTGATAAGAATAAGAGAGAATAAGTTTGTCCTAATTTGTCCTTCTTCTATACACATACATATATATTGATATATAGAGTTTTCATGGTTATGAAGCTAAATACCAAAGTTGTGTTGGTTTTTCACTGCGTTTGAATTTAAATAAATACTTTATCTAAACATCTGAATCAGCTCAGTGTTTGTTTTTCTCACATCAATATCTGTACAGTTCATATTAGTTCAGCTCCTCAGATCCTGAATCAGAGGATTTGTCTTATTTTTATTATATTTGAATCCTGTTTTGTTTTTTCTACGAAAAACACAGGAATTAAAAACCTCAGTTTGATCTCTGTGATCTGTGTTTAACATTATTTTTTAAATATTTAAATCCTAAAACACAGATGATTCTAATATCTGCAGCTCAGTGTTGATCGTGTGTATGATTCCTTCTGGTTGTAAATATGATATTAGACGGTTTCCAGTTGACGATGAAGCCACGTGGAGGTTCCCTGTCTCTGCTCCTCCATCCTGCTCCTCCTCCTGCTCCTCCATCCTGTTCCTCCTCCTGCTCCTCCATCCTGCTCCTCCTCCTGCTCCTCCATCCTGCTCCTCCTCCTCCTCTTCCTCCTCCTGCTCCTCCTGCTCCTCCTCCTCCTCCTCCTCCTCCTCCTCCTCCTGCTCCTTTCGTTCCTGTGACAGACAACACAGACAAGTCTGGAAGGTTGCTATAGAAACTGCCTCCGCCAGAAGAGGCTGCAGGAGCCGGTCTCCTCCACGCGGGGGCGCTCCTGGTTAGGAGACGTTTTCATAACAAACAGGTTTAACCTCCTGAAGCCTGTCCACGTGCACGTCAATAACACAGTGCGTGTGGCCCTGTTCTTGTCTCGCAGGCTCCTTGTGCAGAAGCCTGATTCGAACCCAAACATGGAGTCACAGGAGAACCGGTTCCGTCTGATCCGACTCTGAGCCGGACAGGAAAATACATGAGGCCGAAATAACATGTGTGCGCGTGCGTGTGTCAGCCTGTAGCTCTGGATGGAGCTGGTCCTCACGCGTCGCTGCTGCAGAGCGACAGAGAATCAGGTGTAAACTTTGAACCTTCACCTTGAGGGACACAGAAGACAAATCACTGAGGGACAGAAGAGGAAAGACAAAGTGCTGCACGTGGCGGACACGCGCCACGCCGGGACGCGGGACTGGAGGAGCCGGGTTCGATCCCCTGGTTCCGTGCGGGCAGGAGGAAGAAGCCGGACCGGAGCGCACGGATGTTGGAGATGGCACGGCCGGGCTCCCTGTGCGCGCCCCGGTGGCGCGTGCTTGCGGCTCGCTCACACGTCGGTGAGCTTGCCCGTGCACGCCTTGTGCGGGCTGCAGTTGGTGTACTTGATGGAGTCCGCGTCCTCGCTGCCCAGGTAGTCGGACTTGCACAGGGACGGGTTGCTGTCGCTCCTCTGGAACTCCCCGAACCGCGGCGGCCGCTGCCCGCAGGTCACGTGCGTGTACTGCAGCTGCTCCTCGTGCTCCGTCTCCCGGTGGTAGAAGTAGTTGAAGTTGGACACGATGACCGGCACCGGCAGCGCGATGGTGAGCACCCCGGCGATGGCGCACAGCGAGCCCACGATCTTCCCCCCGATGGTGACCGGACACATGTCCCCGTAGCCCACCGTGGTCATGGACACCACCGCCCACCAGAAGGCGTCCGGGATGCTGCTGAACCCCGACTCCGGGTCGTCGGTCTCCGCGAAGTACACGGCGCTGGAGAAGAGGATGACCCCGATGAAGAGGAAGAAGATGAGCAGGCCCAGCTCCCGCATGCTGGCCTTCAGGGTCTGGCCCAGGATCTGGAGCCCCTTGGAGTGTCTGGACAGTTTAAAGATCCTGAAGACCCGCACCAGGCGGATCACCCTCAGGATGGCCAGGGACATGGCCTGCTGCCCGTTGCCCTGGTGCTCGGCCAGCTCCAGCCCCAGGGTGATGAAGTACGGCATGATGGCCACGATGTCGATGGTGTTCATGATGTTCTTGAAGAACGCGGGTTTGCTCGGGCACGCCAGGAACCGCACGAGCAGCTCGAAGGAGAACCAGATGATGCACAGAGTCTCCACGATGAAGAACGGGTCCGTGAACGGGTTCGGCTTCTTTACGCGCGCGGTCCCGTTCACCAGCAGGTGCTCGTCCAGCGCCCGCGCCTCCTCTCTGAACTCCGGTAAAGTCTCCAGGCAGAAGATCACGATGGAGATGAGGATCACGAGCACGGACACGATGGCGATGCCCCGCGCGGGTCCGGAGCTCTCCGGGTACTCGAACAGGAGCCACACCTGCCGCTGGAACTCGTTCTCCGGCAGCGGCCGCTCCTCCTCCTTGATGAAGCCCTCGTCCTCCTTGAAATTCTCGATCACCTCTTCGCCAAGTTCGTAAAATTTAATCTCCTCCATGAAGATGTCCACGGGCACGTTGACGGGTCTGCGCAGCCGCCCCCCGGACTGGTAGTAGTAGAGGATGGCGTCGAAGCTGGGTCGGTTCCGGTCGAAGAAGTACTCGTTCCTCAGCGGGTCGAAGAAGCGCATCCTCCTGCGCGGGTTCCCCAGCAGCGTGCACGGGAACTGCGCGAGCGTCTTCAGCTGCGTCTCGAAGCGCAGCCCGGAGACGTTGATGACCACCCGCTCGCAGCAGTCCTGGTTGTCGGCCGGCTCCGGGTCGTACCGGTCCCGGGCGGACAGCGCGGCCAGTGCCACCGTCTCATCCAGGTTCTCTCCGGGCACCACGGTCATCGTCCCCCGGCCCCCCGCGGCGCCGCTCCCCGCACCTCGGCCCGACTCCTCCGCGCGTCTCTGGGAACCAGGCGAGCGTCTCCGCGCGTCCCCCTGCGTGTCCTCCCGGCGAAGGCGTCACGTCTGCGGGTGGACCGGTTCCTCGGACATGTTCGTGCCCCCCCACCCGCACTTTCCACGCTCACCTTTCCGCGCACACGCTGCTGTCGTCTGGACTCCGCTGTCACATCCACTGCATTTGAAGAAGGCTTTGCCCTCCCCGAGCTGACGTGTGTGTGCACGCTCTCTCACTGAGGGGGGGGGACCAAAACACACATGCACGCACATATGCTCAACATGAATCCGGTCCAGATATTCAGCAGCGAGCCTTCACAGCACGATGAATCCGTTTCAGACACGATATCCGCGGTTTGGACACAGAGACGCGTCGTGCGTAATGAGCGTGTTGTCCCCCGCGCGGCACAGCCTCAAGGTTATCACAGGAGCGGCTGTGGACGGGGACACGTGCGGACGTGGAGCTGCAGCTTCACCGCGTAAAGGCGCGTTTGGAGACGTTTCATGCACGACTCGTGTGATTGAATCCGCGGTGTGAGGAGAACCTGTGGCTCCGTCCTCTCTCTCCCCTCTTTCTCTCTCTCTCGCTCTCTCGCTCTCTCTTCTCTCCTCTCCTCTCTCTTCTCTCCTCTCCCCTCTCTCTCTCTCTCCTCTCCTCTCTCTCTCTCTCT
>CM028868.1:16358124-16369750 GCA_016801935.1 Platichthys stellatus
ATACAGACACACACTGACACACACACACAGAATAGGTCTTGAAGCTGGTTAAAGTCTCTTCTGACACGTGCACAAAGGGAATAGGACGCCCCCTGCAGGCGACTGCATGTGTGTCTGTAAATGGCCGACACCTCGTTATAATTACTTCTCCTGAAGGGCTGATTGGGGTCATCTCACTGTGGGTAATTGCTATAATTGTATTCTCCTCTGCTTATTATGCAGGCGAGGACAGGAACCAGCAGAACGTTCTCACTGGTCCCTGATCAGTCGTTTATCTTCCTGCTCACCGCGGGAATTTATCCTTCAGTTTTATTATTCCCTTTTTACGGCTGTAGAACTAATAGAAGAGGAAAGTCGCTTAATGAAACATAACAGATTGTGTTGAAAGAAGAACGGGCACAACAGAGTTGGAACCTGATCCCTGATCAGTCCACGACTTCACATGAAGGCCATCTGAGACCAGGGCTTTTAATTGGTCTGCTGAAGGATTGTGGGTAAAAGACAGAACTCGTCTCCCAGGCTCGTGTGCAAGACTTGGTCTAAGTCTCCGCTCTCAGGGGCCGACTCCCTGTGACATCACTAATGAGCAGATAATGAAGGAGAAGGACTGAGTGAGTTCCAATGAGATTCTCCACAGACTTCAGACTCTGACTTGTTAAGTGTTCAGTTGGTTTCAGTGAGAAGACGAGAAGACGTGAGTGAATCCACTGTCCCTCCAACAGGAGCTGAGTGGACTCTGTCATTTGAAACCAGAATCGTGCTTTTATTTCTGTCCCTCGAGCTGTAA
The DNA here is from genome assembly GCA_016801935.1 of Platichthys stellatus. Lineage (NCBI taxonomy): Eukaryota > Metazoa > Chordata > Actinopteri > Pleuronectiformes > Pleuronectidae > Platichthys > Platichthys stellatus. The sequence continues at coordinate 16,358,912 of CM028868.1, forward strand.
ACTATGAACTGAAGTGTAAAGATGATGTTTATTAGAACCTGAGTCATCAGTCAGGTTCGTGTTGCTGGGCGGAGGCCCAGAGCGGGGGGGGGGGGTCCACCTGCTCCCTCGCTGTCACTCGTCTCAGATGTCTCACACCAATGAAGCAGTAACTTTGTCTGGTCTCGTTAACAGCTCGCAGGTCAAAGGTCGGAGGTCGACTGCTAACTGCTAACCACCAGAGCAGGAGATGATGCAGCAGCTTCAACAGAGACATTTATATAAATGCTTTGTTCTTGTTTCACTTTCATTTCCAGTGTTTCTACAGTTTGTGATCATCATTACAATCTAATGTCTTCTCAGTGGATTTGTTCATTAAACTAAGTGTTTGCTGACGAGAGGCTGAAAACATTAAACCAGTAATAACACTGAGAACTTCCATTAGAGCCTGTTCCCTCTGCTGATGGACCATGGACCATGTGACCGGTAGTCTCTCTGTGATGTGTGTCCACTGGAGACACATCCATCACAGGAGGTCGTCTCTGACGGCCCGTTACAGCTTCTATTACCCAGCACGCACCGGGGCTCATCAACAGCACATATCATCCATCAGAAACCAGCGGCTCCTGGTGCCGGGGCCTCGTGCCCGTGAGGAAACAAGTGCACACAGTAGCCTCATGTTGAGGTTACAGGCTCTGTCAAGGGGGGGGGGGGCAGTCAATAACCATTCCTCCCCTGCACAGAGGAAAAGCTCTCCAGGCTCCGCTGTGCTGATGAAGCACAAGAAAACACAAACATGTGGTCGGAAAACACGCCACAGAGCTCGACCACGATTAGTGCTGCGCAGTAAAAGGCCCCGGGAAGGAAGAGGAGGGAGGAAGAGGAGGGAGGAAGAGGAGGGAGGAGAGGGGGGATTGTAAAAACAAGTGGTTTGTCTGCTTCCTTCGTAGATTCTTCTTCGCCTCGTGCCAACAAAGCTGAGAACCACATGCAGGGGACTTGCTTTTGGCGATTTGGAGGGTCTATCAATCGAGTGGAAAGATGTGAAAATAAATGACAAGGAGGCTGAATAGCAGAAATATGAGTGATGCCACTGAAGTGTCCTGAGCCTCATCAGCACTGATAGACACTTAGCACCATCCTGACCTTAATGGGGGGGAGGAGAGGGGGAGGAAGAGGAGGGAGGAGGGAGGAGAGGAGGGAGGAGAGGGGGGAGGAAGAGGAGGGAGGAGAGGGGGTCTGATCCTGAGACTGGATCCCCGTCACACACAAGGGGAACCTCAGGGTCAAGTTCATGGATGATACCAACAGAGTGGGACTCACACGAGGAAGCAAAGCACAGGAAGGAGCTGGAACATGTGAGAAACCACCTGGAGCTCACGAGTCTCATTAAATGTGAAAAACTCCACAATCGTCTCATCTGGTCTCCGTCTCTGCAGGTTTGATTGTGTTCTTCAGGATTTAAAGGTTACGTGAGTCACTTGTTCTGATCTGGATGAATGATAAACAGCTGGAGCCTCCGAGTCTCAGCCACTTCAGCATCAACACTTAAAACCAATAGAACACCATCAGCTCTCCGGAGTGGAGTTCGCCCTCAGGCCAGCAATCATCATCACGTGCCAGACGCAGTGAGCACCAGCTGACGGCTGAGGCTCCCAGTTGTGAGCTGGTTCCATCACTGCTCGTACTGGTGCACGTGGAGGAGTTCATTCTGTGGCAGATGGAGAGAAGGACCTGGTGTTCTGTATGAGGAGCAGCTGCACTGAGAGATAAGAGAAACTGCTTCTGTGGAACCTGGAACAAGATCAATACCCCCCTTGCTTGTGTAGCTGGTGTTGTGTAGCTGGTGTTGTGTAGCTGGTGTTGTGTAGTTGGTGTTGTGTAGCTGGTGTTGTGTAGCTGGTGTTGTGTAGTTGGTGCAGCAGCAGTGGACAGGGTAAAACCACCTTGTGGAGTTAATCAGACACTCAGAGGTTCTGACTTCTCCTGAAACATCCTCAGAATCCTGATTACATCGAGCGGCAGACGTCACCGAGCGGAGGAACCAATCAGAGCTGGTTCCTGTCGTCCCTCCTCCTTCACTCGCAGACTCCTCCCCTCCGTTTGGTCTCCAGCAGGAAACGAGCTGGAACTCGTGTCCTCTGGTCATGAGTCACAACGAGGAACCTGCTCTCTGGATTCTTCACCTCCTGCTCAGCTGATCTGATCACGACTCTTTGGACTGGAGTGGTTCTCAACAGGGACTCGACCACAGACTGTTTGTTTGGAGTCTTCTGCTCGGCCTCTTTTCTTTAGTCTCTGATTGGCTGTGATTGTTCTTCAGGCCGTGAGGAAGTGGAGGTGACGCCCTCGTCCTCCAGATCTTGACTCAGCAGTTTCCGGCCTGCGTCAGGTTTGGGTTTCCCTCGTCTCAAATGAGCGAACCCCCCCCCCGCCACCACCCTGTCCCCCCCCCCCCCCAGTGAATACTCGCCCTGCTGCTTCATCACTGAGGAGCAACACCGAGGCCTTCAGGACCAGGACCAACAGAACAATGAAGAAGAGCAATACAACAGCTCAAAGGCTGAATCTGTCAGTGTCTCCACATGTTGAACTTAGCATAACTAGCTGCTATGCTAACACTTTGCATTAAAACATGACCCCCTCTCTGTTCCTTCTTTAAGTAATGTAGCCCCCCCCCGACACCAGACTTTGCCTGTGACGATGAAACCCTCCACACGTCAGCAGCTTCATCCTCTGCTCCGTGGAGACAGAAGACATGTTTGTCCAGTGAGACACTTTATTATGAAACATCTGTCACATCTGTCAGCGCCTCCTCCTGGACAACAGAGGGAGGCGCTGACAGCTGTCACTCAGGGGCAGCTAATAAAAAAAGCAGTTCATCTCAGCTCTCTGGTGATAAAGTCCTGTTTTCGTCCAGCCTGTGATCAGCAGAGGGCAGCTGGTCCCAGATCAGCTGCAGGAGAGTGAAGCACCATCTTCTCCCCGTCTGGTCTGAAACACCTGATTCCCATCGAGTCTCCAGGTCAGCAGGACGCTCACGTGCACCTGCAGCCCTGAAGACCTCACTGCTGTAAGTCATAGTGACGGGGGGGGGGGGGTAGTAGGTCTACATTAAAAACACAAACATTAAAATGCAGTTGACTTCGTCCCTTCTTCTTCACCTGAGCCTCATCCTGTTTTCTGACCTGGGACCAGTGGACCTCCATGAACCCAGTTAGAAACAGAGAACTGGTGCTCAGCAGTTATTTTGTTGAAGTAAACCTCGGAGGTGTGAGCAGGGCGGNAGCATGCAGTCAACCCTCTAACTATAGACTGAACCCCCCCCCCCCCGTCCACCACCACCAGAGCATTCCTGCCGTGTCTCTCTCTGTGAGGGATAACACAGCAGCTCAGATGACGGACAGTGGAACGCCTCCCGCTGCCCCCCCCCACATAACTTTTAATACGACTGATTTTAACGAGTTACATCTCAAACATTTCAGATCGAGGCCTTGAATCGCTTCATTTAAATTTTGATGTAAAAGGTCAAGGGTCACTGTGATCATGTGATCTTAAGAACCCTCACATGGGATCAAAGGTCACTTTCATTTCTGCACAAGCTGCTGTTTGAGTATTTCCTCTCCTGTATAAATATTTATTGCCATCTACTGTAATTTCCTTAATTTGACCTTGAACCCCCCCCCCCCCCCCCCCCCCCAGCAGCAGTGACAGCGTCCGCCTGAAGGGGGCGTGGTGACATGATTCATGAGCCTTTAGATTGAAAGTGAGAGCACAAGCCGCTGCCCCCCCCCCCAGCTCCCTGCACCGAGCACACACATGTTCATGCAATGACACATGAACACACACACATGTTCATGCATACACCTATGAAGACACACACATGAACACACACACGTGAACACGCACATTAAGCCCGAGTGTGATTGCTGTTGGTCGGTGGAGCGTTCAGGAGGATCGTCCTCGTCTTCATTTCCCGACAGGACGCCTCTGNNNGTCAATTTACCACAGCCTCTCTGGGCGAATGGTAGAAATCTGAATAAATGGCCTGCGTCCAGCAAACGTCGGGGGGGGGGGGCTGATTGGACGAGCTGGAGGACTTCAGCTCTGTCAGCTGATTGGTTCTTTATGGATTTATCAAACACTGGATGTGTAGGAATGAAAAGTCATTTTCCATAATAATCATGATGATGTTTCTATAAGAAATCAAACCAGATGTTGAATTCAAGACACAATAGTAGAAATATTTTAATAAGGTTTAAATATACTACTGATGACACGTAGTGGGCGGAGCTCCACGGGGCTCTAGGGCCACTCAGAGTCCTGCCATGTTCGAATGTATGCAGATGATACACTGACATATGAACATGAGGAAGTTACACATCACATTACACAAGGCTTCTGTTGTTGATCCAATAATCAGACACACAACTGGATTTTCTGTTCTCTGCAGGATATACATTTTTTATTAATCTTTAAATATAATTATCACATTGATATGAATGTGTGTATTTGACCTGAAGCTGCAGGACAATGAAACAGAACATTTGTGTGTTTTATTAAAGTGTATTTAATGTTTAACGTGTTGTGAGGATTTGGATCCTTTACTCTGAGTTGTTAATACTTTACTGGGATCAGTTCTCACCCGGATGGACACACACACACACACAGTTTATAGCTGCGAGCTGACGACATCACACTGATATTAACTGATCGTCCAGATGCTGGTCTCAGATCTGCTGCTGTCGTGTGAAGGCGTTTGTTAGCTGACGATGCTCCTCCTTCTGTCAACACTGAACCTCAACACACACACACACACACACACACACACACACACACACACTTTCTAAGTCCACTCGTCAGGCTCCTTGATTCTTTATCTCTTTACGGACGTGGGGCTCTAATTTATGAGATGTTCATGAAGGAATTTGCAGAACAATCTTCAAGCCGGACATGAAGACACACATCCTGTTGAGTCTGTTAATCATCTGAACATCTGAAGGTTTGGCAGAAACCTCCTCAGATCAAATCCTCAATCAACTCAGCGACAGGACGTCAACGTTCCCTCAGATCTCACGTTGTTTGAAATCTTTTGGTTTTTATGGCTCAGTTAATTCAGACAAATATTAAGAACATGAAGTTTTGGGATCATGTTGCTTTATTCTACTTCCTGTCAGGATCAGCACCTGAGGCCACGGGGGAAACTCAGCTCTACAAACAAAATCTATATTTATAGAATTCATAATTCATAAATTATAGATTGTTCTGAAACATCTTTTACACGTTTAAATTGTTCCTGTTTCTAATCACTATGAAATAAAGTCACATGAAACGTTGGACTTGTCTTTGTTTCCTGTGTCTACCTGCAGGAGTCTGGGGGCGGAGCCAGAGGTGATGAGGTAAATGTATGTCAGCTGCTCAGATGTTAAAGCTGCTGTCAATCATCGGCTCCGACTCTGTCTCGTTCCATCTTCCTCGTCTCTACCTCGATCTTAATTAAGTTCATCTTCTTTTTAATTGAGTGAATGTCTCTGAAGCTCGTTGAATAACAGCTTTGCCCTTTTTGTCCGTCTGGAGTCCAGAGGGACGGACGCTGCTGAGACACTGCAGCTTCTGTGTCCTCATCGTCAGCACAGAGACAATCAGACGTGTGAGTCCTCACCAGCAGAGAGACGCTCGGGAGACGCTCTCTCAGAAGCTGGAGGAGGGAGTGCAGCTCTAGAATGTAGAGGCCCACTCACGCTGCACAGGGAAACGCTCTGGGAGTAATTAGTGCTCTGAAACCCCCTGAGTTCCACGTGTGTCTAATATCAGCCACATATGAGGCTTTTATTTGTGCTCACACACAGAGTTGATTAGCGTCTGATGGTCCACTGAAGACTGTCCACCAGGCAGGAACGTCTCCGTCCTCCCGTCTGTCTCTCACTGCCTGAAACACTGAGAACTAATGGTTTCCAGCTGGAACCGGTTTCATACGAGGAACTCAAACTTTCCTCTTCTTCAGATTCTTGAAGCTGCAGACAACATGACACACATGGTTGGTTTTAGACCTTCAGCTCCAGATCAAGTGAAACTTCAGACTCCCAGAGGAGCCTCCTGCTCGGTCAGAGGTCAAGGTCAGAGGTCAAGATCATAGGTCATGAACGACGACAGAGGAAACTCTCCTTCTGTTAAACATTAAAAACTGAGCCCGGTGTTTCTTCCAGTGACATCTACACTTTATTATTCTGATTGAAGGATTCAACTGTTCCCACGGCCTCAATGGAAGTGAAGCAGCAACAACAGCTCTCATTGAAAATCATATTCATAATCATAACAACAGAGGAGAAGTTGTGATGAAGTTGTGATGAAGTTGTGACTGATGGAGACTGAGAGAAATCCTTGAAATCAGATTGTTTCTGAGAAGAAGGTAAACAACATCCCCCCCAACACCACTACACACACACACACACTCACACACACACACACTCACACACACACACACACACACACACACTCACTGGGCCCATCATATTAAAGTCCAGCTCCACTGACGGGGGGGGAATGTGGTTTCCAGGCGACACCCCCTCACAGACTGGAAGCAGGAGCAGGTGCTGGACTTGTGCGGGGGGGTGGCGAGCGACTGTTGGCACGGCCTCCCTGTTATTGGTCAGTGTGGTTATTTATATCAGCGAGCCCCTCCCATGTAGAAGAACATGGCTCAGAACTCGAGGTTCCATCCGGATGACGAGCTGCAGGAGAACAGGTCACGTGTGAAGAGCTCGGAACTGGACATAGAAACTAAAAGGTAAACAACACCGGTGTGGACGAGCTGTAAACAACAACAATGAACTTTCCACAGCAGAGTTTATACGTCATGTCCCGCCTCCTGCTGCTCTACAGGCTCCGCCCCTCGCCTGGATGTTGCTGTTGTTGTGAACGAGTTTGGACCCGACAACACTGACTACACAACACTGACTACACAACACTGACTACACAACACGTCTCACACAGTTCCTGCTCCCAGCTCCGGCTCTTAAGATGCTGTGGTTCTTTGGAAGCGTTTAAAGTGTAAATGTGAAGTAATGTGTTGATGGTGTGTTTGATTCTGAGCTGCTCTGTCTCTGCTCAGGTGGAACAAGGCCGCTCTGTCCCAGTGGACAGGTGCTCTGTGGACCTTGGAGCGCCGCCGGGGGAGAGCGGCCAAATGCAACGAGGGCGCCACTTGGCAGGAGGACGCTGCAGCCGCCCTCGCTCCAGGACGGAAAAACATAATGAGCATAAATAAACTGGGAGCGTGTCGAGTACACACACACACACACACACACACACACACACACACACACAGAGGGCCAACACCACACTAATGTTACATCCTCACACCAGCAGACAAGTGGCTGTTTCTCCAGAGCGTCCTCTTCCTGAGTCAGCACGTCTTAACAGACACGCCCCAGTTTATTTCCCCAGTTTATTTCCCCAGTTTATTTTCCCAGTTTATTTCCAGTCAGTTTCAAAGTGCAGCTTTGTCCCAGGATCAGTTTCCCAGACGAGTCCGAGGTCACGTCCTCTCCTCACAGGTTCTACTTTGTGTTGAACGATTACACACTAATCATGTTTTCCACAAACCTGGATGTGTTTATAGATAATTATTCTGCTGTATTTATACACATGTATATATACATATACATGTGTATTTCTATACATGATAACTCCCTTGGTGAATGCTCTGTACCAGTGGAGATGCTTCACTGGAGCATCTGGGAGCTCGTCGTGGTTCCACAGCAGAAATAGATCCAAAGAGATGAAAGTTGAGCTGTAATCACCGATCCCAGTTTAGAGTGATGGTTTGAAACCAGCAGAGATCACGATTCCCATCAGCTTCCTGTGGAGAAGAGCTGAGCAGGCGTCATGCTCCTCTCGGGTCAGAGGTCAGGTTCTTCAAGACGCTGATCATCCATCACCTCTTTAGAAAGATCCCAATCCTCCTGTCAATCATTTCATAACTTGTATAAAATGACAGAACCTCCTCATTGCTCCTCTGACTCCTTCATTCACCTCCTCATTGCTCCTCTGACTCCTTCATTCACCTCCTCATTGCTCCTCTGACTCCTTCATTCACCTCCTCATTGCTCCTCTGACTCCTTCATTCACCTCCTGCTTCAGCGTTGACCTGACACCTGCAGCACCTCCGGCCTCTCGTCTGGTAGATTTGGCGTTTTGCTCGAGTCGAGCACGTTGTGGTTGGAGGTCGTCCATCTGTCGTCCCACATGGTGGAGGCTGGCTCGGGGGGCCGGGGGGGCCGGGGGGGCCGATGGAGGAGGTGCGTTCTGCTCATGATGGTTTAGCAAAGCACCTGATCCCATTAGATCCTCCCACTGAGCCACTGGTTTGAGTTTAAAATGACTTCTGCTCTGATGGAGGAACCTCACAGCTCAGAGGTTATAAGAATCAGAATCAGAATCAGAATCAGAAAGAATTTTATTGCCAAGTAGGTTTACACCTACAAGGAATGTTCTCTGGTTATTGGTTCATACAATGAACATAGAAACATAAAAACACAATAAATACAACATACATAGGAAAAGCAATAAAACATAGAAAACCAGTATATATTTACTCACTGTTTACTTCTTATTTACTCACTTTTTCCAATATTTATACAAAGTAGCATTTATTTTGACATAAACATTTCTGAATAAAAATATATGAAAGATAAAAGATATAAAAAGTGAAGTAAAAAGTGAAATGCAAAATGCAAAATGCAAAATAGTCCGATTGCAATATGCAATGTAATACAGTATAATATAATATGAGATAATGTGTTAATTTATTAATTTAACACGTCCTTGAGGTGTGGGGGGGGGGATAAAAGTCTGAGTCAGGGGGGGGTCCCGGGCCTTGTTGATGAGGCCATGAGAACTGGTAATGATCATGGTAATTGTGTATTTGTACAGATTCTCTCTGTGTTTGTGTTTCTTCTTCAAATCGTGAGTTGATCACTGGAATGATTGAAACCCAGTTCTCCTTCACACGTGGACCCTGGTGAGGAGCAGCTCCTCTCGTCCTCTCAGGTTCCAGGGAGGTGACTCCAGAGGGGACGTCCGTCCAGGACTCAAATAAATCATGGACGTTCGTCCTCTGCGGGTCGTCCACTCCTCCGTCCTTCACACAGACACACACAGACACACACTGTGTGTGCGTGTCAGGACTCGGGCTCGCCATCCATCAGCGTGGACGAGGACGCAGCGTGGACGTCCCCGTCCTGATGGATAAGGCCTGCTGTCCTCAGGAGGAGCACCAACCTGCTCGTCCCTAATGCACCTCCTCGTTAAGTGGCCTTGTCTCCTTGTCTCCTTGTCTCCTCCTCTCCTGTCGGCCTGAAGTGTTAAACTACCTTTTGAAAATCCAATGAAGAAGAGACAGTGATAAACTGCTGAGTGTCTCCAGGATGTCTCCTCTGAGGTGGACGTCCTCCTGACCACATGTCCTGTCTGTCCCTGTGAGTGGGGCCCCCCCCCCCCCCCCTCCACGAGGACCACAGGATCCAGGCTTCAGATACACTCTGCCTCTGCCTGGACTCAAAGAGGCAGGAAGATTCAAACAGAAACCAGCTTCACGTGGAGAGAAGGGTTCAGTTAACTTCTCATCCAGACTGGTGACCAGCAGCTTCCTGTGCTGGGAGGACTGGTTCACCCCCCCACAAGTGAGCAGGTCTCCAACATGGAGGAGAGCTGACCTCCTCTGATCGGCTCCATCACACGTGGATCCTCCAGAGGAGGAGCAGAGGACCAGCAGAGGAGGAGCAGAGGAGGAGCAGCAGAGGAGGAGCAGAGGAGGAGCAGAGGAGCAGCAGAGGAGGAGTAGAGGAGCAGCAGAGTGCAAGCAGAGGAGGAGCAGAGGAGGAGCACAGGAGGAGCAGCAGAGTGCAAGCAGAGGAGGAGCAGAGGAGGAGCAGAGGAGGAGCAGAGGAGCAGCAGAGTGCAAGCAGAGGAGGAGCAGAGGAGGAGCAGAGGAGCAGCAGAGGAGCAGCAGAGGAGCAGCAGAGGAGGAGCAGAGGAGCAGCAGAGGAGCAGCAGCAGAGGAGGAGCAGAGGAGGAGCAGAGGAGGAGCAGAGGAGCAGCAGAGGAGGAGTAGAGGAGCAGCAGAGGAGCAGCAGAGGAGGAGCAGATGAGCAGCAGAGGAGGAGCAGAGGAGGAGCAGCAGAGGAGGAGCAGCAGAGGAGCAGAGGAGAAGTAGAGGAGCAGCAGAGGAGCAGCAGAGGAGGAGCAGAGGAGGAGCAGAGGAGCAGCAGAGGAGCAACAGAGAAGCAGTACAGGAGGAGCAGAGGAGCAGCAGAGGAGGAGTAGAGGAGAGGCAGAGGAGCAGCAGAGGAGGAGCAGATGAGCAGCAGAGGAGGAGCAGAGGAGGAGCAGCAGAGGAGGAGCAGAGGAGGAACAGAGGAGCAGCAGAGGAGCAGCAGAGGAGGAGCAGAGGAGGAGCAAAGGAGCAGCAGAGGAGGAGCAGAGGAGCAGCAGATGAGCAGCAGAGGAGGAGCACAGGAGGAGCAGCAGAGGAGGAGCAGAGGAGGAGCAAAGGAGCAGCAGAGGAGGAGCAGAGGAGCAGCAGATGAGCAGCAGAGGAGGAGCAGAGGAGGAGCAGAGGAGGAGCAGAACCAATGATCTGAGTTATCTACAAACTGCATCTGGTCGTTGCTCCATGCAGCAGATGAGAGGAACCTTCTCTATACATCACAACGAGCGAGAGACACAACTGTGTGTGTGTGTGTGTGTGTGTGTGTGTGTGTGTGTGTGTACATTGTGGAACCTGTATTTTATCACATGAAGCTGCAGCGTCTGAATCCACGATGTCATCACGACCTTGAGATCACAAAGGAAATCCAT
>CM028868.1:16387529-16398654 GCA_016801935.1 Platichthys stellatus
GATTGGCCGAGCTTTTATGACTCTGGATTGGCGGAGGTGGGAAACGAGCAGAAGCCTGTGAGGGGATTTTCTTTTCACTGCTCTGTGATAACGGGCGAGCAGCTGGGTGAGGAGCTCACACTGAACAATACAGTCATAAAGCCCCCCCCCCCCCAACAGAGAGGGGCGAGCGAGGCTGAGGAGAGCGAGGGAATGTGTCCAGATGACGGCTGAACGTCAGAGGCAGGTCATGATAAAAACACACGTGGGCTTTATTTCACTTTAAATGATTTGATAAATGAAAACTGGTTTGTGCTCGTCCTCCTCCACAGAGACATGAAAACAAACAGACTCATGGATCAGGAGCCGGAGGGCCCCGGGCTCGGCCCTCCTCTCTCTGCAGGCTCCTACACCCACAGTCAGTGACCGCAGGCTGATCCCGGCTGTGAGCTGACGGAGGTGATGGTGCTGAATACAGAGCGGGGGGGCAGACTGAATCCTAACTGACCAAGACATGAAACTTCTTCTGTCTACCTGACACTTTCTCTCACTGTGTGGACCTCACATGATAACTGATAACACATCTGCTGCTGCTTCAGTTTATCTGAGTTGTGTTGTTTCATTAACCCACACACACACACACACAGGGATCACAGGCTGGTTCCCCCCCGACTGAACAACAAGCAGGAAGTCGTCTCTGCTTCACCCAGCGACACAAACTGACTCTGAGCCAACACACAGCTGATCGTCAGCTTCACACGCCACCTGTGTCTGTGACCTCCAGTGTCTGTGACCTCCAGTGTCTGTGGCCTCCTGTGTCTGTGGCCTCCAGTGTCTGTGGCCTCCTGTGTCTGTGACCTCCAGTGTCTGTGGCCTCCTGTGTCTGTGGCTCTGAGAAGCATGTGGGCTCCAGCTCCAGAGAACAGGCGTGGAGATCACATGACCAGAGACACGGAGCCTTCGACCTTTAGTAACTGTGTGGATATGTTTTACAGGTGAAACAATCTGCTGTTTGTTATGGTGCAGATGTTCCAGATGTTTCAGATCTTCCAGATGTTTCAGGTGTTTCAGGTGTTCTACATGTTTCAGCCATTACCTGAGACGGAGGCAGCTCCCCAGCTCTCCGGCTGCTGAACGTGTGGACTCCGGCGGTCTGGAGGTTGAGGGGGGGGGGCTGCAGCGGCTCCGAACTCGCCACCTTCTGTCCGTTGACGTGTGCGGTCACCATGGACCCGGGGGCCTTGGCCGGCACCACAGAGAGGGCGATGCTCTGGCTGGGCGGCTTGATGAGGGACAGCGGCTTGGTCGTCCCTACAGGACAAGTTCTGACTGCCAGCTTCTGTGAGGAGAGAGAGACAGACAGGTCAGATCATCTGGACCGCCCCCTGGTGGCTGGCTGCAGTATAGCTCATAAACCCAGCCTCCTCCATGTTAGCAGATGGGACGTGGACCAAACTAAGTAGACGCTCAATACATTTGATCATTTGAGGTAGTTCATCAAGTTTCTGATAAGTTTGGTTTGAGTTATCAAATAAAAATAAAGTTGTTATTGGTCAAGCAGGTGTTGGGGGGGGGGAGCTGTTTTTATCTGATTTGAAGTCAGTGGTTTAACTGAAATAGACTCTGAACTTATTAATATTACATGTCGTGAGAAACTTCTTACTCTTAAACTCTGAGAAAATTTCAGAGCCTGAAGTTTAACACTGTCACTGAGTGAAGATGAGGAATCAGTCATTTTACTGAAGTAGAGAATGTTTGTACTTTTTTTTACCTCTGCTGTTAATGCTTCTGTAAAACTGATACTGAAGCTGCTTGTCTACTGAGTCCTACTGACACACACACACACACACACACACACACACACACACACACACACACACACACACACACACACACACACACACACACACACACACACACACACACACACACACACACAAACTCACACACCCCTCCCCCACCTCCTCCTCTTCAGCCTGGAAAAGAAAATACACCTCGAGATAAGTACATCTCACTTTCCCCTCCGCTTCACCCTCGCTCTGCTGAAAAGAAGAAGCTCTGTAAATATTTCATATTCCATCCCACTGCCCTTCTCATCCCAGCACCACCACCAGCGCTCTCATGCCTTTCTATGCACTACACTGGGTTTGTGAGAGGAAGGGAGGGGGGGATATTTATTCTTCTCTGGCCGAAGCAGTTTTGTGAATCCGCTTTAAAAAATAAAAATAAGATGTGTGTTACAGTTTAAAAGCATTTTTTGCTGCAGCGATAAGCAAAGAGGCCGACACCTTGATTCCCCACATCAACACCAGAGAAGAAGTAGAGCACTCACACTATATATATTTATATATCACGTACATGTGTGTTTGAAGGAAATAATCCTGTGTTGATTATATTTGATATCTGCAGCTTCATTCCATTGATCCAACAAAAGTTTCTAAATGAGCTGATGTCAGCTGATTTCTCCTCCTCAAAGAAACTAACACACAAACACACCCACACACACACAAACACACACACACAGCAGCATTAGTCTCTGTTATTCAGCCTGTGAAGGGGGACGGCGGCGGGGGGGCTGACGGACTCATTTCGGGCCTTGCTGCTGCATCACTAATCAGTTAGTCCTCCTTAAAAAAACGTCCAGATACTTAAGGTGGAACTGAAGTGTTTTCATAGGGTGGAGGATCCAGCGGCGGGGGAGGGGGGAGGGGGAATATAAATGTACAACTCCTAATGTGATTTTATGCAAATAAATACTGTGACAATATTCATTTAAATCTTGACTGATAAACTTATAAAGCAGAGCACAAGCAACATGGATCTGTTTCTGTTTCTGTGGATGATTCAAGATGGAACTGAGGTTTGATATTTTACAGTTTAACCATAAACCATAAATTACCATCTCTTCTTGTTTCAAGTTAAAGTTTTCATATCAGTGGTTCACTGCTGATACTGCTTCTTGGTTATTTAAGACTCAATGTGTCTCTGGGTTATTCTACTTCTCTTTGGTTTCACAGAAGCAGCGTCAGCCGCCTTCTTTCATTCATGTTGTTGTTTATTAACAAAGAGCCGGTCGGGCTTTGTTTCACCGGATCAATGTGATCCACAGGCGGCCCTGCACCGGGGCCGAGGGGCCGCCGCTCGCCATTCAGCCTGTGCTGGAGCAGGGCACCTCTGATTGTCTCAAAGGTCACATCTCATCTAGCGACCTCTCAGGGCTGAGAGCCGAACCCAGGCCCTCCTGGAGGGAGGTGACGGGGGGGCAGCAGGTACCAGAGAGACTACAAGATGCTCAGAGAGGTTTTATTCTGAAACACCGGGCGTTAGATTCAAAGAGGAAGTGATTCTGTGAATGTTGTTGTGTTCTCATTTAACCGATTGTTCTAATTCTCTGAAAAAAAAAGAAAGTAGTGAAACATTCATCAAGATTTTCCCAAACTAACGTTGGAATAAACAAATCATATTAACTCATACTGAATGTGAAGTATATTTTCAATTTTTTTTAAGTGAAAACTGTAAATTTTGACCTTTATGCATAAATAAAAATACGTACAAAAATGAACTGACTCTCTTCTTCTAGTTTGTTTGTTAGTTTGATCAGGAACTAAACGGTGAAAAGTCTCAAACTGTTTTTAATATGCTGCAGATGGATATTTGAGTCCGGAGGTACAGACGAGTGCTGCCGGATCCTGGAGGAACCTTCAGACCAGGATGAACTGACGGTAAATGACCTTCTGGGTTCTTCAGAGGCTGCGAGGGATTTATCCTGAAGAGGAAACCTGTGACTTGAATACAGCGACAGCCCGACATGCTGAATGAAGCTGATATCCATCTGAAACATCCAACTAACAGGGGTTTACTGAAATGTCAGAGAAACCTAATTCATTCTGAACCGGCCTCTGGCGATTTGAAACTCTGGTGAAATCCGGAGAAGGAGGTCAGAGTCACATGGTCGAGACTGAACAGCGTTAAAACAAGAATCTGAACGTTTTCCTTTCTCCTCAGTTTCCATCCAGCTGCTGCTTGTCTTTATAAACTGACATCAGGTCAGTCCTACAGGATTTAATGTTCTTCATGTCTGGTTTACTCCTCAACTCCTGAAAACAACAGATTAAGTAAGAAACCTTCATCTGTTTGTTAATTAGTGGAGAGAACTCAGGACATTGTAATACTGACTCTTATTAATATCTTTATTTAGATCTGTCAGCAGGAAGCTGCAGTGCATCCCACTGGCTCCTGATTGGTGGATCACGACCCCTGACCAGACGTCTGTGTTCGCTTCCTAACGAGCAGTTTCTCCGTGTTCAGTTTCCGACTGTGTTAATTGGACGCAGGCAGCCGAGGCTTTCCTCAGCGTCCAATGACAGCCGGACGCTGTGATGCTTCAGCGGGGGGGGAGCAGCTACCTGCATCCACTTAGGAGCCGAGGATTCACTTTGGTGCCGTCCCTGTATCCGAGCTGGTGACCATCAAACTGCCACGAGCAACCACCAGCTGGGACTGGTCTGTTCAGAGCCGTCAATACGGTTTAACCAGATGTTTAACCAGAGCAGATGTTTATGGATATTTGAACTGTTAAAAACAGGTAAACCAGGAGAAGTGCCGGGGAAGCGTCTCCTGGTTAGGATTCCTTCAGTTATGGTTTCACTCCTCTTCTAAACAAACAGCTGATTCATCCAGCTTCAGGTTTAATCTCAGTGTTTCAGTGAGCTGCTAACTTCACTCTCCAGTTCAATAGAGTCACTGTGGTTGATGGTTTTCACTGACCAGAGCAGTGAGGTTAAAATGAACTCACTTCCATGTTTGACCCAGATCTCATCAGGTAATCGAGTCTCAGAGACAGTTTGAACCAAATGTGAAGACATGTTGTGGTTTGAAACATGAGGTGAGAAGGCGTCTCCTCTCCAGCACAGGGCTGGTGGTTGCTCTACAGATGGAAGCCGCTCTGCTGAGGCGTCTCCTTCAGGACCAGTTTAACAGGATCTGTGGACACGTCTCTCACAATCTAATTCTCTGGAAGGCACAGTTAAGGTCATCCGTCAGCCGGCCTGTTTACTGCAGAGCCAGCGAGTGCACAGGATTATCCTCTCTCATTATGTGCTCCGGTTTGATAGTGTGCCTTTGAGATAACAGCGCTGCTGAAAAACGCATTAGAAGCTGTTCAGATTTCCATCAGTGCAGCTGCCAGACGCTCTCTTTGTTTACACTCCATTTACCAGTGAGGCCCTTCACTCCTGAAAGGTGCTGAGCAGACGGGGCCGCAGTCCGTCCCTTTTACACCAGAGAAGAAGAAACACTCACATCCGTCACTTCAGGAATGAAACAAGAGAAACACACGTAAAGAGAATCAGCTGTGAGAGTGTCCTCAGAGTGGGGACACAAGGAGAGCTGACCAACACAGCCCCCCCCCCCCCCCCCCCCCCGAGGTCTGGAGCTTTTATCACAGCCAGGTTCCTCATGGAGCAGGAGCGTTTCAATGGAGTTAGCGGGCCCCAGGTAAAAGGGACAGAGGGGCCCCACATCCAACAAAAACAAAACCGAAACAGAACGTTAGCGGCATGGGGCCTCGTTAGTCTCCTGTAGAGGGCTTTCCTCAGGGGCCCCCTCTCAGCTCAGGGGCCCCCTCTCAGCTCAGGGGCCCGAGTCTGCCTATTGTCACGTGACTACTGGAGCTACTGAATGAAGTTCATTTCTTCAGCAGCTGTTTCCAAAGCACAACAGCAACATTCAGTTAAAGGAAGAAGAATCTTTACATCTCTGCTTCATGAGACTGGTTCTCAGCTGCAGCAGCAGAAAGATCAAATCAAGTTTTACTATCTGAGGTTTGACGACTCAGTGGTTCAGTGGAGATAAACGCTTTCATCAGGATGATATGATGGGATCGAACAAATATTAAATCTTCAACAGGAACCAGAGACAGAACCCCAGAGTTCAGTAAATGGTTTGCTCTGGTCCCAGTAAGCAGCTCCCCCCCCCCCCCCCCCCGGCGCCCCCCCCCCCCCCCCCCCGGCAGAGGGTCATCTTATCAGCAGGGGCACACAGGACAGAGTTTGGCCCCCGGCCCACAGCTTGGCAGGCGGGGCGTCACAGAGACAGGGGCCCCTGCTGCTCCACATGTGGAGGTGGAGGTGCAGCCAGGAAACACAGGTTCTGTCCGGGCAGCGGTGAGACCGGTGGCCGAGATCCAGCACATGATCCACCGACCGCCTGTCCCCCTGGGACAAAGACAATCTCGACCCACTAGCGTCTGTGTAAATGTGACAAACTGCATCTCAGGAGGTGATTGTGAAGCAGAGCAGGTTCTCCCAGCAGTGGATCATCTCATCACCAGTCTGCAGCAGGACGCAGCGAGACGACCAGGGACAGAGACAAGTCCAATAACCTCAGAGTCATGCCTCAGATCAGGTTTGAAGTGATGAATGTTCTAGTCCCTGAGCTGAGAGACGTCAACCTGGAGTTAAATATTGAAACAGCTGGTAAACAGAATGAAATCACTTCTCACTGCTCGGGAGACAAAACTCTGAAGGAGACAAATGTGAATTTAAGAGACTTCACTGCCACCGAGAAACTTGTATTTTAAAAGCTGCAGAGACGAAGACGCCTTGTCCACAGGAAACCAGACAGGACAAGTCCAACTTACACTGTCCAATGTTCTTCATCATCTCCAGGTTGGATCCAAAAAGAGGGTAAATTCTAGACTTAATATGTTTTCATTTGATAACATGTAATCTTAGTTAACTTCCTCCACAATCAATACTGACTGAGTCCAGCACACGATGGCGACACACAAACATATATAAATATAAATGAAGTGTGGACAGATGAAAGTGTGTCACTGTTCCTCTTCTGTCATCGACCACAGAGCAAACAGGAGAGTGTTCATCATTCAGCTGCATCAGAAACACGGGAGGCGTTCAGTTCACTGCTCGACTCCCAGGATGTGATCATGTGGTCAGTCTCCACCCGTCACACCGGCAGCTGACAATAAATCCATTTAAATGCAAATCAAACACGCCCTGGGCTTCATCTCCCTCATGTTCACCGCAATGTGACACACACGCACGAACACGCACACGCACACAAACATACACACACACACACACTCACACAAACCACAGGGGGGTATCTACACAACCAGGGCAGAGACAATCAATCAATGCATTGATTGATGGATCAATGACACCTCTGATTGGTAATTAAGTATTTCAGAGACGTGTAACTTCAAACACTCGATGGTCACAGATTCTCAAACCTGGAAATGAACTTTGCTTTGATGGAAACTGAACAGTTGTAATATTTAGTTGTTTCCTGAGTCGACTTGTTAAACGAGCCGGAGACAGAAGCTTTAATGACAGGATCCCATCGATCCACACTGATCCCTCTGTTGATCAGACCACGTGCTGCCTTCAGGTTCTCTCAGGAACTCTCAGCCTCAGACTTGACTTTTCCTCTCAATTAACTTCTCAGCAAAGAGCCCAGAAGACGTTTCACCAACTGAATGTGAAAAGAGACCAAACTGTTTCCAGTCGGTGTTGATTGGGTTTTCAGAAGTGACGGAGCGGCGCCTCACACATGAACTGAGGTTGATGATGTTCTGTTGTGAGGAGTGTGGACCTGCATGTCTCAGTGGGACGGGGCTCTACACAGGGAGCTGGGCTCTGGATCTGTGGCCTCTTCACCCGGCGTCTGCTGCTGCTGTGGAGAAATGTTCTATAGCGACGTGTCACCCGGTGTGAAGATGAAAACAACGAGAGGAGAACAGAGCGAGTGAAGTTTGAGGTTCGAATCCCACGAGGTTCGTTAGAGCTTCGCGGCTCGGCCCTCGTTTTGATAGGGCACCCAGCAGGTGAGCAGAGGCAGGTGACTGATGCTTTTATACTGAAGGTTGCTGCTGCTTCCTGTTTGCTGTGGTCACTTCTTCGTCCCTGTACCTGAAGCTCTGGACAGTAGAGCGTTGAGCTCAGTCACTTTTCCTCTTTTAAATCTGTTTGTAATCAGGTTCTGTTGCAGCTCTGCTGACGGGTCAGAGTCTTCAGTTAATCAGATCAGTGGAATGAAATGATCCGGACGTCTCGGAGAGGAATGTGTCTGGAGGCCGTAATGAAGACATCTGCTCCTCGCACACCTTCAGCCGGAGGATGTAGAGCGGCTGCGACAGCCACAATCACAGAGCGTCAAAAGGTCAGAGTCTCTATGAAGTGCAGAGTCGAGGAGAAGCTGTGTCGCTGATCAGCTCCTCTCATCGCTGATAACCGGGTCATGAGGAGCAGCAGGTCACTGGTGCTGATGAAAGCCTGGAGCACGTGAAGGTGTCAGAGCAGCTCGGACTCGTTCACGTGCTCCGACTCGACATCGATCGATTATTCATCTGAAGAAGCAACGAGTCGTTTCAGTGACTGAGTTAATAAACAGAGACAATGAGAAGTTATTTAAGCTGGTGATTTTAGATCAAACCACTTATTTAACAAACTGATTCATCACCTGCACGTTTCTGTTAAACTGGGATTTTATTAAAGATCATAAACTGTTTCCTATCACCCCAGTTGTCATGACAACAGAATTTAATTATGGGATTAAACATGATTTGATCAGATGTCAGTGAGTTCAGTTCTGTGTCAGTGTGGATGAGACTCGTGGAGGAACCAGAGGATGGAAGGTTCCTCTCCTCAGCAGCAGCTCAGCTTCCAGCCTCACTCGACTGCTTCAGCCGGACCTGGCAGAACGTCTGGGCGCTGAGAGCACTCGAGCAGAACCAGAGGGCGTGGGACCGAGTCCAACTGGCCCGTGGGAAGCCCCCGGTGCTGGGTCGCTGCCCCGCGCCCGCCACAGAGACAACAAGCGTTTAACATGTTGGATTAACTGGGATTAAGAGCGTCTGCTGAGCTAAACCAGAGCAGAGCTGGTTTTATCTGTGCTGCTGCAGCAGGAGAAATGAAGAATCAAATCATTTCTCTTAAAGGAGAATGAAGCTTTTCACCTGCAGTGGATCTACTGAGTCTTCACTAAGTGAAACGTCACTGAAGTCCTGCTAAGGTCCAACTGGGATCCTCTTCAAAGACATGACTGACACTTCCTGATTACTGTTTGGAATATTGAGACATGGATTTGACTTCTTTTAGAATCTAAGGACACAAACCTGATGACTAATTATATTTACATGACAAAACCCCCATCGCATCACAATCACGAAATATGAATTATGAAGGTATGGGGTCAATAAGTTAATTCTCAACTATTCACACTACAACAGAATCCAGAAAATCGTCAGCAGAATAATCAATAATCAAAATTATGATTAGAATGATGGATCTTAGGAAATATAATAACTCTTTGGTTTTGGTGAATTTCTATCAGAACGACTGAAGCTGTAATAATCTGATGAGACGATCACAGACGTCGTGTCAGTTGTTGTCATTAAACAAATGAAAACAGGAAAATTAAGTTTCACTCTGCGCTGACGATATTTGTATTCTTTAAAATGTCTCTAAAAACTTTTTTAGACTTTCAGGATATCTTGAACAATATTTATCAATTAATTATTTTACTCATTATTATTGTCCACCTACTGAGGAAGCCACAGAATTAAAGGTTCATACAACCTCCTTCATTCTACTTGAGGACATGAAATCAAATGAGTAAATAAATAATAAATATTATATTAAATCCATCTCCACTGAGTTTTTTCGGAAGAAAACACAAAGTGAACTTCCAAACTAAGAATGAAACCAGTAACCGAGGTGTGAGGTGACTGGTGGGATCCCTCCCAGTCACTCACTGGCCGATCAGAGGCTGAATCTGATCTTTCATCTGGTTTCATCTCTCCCACATGGATCAATAATCACTGTCGTCAGTTTGAACTATTGATCACAAACGTAAATGTAAACCCTCCAGCCGGTCACCAGACACTCACACCCCCGCGCGTCTGCAAGTCGCACAACCTCAGATTTCAACATCTCAGGTTTTGTGAGTCGACACAAAACACATTCAGAAGCCAGACATAAAAATACAGGAAATAAAAACCTTGTTGAGTGAAGCTGCAGATAACGATGGTTTTCATCATCACTCCGTCTTTAAGTTACTTTCTTCATTCAACTCAGTTCTTAAAGTTGCTGAATGTCAGAAAAAGATTTAAATTGTCACAAACTGTTTAGTAAAACACTTTTGTTTTGTTTTGGCATAAAATATTTAGTTTAAAATGAAGAAGACAAAGAAAAGAAGAAATTCTTAAAGTTTTAAAAACTAAAACAAGCTAAAGTTTCACTTAAAGTTAAATTAGAAAATTCATTGTGTTCATCACAAAAGCTGCAAAATCTGGATTGAGATTTAATTTCTAATTCTTACCTAAACTCCGCATGTTGAATTAAACAATACGTTAAAAGAAAGTGACTTACTGCTCCGCACCAGGCCTGTGTTGTTTCTCTGAGGTTTAATCTGAAGTAAAAGTGATGAACTGATCTAACGTCAGTGACGGAGGAAGAGGAGGATGAGGAGGAAGAGGGGGGGACAGCTGGGCCAGGTTGAGAGAGAGGGAGGAGCCAGCGTGTAGGGGGTGGGGTGTTCGCTGGAGGAGGGGGAGGTTAGCTGGGGGCCAGCAGATGGACGTCAGGGAACAATAGATGCAGACAGATGCAGCCACAAAGAACAGACACACACACACACACACAGACACACACAGACACACACTCACTCACTCTGAGGCCTGTGGTAAAATGTACAGAGGCTCTGAAGTTAATCTCTGAACAAATTAATTCTGGTGAATTAAACTTTTTCCAGAAATGTTTCTATAAACAAACTCATATTTTTTTAAGCTATAAATTTTTCCATCAACAGGAAACGTTGTCTCAGTTTAAGTTTACGAGACAAAGTGAAAATCTGCTCGTTGTGTTTGAGACGTCAGATTATCAGAGAACAACTTTAACTGCTGTTGGTTTTCATCTGTTATTAAAATATAGAGATAAATAAGATGGAGTTTCTGATCCTCTGATATGTTCAGGTGTTTCATTTAACTGAAGAATCACTTTATATCTTAATAAACATAACGACACTAAACTGAGGAGCTGAGAAAACATCTAATGATTTGAAACAAACACTTTCACTTGATCAAACTTCTACTGTGAACATCTGTCCACAGATTCTCACTCGTCTC
>CM028868.1:16407762-16438949 GCA_016801935.1 Platichthys stellatus
ACACACACACACACACACACACACACACACACACACACACACACACACACACACACACACACACACACACACACACACACACACACACACACACACACACACACACACACGACTCAGAGGATGAATCCATCCATCCCTTCATCCCTTCATCCTTCCCCCCAAGTCTCTCTCACTTTAAATAACTTTAAAAGTAATTTTTCATGTTGTGAAATATTCATCTCATTATTATATATGAATTCAGTTTAATAGAATATATCATTTAGTTTCCATCGCAGCATCACGTCAGTGTCACATGACAGAAGAACATAAGCTGCTAAAAACTTCTCATTTCATTCTGAATAAAAAAATGAAGTAAAGAAACAAATAACACATTTAAAGTATCGATCATTAGTAAAAACAGAACTAGAGGACTTCCACACTTCACTTATTAAATATGATTTAATGTTTAACCTTCTCCTTCATGTTCGTGAACCAGGTTTCTGTTCCAGGTTATTAACCTGAATCTACTTCAGCTACAAACATGACCATCTTTCAAAGATCTTTGAAGTCACAGAGTCCTACTTCCTTTGTGGGCGGGGCCTTTCCCCCTTCTAAGGACGCCACTAGGAGACTCAATAATGCATAAAGAAGAAGCAGTGCATTGTGGGACGGCGCCCTCGAAGGAGAATGGAAACGAGGCACTGGACTCCTCCCACATGTGATTCAGGTTTTAAATGAGTTTGATGTTTTTCACACAAAGCTACAGGCTCAGCAGTGGTGGAGGTTTCCAGGCGTCCAATCAGAGTGCGGCGTGGAGCTGGAGTCTGAAGCCGTTTCCTGAACAAAGACCAATCAGCAGCATTCACACATCTCGCTTGTGTTTGGCCTTTTTCATAATTGACCTCTTTCTGTTTAACTGGCTGAGCGAGTCCATTGTTTGACACACACACACACACACACACACACACACACACACACACACACACACACACACACACACACACACACACACACACACACACACACACACACACACACACACACACACACACACACACACACACACACACACACACACACACACACACACACACAGCTCATTTGTCTCTATCGTCCACTCGACGTCTCACAGAGACAAAGACCTGCAGAAACATCATCACACAGAAAACTCTCTGACCCGCGTGAAGGGTTAAAAACGTTTTGCTCTCGTTGTCGTGAGTAAAATAAGTTTGTCGACATAATTTCTGTTTATTAGTTAATAATTAAAGAGGTTAACATGCTCATGAGTTTGAATCACTTCTAGTTCATGTGCTTCTTAACAAGCTGCTCGAAGGTAAAACAACTGAAGAAGATGAAGAAGAGGATTAACTTTAATATGACTTGTTTCTCATGTTTATTTAAATTAGAAACTTAAACTTAAACTATTAACCTGTAGGATGTTAACCTGTTAACCTGTTAACCTGTGAGCTGTTAACCTGTCAACCTGCTTTAATTACCCATTTAACAAAGACATCTGAACCAATCAGAGCTCAGCGAGCTGATTCAGCAGCTTGCTAATCAAGATGCTCGTCTTTAGTTTCCTTTAACATTTGATCTCTTCAGTCTGAAGGAAACCACGGATCAGCTCAGCTCTGTGCTCCTGTGGCTCTGACTCTCATCAGGACGAGCTCGTTAGATCACAGGATGAATTAAAGAAGAAGAAAAACAGAGACGACCTCAGGATCTGACGCTCAGAGACAACAACTCACATCAGCAACAGACACAACAACAGACGAGTGAGACGCTCACAGACTCAGCAACAAGCTGGAGCCTCAGTCTCTTCTCATTCAGAGGCTCAGCTAACAGCTGATTTGAGCTCCTGTTAGCTGAGACCGGGCGGTGACGGAGCTGCAGCTCGTCATCTCTGATTCATCTGTTCAACACAAATCTTTATTTAAACTAAACAAAGAGACACACACAGGTTCTGGGGAGAGTCAGGATCCAGAGCGACAGAGAGGATGGAGCTCGGTGACGCTCTGTCAGACAGATGGAGGTGAGGCGGGTCAAACGCCCCCCCGCCCCCTGTGTCCCGACAGGATTCTGTTTATCAGATCAAACTGCTGCTCCGGGGACGTTCAAACCCAACGACCTCACTTCCTGTCCATCCCACGAAACAACTTTCTTCATTTGCGTTTCTTTATTGGAAACATGATTATTATCTTCTATTTAGATAAGTTATATAAGTTACTTCAGATTTTCCTAAACAGGAAGAGTTATTGTTCATTAATTAATACTTTTGCTAAAGTTTTTCTTGTGAGGTAAAGATGATGTGAATCCTTATGATCATTTATTAACTTATAAACAATATTTTCAGGGGATAATTTGTATAATATCTAAAAGGTCGGGTCTGACTTCCAGGGATGTAACTGTCATGGTAACTGTCAGAAGGACACGGCCCACAGAGACGCCGCTCTGCTCGCTGCTCTGCTCGCCGCTCTGCTGCTCGCCGCTCTGCTCGCCGCTCTGCTACTCGCCGCTCTGCTCGCCGCTCTGCTCGCCGCTCTGCTACTCGCCGCTCTGCTCGCCGCTCTGCACAGAGACGAGCTGGAAAACCTCATCGAGGGCCGAGAGAAGAAAAGTCAATACGGGCGCTGCTGCTGATGACGTGACCTTTACAGGAAACCTGATTCAACAAGCAGCTGATTCTGATCTGTGACTGACAGCAGGTGAGTTCATCAGGTCTCTGATCGACGGCCTCAGGAAAACACTAAAGATTAAAAACAGGTTGAACTGGACCAAAATTATACCAAAATAAAATCACAGCCAGAATTATGATTTCATGTTTAATCATAAAGGTAAAACACCAGTTTCCTGTATAGAGTGTTGTTCATTGATTGACAGCGTGCACCAGGCGCCGCGTGTCAAGGAATTCACACAGAAAGAAAATATTCATCAAGTCCATCAGCAGAACGACTGAATATGAACACACACACACACACACACACACACACACACACACACACACACACACACACACACACACACACACACACACACACACACACACACACACACACACACACACACACACACACACACACACACACACACACACACACACACACACACACACACACACGATCAGCTGACCGTGTCGACCTGAGTCACTGTGGACTCTGAGGAAGACACTCTTTAGTACAATGGACACGTTAGCCTTAATGCTGCTAAGCTAACACGTGTTTAAAGACAGGACGTTTGTCTCATGGGCGGAGCCAGAGTCTCAAAGGTGGTCATTGTGTTACATCCTGTGAATGATGTCATCACTGAGCATCACGACCTGTTCATCGGTGCCTCCAGCTGAACTTTGTAAATACCACCTTCACCAACCGAGTAACTTCCCTCCCTCTACAGCAGAGAGTGTGTGCGTGTGTCTGTGAGTGTCTGTGTGTGTGTGTGTGTGTGTGTGTGTGTGTGTGTGTGTCTGTGTGTGTGTGTGTGTCTGTGTGTGTCTGCTGACAGTGAAAACACTCTGACGTCCATGAAACTGCAACCATTAACTTCAGGTCTGTGTGAAATTGAGGATGTCACGGCCTCGTGCTGAAAGCAGCAGCAGCACAAAGAGCAGAAGAAGAAGACGTCTCTGAGCGTCTCTCTGTGGACACTCGTCTCCAGAGAGAGGGACAGGGTCCGGGCAGCTCCTGGATCATCACATGATTTCATGGCTCTTTGAGGAAGATGATCCGGCCGCTGAACCTCCTGAAGGGAGAAGTGATGAAGGTGAGGATGTTTCCACCTGACGAAGACTAAACTCTCTGGAGACGAGAGAATGAAGAAGAACGTTTAACAGGAGGCCACAGCATCGGTGTGAGTCTGCTGCTGGTGGCACGACACCTGAGAGGACACACACCTGGTCCCGTTTAAACACACATTATTAGGGTGAAGAGAAAAGATACGACAAAGTCAAATTGTCCCATTACAACATAAATTCATAATAGATTTACACAATATTATTTAATATGGTGATAATTTTGAGATAAAGTTATAAAATACACGGAGCTACAGGTTTTGGTTCAAGTTATTTGTATTTCATATTAATTATCTGCTGATGTTTCATTGTTCATCTGAATCTGAAACTAGAAAATCATCTGCAGATTCAAACTAATAATAAAAATAATCATTAGTAGTAAACATCAGAGGTCAAAGGTTAAAACAGAACGGTCCTTCTTTGTTTACATGAATGAAGAAAGTCTTCGCTGTTTGTCCAGTGAAAGTATAAAAAGAACATGAGCTGAAATATTTAAAAGCAAACTGTTGAGATTTCAGTAAAGATCAATGTTGTATTTTAGAGGATTTTCCGTGTGAAGCCTGGTTGAGTTTCATTCTCTAGGAAATGATACGTCCCATGTTAATGTGCTGGTGATCAGCTGACACTGTGATTTAGGTTGAATTCATCCGTCTGTGAATTATGACCTTGCTCCGATGTGAAACCAGAGGATTTAGAGTTGGTCCCTGTTTGTCTCAAACTGTTGCAGTGAGCAGGAGGAGGACCGAGTGTTCAGAGGAAGCAGCAGCGCAGCAGTCAACACGGGTTAATTCATCGCAGCCTCTCGGCTCCGGCTGCTGCGGCGGCGGCCGAGCCACGTCAGCACTTTCCTCTCTCTCTCTGGAAATCACTGTTTGCTGTTGGGTAATAAGGAGCTGTCACAGGGCGGCTGCAGGAAGACACAGGGCCGGGCCGACGCCACGGGGGGGGGGGGGGGTGACCCGTTCGGGGGGGGGGGGGGGGGGGGGGTGACCCGTTCACCGACACTCAGGGACCGGTCAGGCGTTCGGTGACGACCCGACCACCTGATGGAGCCTTAACGGGTCAAGATCTGAACTTCTGTCAATCTCATTCAGGGGTTTGAGTTCCACTGTAAAGAAAGACGACTTCCTCCCGCTCCACCAAGAGGACGCCACAGCTCCTTGGATACAGGTGCCGCCATCTTGGGTTTTTGTCGTCGTTTGAATTCAGAGTCTGAGCAGGAGGGATCGTGGGGTGGAGCCGTGGTGTCAAGGTCCCGCCCACACAGGCACCTGACCAATCCTGAGTCAGTCTCATCTGTTTTCATATCATCAGATAACTGAGTGAAACCATCGGATCAGAAACATCAGACGAGCTGTTTCCTGACAAACTGCAGATTCAACGAGAGGAAACGTCTTTACGACCTTTGTAGATGGTTTTCAAACCTCCTTCCTCCTGTGAGGTTTTAAACTGGATGTGAAGACGCGGGTCGTGTTGGTCGAGAGCAAGCAGAGCAGCGCTGCCCCCCCCCCCCGAGGAAGAGTCATCGCAGGGTTTCCTGCCACGTTGCTCCTAATTAAAGCCGAGCGCCTCCAGTGATGATTAAAAAGTCTGCAAACAAAAAACTACAAGCGGACGAGTCGCAGAGACTGAGCAGGTTCAGACTCATCACAGCAGGGTGACGTCATGTGACCTCCCTCAGTCACATGTCCTGTCCCACAGAACGTTAAACTCCTCCTCTCGCTTTCTACACTTTGTAGAACAAATCTCAGGAGAACTGAACTTAGAACCGTCCACTTGGGACCGGGTCACAAACCCACATGGATCAGCAGGTGTGAACGAGGCCTGGACGACATGTGACCAGTCAGAGAAGAGAAAGTCCACAAGTCCTCAGATCCCACATTCACACCGATTCTCCTTCTGTCCTGAAGCTGCTGCGTCCAAAACAAGCACAACACCTGGGTCTGTTCCAGAGCATCTCTCTGTGGACACCAGCTGCTTTCACAATAAGAGTTCATAGAATGTGACGTGACAGTTTCCAACAGCAAACAAACTGTTTTTTAATTTGTTGTTTGTACCACATGCTTTGAGGAACTTTATTATGTTGTAAAAAAAACTGTTGAGGTTAGTATATGTGTGTGTGTGCCTGTGTGTCTGCGTGTGTATGTGTGTGTGTGTGTGTGTGTGTGTGTGCCTGGAGGGATCCTGGGTCATTTACTAGTCTCCGCTCTGTAGAACCAGGAGTTGGTCCAGAAACCAGTCCCTGAACCTGCTGCTGGTTTGATCAGCGCTGCAGGAACCAGTAATGAGTCGTCCTGGGATTCCACTTTGGTTTCAGTCGCAGAGAAAGTTCACCTGCTCACTAGCGACCACAAGAGAAACAAGCCCCTCCTACCTCCTGCGCGGCTGAATGTGACATCACTTCCTGTAACGTTTACCCCTCGTCCAGCAGGAAATGACCAGCAGCTTCTCAAACGACCGATAAC
The DNA here is from genome assembly GCA_016801935.1 of Platichthys stellatus. NCBI lineage: Eukaryota > Metazoa > Chordata > Actinopteri > Pleuronectiformes > Pleuronectidae > Platichthys > Platichthys stellatus. The sequence continues at coordinate 16,413,991 of CM028868.1, forward strand.
AGAGATAATCAGAGCAAAGTGCGACAGGTGTGAGGTTGAAACGTGTCGGAGCAGAAACAGACGGATCTGGAAACAACTTTTTACTGTGAACTGTCCAAGTCGCAGCAGATTTAACATCACAGACACAAACGACCCGTTGAAGTCACGTTCAGTTTCCTGACGCTGTCCCAGATGTGAGAGCCGATGACCTGCAGATCAACTTCACCTGCACGCGTCCCGTCAGAGCTCTCATCCTGCACTGACCTGGTTTCCTGTGTGAACACGCTGCCTGACATCAGAGCGACACACAAAGGAAGCAGAGCAGCTGCAAAACACAGACACACAAATCATTTTTGTGAAACTGAACATATCTGAGCTTTAGAGCGTCAGACAGCGTGGGATCTGAACCAATGACCATGAGCGGACACGGGCACCTTCCACCAATCAGACGGCTGTTTTCCTCCAAACTAATCCACACCGACGTGTAAATGAATTCCACTCAGTTGTTCTGCAGAGACGCTCGTTCAGGTGAGTTTTACTTCAGCACTGCTCACGTCATATAAACATAAATATAAATATATAAATAAAAGAGGCTTTAATGAGCTTTACTCTCTGAATGTGTAAGAAGCAGGCGTATCCATGGTTACAGATGCAGCCTCTGATACTTTAATACCGACAGCGGAAATCGTTCAGTCACCTGAGCTGTTAACACCAGAACCACCACCACTTCACTCCAGAAGAGGAATAAAACGAGTTTTAAAAACAAGTTGGAGACGTAAATTCACTTGAGAAGCAGCGAACACACTAATCGATGACGATCTGCTTGAGGAATGAATAAAAAGACGCCTGAGGACAAACTGCACCCAGAGCAGAAACGATTTTTAACAGAGAAAAAGGAGGAAAACAACTTCTCTCTCCACCTGAGGAGTACTAAAGAACTGGGCCCATGATGCAAGCGAGAGCAAGTGGAGCAGAATGAAAAAGAATCAATGAATCCATTCTTCTTCAAGGGCCAAGAACACGACGATGGAGGATGTGGTCGATTGAGACGGAGCAGAACAGAGAGGAAGAGAGACCTTGATAGTGAATCTGAACATCTGAGGACGAGAATGAACAAAACCAGATTCAGCTCCACGTCCCAGAGTTTTCTACTCTGCTCCAGTTTATTCAAACTGTTTTCAGAGCTCCTCACGTGTTCCTGATATGCTCCTCACGTGTTCCTCACATGTTCTGCAGGTTCTGTATATGGGACAAATGTCTGAGTCTGGAACTTTTCCACAGCCTTTAATTGAAATTTGTTTAGAGTCGGGATTTACTAACATTTGTATATTTAAGTTTGTTTTGAACTGTTCACAGTTATTGTTTCAATCTTCAACTTCCACAACATAAAACATGTTGTTGTTGTGGTTAACCGTTTTGTTTTGGCAGAGGCATTGGAAAAAAACTAATGTTAACCAACTCCCCTGTCTCAGTGTCACATGTACAGATCGAAGAAGAAGAAGAAGAAGAAGAAGAAGAAGAAGAAGAAGAAGAAGAAGAAGAAGAAGAAGAAGAAGAAGAAGAAGAAGAAGAAGAAGAAGAAGAATGGTTGACAACATGGACTCCACGTCCAAAGCTCAGAGAGAAACTTCCCTCGATCCCTCAGCCTGTGACCATGAAACGACCTCCAGGCCTTCGTCTCCCTCGTCTCACGTGTCTAATTATTTATTTTTCACTCGCTCTCTAATGAAGTTGGAGGAGAGTTCGGTTTGTGTTCTTCTGGTGAATCGGAGGTTGTGCTGTGGATGTTCACTCATGTGCGGAGGAGCAGTAAAGGTCACATGTTGTGCTGCAACCACAGAAGGAGCAGAGAGGAGCCAGGAGGAGCCAGGAGGAGTGATTCAACGCGAGGAGGCCGAGCTGCTGCTGACTGGGCTTTCTGTGCCTCTCTCTTTTCTCTCCGCCGGCCTCCCCTCCCCCCCTCCAAACCAAAAACAGCATCAAAGCAATCAAAATGGTAATGTTCGGCATGAATGAGGCCCATCCCCCCCTCCTCCACCTCCTCCTGCACGAAACTCTGCAGACTTTTCTCCTCTCCTCCGTGTCGGAGGGGGGGACAGGACCACCCCCTTCTCGCTCTCAAAATGGAAGCTTCCACTACCAAAGTGAAGAAGAAGAATGAGGAGAAAATACTACAACACAAACATCAGGAGTCAGAGGGAGGCGGAGGAGGATAACAGAATAATAAAGATCAGAGGATGAAAGGATGAGCTGCAGCTTCAGAGAGAAGCGAGTTTAATGTGTTGAAACTAAACTGCATTCCACCGGAAACGGCCTCGCTTCCAGTCGAGCACAGCGAACCGGGCCTGAACTGGTTGAACTGGTTCGATCCAACTCGACGGCTGTTGAATAAACGAGTCGCTTTAGCTCGAAGAGCAGCGGAGGGGGAAGTTGGGGGCTCTGCTGCCGGGCCGGGACCGACCGGCGGGGCGGTGCAGCGGGGCGGTGCAGCGGTGGAAGCTGGAGGAGCTGACCGAGGTGCTGAACGCTGGCGCAGCCTCCTTCAGCCTCCAGCTCCGGCTGCACCTGCACCGGGAGCCGGGGCAAACTTCCCGGACACACTCACAGGCCGTGCGGGTAAAACGCAAGGGGGAAAAAAAAAAGTGAAAGCGTAATGTGGGCGAATCGGAAGGCACCGGAGCGATCATGTGACCGAGCAGAAATAACAGCAAAGTGTGAAGTAACGAAGATTTAACGCAAAGAATAAGACGCAGAAATATTGAGACGCAATAGAAACGAAGCGATGAGCGTCACCTTCAAACTTCAGCCATGATGCTGGACTCACACTCAGCTGATCCACACACACACACACACACAAAATGGACGCTAACATTTCTCAACATTACACAACTTTGAGCTGAGGAAGAAGCTGCAACACAACAACAACACAACAGTGAAGCAGGAGGTCATTGGTTCTCTGAATCTGCCTCAGACCAACACCTCCTCTTCCTCGTCGAAATCAACACAATAATAAAAGTTGCCGTTTGCAGCCGAGTGGCCGTGAAGAAGAGGAGGGTGAGCGGAAACTGGTAAAGTTTCCCGGCTCCATGTTACCTGTGGGTCCTGCTTCATCTGTGCAACTAGTTCACGGGCCTGACGGAGCAGACACCGGGGGAACCAGCTCAGGACCCGGGGAGGCTCCGAGGGAAAGTGCCCGAAGTTTAGTGTGTGTGTGGGGGAAACAAAGCGGGGCTGACGGCCACAGACAACCGGAGTCCTCATAAATATTCAGGTCGCGTCCTGATCTCCACACACCACCACCTCCTCCTCCACCTCCTCCTCCACCGCATCACAGCTTCACATTCCCCCAGAAAACAGCTCCCATCGCCGGGCAAACTACTCCCCGAAGTGGCCTGGACCACCGCGGAGGTGCAGCGCGGCGGTGGGAGCGACCCGCGGCCGCCGCTCCCGGAGCCCCAGCGGCGGCAGCGCGAGCTCCGGCGGCCCGGGAGAGCTGCTCTTCCTCCAGGAACAACACCATGTTTCATACCTGATGACATTGGAGCTCCACTTGCAGCGACTCGCGCGGGCCCTGGACTTCCATGTCCCCGCCACAAAGACACTTTTCTCGCACTTTCGCCGCCGCCGCCGCCGAGTTCCCGGGAATTGAAAACAGTTTTTCCGGCACAATAACAAGAGAAAGAACAACTCCTCAGCGCAGCGGCAAGTTCTCTGTTCGCAGCCCCGGACTCATCACACACTTTCCGCCCCGCGCTCAAAAGTGATCCAAACCCGGCGAGAGCCGCTCCGCGCCCGGCTGGATCCTCCCCGGAGCTCGGCCCAACGTCGACGGGTCCCGGCGGGCGGCGACCGGCGGTTCCGTCGGTAATTTTAAGTTGAAACGCGGGGACTAGATTTTGTCCGAGTGCGCGGCTTGATTTCACTTTGCCTCAGGAAAAGTTGCGCTGCGGCTGTCAATGGTAATTCTGAAGTTCCCGGATGTGAGAGGGAGGGGGGGGGGGTGAGGGAGAGAGAGACAGATAGACAGAGAGACCCCCCCCCCCCAACAGAGCCCCCCCCAACAGACATGCGCAGTGAGTCAGTAAAGTAAACTACACATTTTACTCTGAATGTATTTAAGAGATCAAATTATTATATTATATCAGTTCAGGAGAAGTAATGAGAATAATAAAAAGAAAACAAACAATATAAACATGGGAAATGTAGAAAATGGGAATAATATAAACAAACATGTGACAAACGAACATAAGAAAACTGCACAGATGGAAAATGGCTCCTGCTCGAGTGAATGTGTTAATCCCTGAGTGACACATTTGGCCTTTAATCCCCATAATTACTTTTATTTTAATAAACTTTCCTCTTCCTCTATTTAACATATTAAAGTGTCTTCATTCTGGAGTCAGTGTGAAAACTGCAAAGAAAAAACACAACTGTCCCACAACATGAGAATATACAATATACACAATATGCTCAAAAGTCAACAAATAGATGGTAACGATGAAAATAAGAGTAAAGACGAAAAGAAACCAGTGTAAGAAAAGTATATTTCAAAGTAAAACACAAACGTTAGTACTGTTCTTACTTTAACAGCATCCTGTAAATAAACTGGATAAATGATCTGTTTGACACAAGTATTATACACACTCAGAAGTCACTTTATTAGGTACAGCTGTAAAATCATATTTCAAAAGCATCAGGAACATGGCAGCTGCAGACTGAGGCGAACAGAAGAAGAAACGAGGGGATGAGGAACAAGTAAAACGTGCAGAGATGAAGAAGCGAAACAGCATCTCTCCGTTTGTTTCCGTCTTCATCTTCTCTTCTTCTCTTCACGTCCTCTGGACACAAGCTGAGCTGCTATTGGCTGAAGCTACTGCTTCATAGCGCGAGAGGAAAGATGAGCCAATTAGGAGTTGGGAGGTCGGAGTGACGGGCGTGTGGACCAATGGGCGTTAGAGAAGGCTGAGTGTGGGCGGGGCCGCAGGCAGCAGTGTGAGAATTGACGAAGAGGAGAAACAGAACAAACCAGGTTTTCACTGTGATGAAGCTCAGCGGGGACGCAACATGGCGGCTGATGGATCTGATCTGGAGTCAGCTTCACTGCCAAGTGCACTCCAAGATCTTTACCGTAAAGCCACGAAGAGCTGGAGAGACCGGGTTTCACAAGCGATCCACACACTCACACACAGAGACACACACACAGAGACACACACACGGTGTTAAACTGCTGGATCTGTGTTTTTATGGGTATGTTACAGTATATAAGTCTCTATATTCTCTTATGATTAAAACCACATTAAAACAGTCCCTTAAAACCAAGTTGAACTAAATCGCATAGTCTGATAAATATTAGTCTTTCCAATATTTTTCATCAGGTCCCTGAATTCTTCTCTGAGAAATCAGTGAAAATGTCAGAAAACAATGCAGAGAAGAAAGAGAAAGAATTCCTCTGTTCAGGATCAGCTCTGAAGTTCACTGAGCTCTCTCGAGACTGAAGAAGTAGATCAGAGAACTTTAGAACAAACTCAGAACATAACATAAGTGGAACCATATATAAAGTAAATAATATAATAAAGGTGGTTTGAGGAGCCGTGGATCCTCTTCACCGACGAGCAGCTCGTTGTGAGCGTGATGAGCCGGCGCGTGGACATTAGAAGCTTCTTCATTCTCAGTTCTGAATATGATCTGCACTGAGCTGCAGTAGAATTTAGAGTCGATGGAAGCACAGACTCACAGATAGTGAAGATGAGGAGGAAGGGGCCGTGTGTTTATTTCCAAAAGAACCTCCTCGTCATGTCACTTAGCTGCAGGAGGAACCTGCTTCACAGAGCTCTGTGTGGACATGTGGCACAAGCAGGTCCACAGCTGAGGCCTGATTCCAGCACTCACACTCCATCACTGCAGAGCTGACTCTTTTATTTGTTTCCTCCAAATGGACGATTGGCAAACTGCATCTCTGCAGCTCGCAGACGCAGCCAAGAACTCCTCCTTCACCGCTGATGAGAAGATACTGTGACATTTGTGAGGATCCTGTCTTTGGGCTTAAGAGAGCTTTGACATAAATGTCAGCCAAGAGCAGTCAGAGCTCTGGCAGCAGAGAAATCACTGCATTCCTCGTCCAGGAAATAACCGGCCTGCTGTAAGAATGTGGAGAAAGACCTGATGAAGCTATGGGCCCCTGAACACAGAGAGGGGCCCCAGCAGCAGGGCCTTCACACTGAAAGACCAGGGTCCAGGGGCCCATCCCTGAGAGTCGCCTCTTTCCAAACACTCATCTGTTCTGAACTGTGAGCTTCCGTGTCGTTGTGGTTGTTTTGTCGTGCAGAGCTTCTTTCAACTGAACAACAGTAAACACAAGTTCTCAGCCTGGACTCGAGCTGCTGACCGAGTCGGAGCAGAGCGCCTTCTGCTCCTGGGAACTGGAAACATTCATTGTTCAGCTGGAAATTGTCATGCGGAGATAATATGCTGACATAATAATGACTCACTGTGTTTTTGTGTGTCAGAAACACGCACAGCAGCAGGACTAAAGACTATCTCTGGTTTTATTACTTTAAGAAGCTGCAAAGATTCACAAAGAAAAAATGAACATGGAGAGAAAATCTGCTCAACAATAATTAATGAACAGAGGAGCTCCACACGACAAGTCATCAAAACAACTGTTATCACCAACATGACAGGGAATCGACCTCGAAACACCAGCGACAAACTGGGTAAGAATCATTAAAACCTTCTTTATGGTGTTCGTCTAAAGAGACGTCATCCTGAGCTCATATTTAAAGATCACAAGTTTATCAATTCATCAATTAGTCAAGGAACAATTTAATTATCAGGTAAAACTGCTGAATATTAACTGGTTCAATCTGAGAAGAGAGAAGACAACACAACTGGAAATAAAGATGAACGACATGATGGCCCTCAAAAGTGAAGCCAGAGTGTGGATTGCCCCCTGGAGGCTGGCTGCAGTATAGCTCAAAACATTATCCTCCATGTTATTCAATGGGACACGTGAGAAGACCTTAAATAAATGTTCGTGAAAGATGGTGTCTGTAATTTTAGGTTCTTCTATAATGTGGTAGTTGTTATTAATATATGATTTCTCATAGGGTCAGATAATAACAAAACTGATGTTGTGTTGTAGTCGCATATAAAAAAGGAACATGGAGACGTTACCGATCAAACAATCTCTTCTACGTGTATTTTGACCTCAGTTCTTCTGCCATGAGCCTCTAGATTTGGGTAAATAGACAAAAATGATGATTTCAAACTCGAGCTGGATTTTAAGAGGACAAGTGAAACAGTACGAGTTTTATCTTTGTGAAATTCAGATCAAATTAAATCCTGTTTGAACATAATCCTCTTGAAGTAGATGAATCCCTGAGCGTGAGGATGAAACACTAAGAGAAGTCCTATTTCAATTCTTCATGTTCTGTTCAGCTCAAGGTCACTTGTGTTATTTCAGACACAGGCTCAGTGGAGGAGAGAGATTTAAGATTTGAGGATTCTGTTGTTTTTAAAACGACTCACTCACAGATTAAAAACCTCTGCAGCCGATCACTGGAGCAAGTGAGAGGATTTAATAGGACTCAATTATTAATCAGTGTAATTCAGTCATCTCAGTGTGACGGTTCTGTTTGGTGTCGGCCGAGCCGCTTCACTTCAAACCCGACCGTTTGCAATCAGGCGTTTTATAGATCACATGGAGATTTCCCAGGTGAAGAGTCGGGTCACAGCCTGAGAGGCTCTGAGCAGCAGGAAGCAGCGAGCTGGCAGCTCCGCCTCCAGCAGGGAGACATCACACACTTCAGACATGGATCACACGTGAGGAACAGGCCGCCGTCAGGGCTCATCGATCCACGCTGCAGGCTGGTGAGTTTAGGGATTTCCCAGCATGCAACACTTCACTTCTGACATTTGAACCTTCAGGTTTGGCTCTGGAACTGAACTTTTAAAATCCAAAAGCAAACCGGGTGAGACGAGGCTGGTCACTGTGTCCATACGGCGGCCATGTTTCTCTGACGTCTGACTCCAGCTGGAGCTTCACGAATATGACAGATGGAAACTATGAGACTCGATACAACTAAAATTCTAATTCAGTAAATTCCTTTTAACAACAAAAACAAAATACTTCTATGACCTCCACCAAGATTTAATAACATGTCACCACCTTTTACCATTTCACAGCCAATCAGGCTTCTTTTCAAACATCTTAATATAATCGACCTCCAACAGGTCCAGTGTGGGAGCACTGGTTTATTATGGGTGAAGTTAGTTCAGTACATCTGTCAGCCACTAGGAGGCATTACGTTATTTTCCTGATCCAGAAACTCAGATTAATTAAAAACACATACGACAGATGATTAAAACTTGTCGTCTCACCTTTTTAAAATGGAGATGGTATTTTGGGATCATTAGGACACATCAGTTCTGCTTCCTTTTAATTTGTCACTGTACTAATTACTGTCAATGAATTCAACCTAATTATAGCTTCATTTGCAGAGGCCTAATTGACACATAGATCTGTCTGCCTAACGGCCAATTAGAGACGAAACGCATGAAATAAGAAGACAGAGGAAATGTGGAGGTCGGCGATGATTATTACCAGAAGGAGAGGTTTCCATTTTACACAAACAGAAAATATAAATGTCCACAGAGCTACAGGAAACATAAAAAAATGTTTTACCTGCAGTGAAATGTATTATTTATTCATTTGTTCATTATTTCTTCAACAAACAGGAATAAGTAAATGAAGGAATGAATAAATCAGGGGCTGTGATGAATGAATGATCCAATGAATAAACAGATGTAAGAGTCTCTCTCTCCATCTCTCTCCCTCTCTCTCCCTCTCTCCCTCTCTCCCTCTATCCCTCTCCTTCTCCCTCTCTCTCCCTCTGTCTCTCTCTCTCCCTCTCTCTCCCTCTCTCCCTCTCTCTCTATCCCTCTGCCTCTCCCTCTCCCTCTCTCTCCCTCTCTCCCCCTCTCTCTCTCTCTCTCTCTCTGTCTCTGTCTCTGTCTCTCTCTCTCTTTCTCTCTCTCTCTCTCTCTCTCTCTCTGCCTTTTTCTCTCTCCTCTTCCTCTCTCCTCTCTCTCTATCCCTCTGTCTCTCTCTCCCTCTCTCCCTCCTGATCAACAGTTTTTATAGTTTCTCTTCCTCTCTGGGAGTCGTTGGCTTTGATTCTGCTTCCAGCTCCTGGGACCCGACTCGACTGGGCCTGAGCCCAGCAGCTGGTCCAGACATCAGAGGATCCCCGCTGAGAGGGGCCCCCCACACTGAGCTGAGCCCCCCCCCCCCCCCCTCAAAACTGAGCTGAGGGCCCCTCTCCATCTCATCAAAACACTGTAGTTCTCCTAACGCAGCAGGAAGAGACGCCTCTGATGGCGAAGCTGCTCGACAAGAAGCTTCTACACACTCATTTAATCAGGAATTCATTATTCAAGAAATAAACTAAAAATAGTGACAAACGCCAGTTTCTCTTTTTTCCACGGTTTCCCTCCACTTCCATTCTTTATGCTAAGCTAAGCTAAACACATCCAACACATTCATCTAAACAGAAGAAAGAGTCGAACCGTTCCTTTAACTAGTAGTAATGATTTGTTATAGGGAATATGATAATTATACTCTTTGTTTAAGACATTTCAGGGCTGAAATCAAATACATGTTCATTTGTAATAAATTATTTGGGGAGAAAGTATAAATTTATCTCAGGGATCTTTTGTGGAGACTTTTCTCTAACTGTGGTTGATAGTTGAAATCCTCCGATGCTTCCTGGGACCTTCATACACATTTAAATGGTCAAACGTGTTTTCATAAGATTTGAACTAATCTCCCATCATGCACTGTGATGTGTTGGTTCTGCCTCTTCCTCCTACATTATACAGGTTCTCTCTCTTTTCCGCTGCCAACTCTTTGGGTTTTCTCCTCGCCAGCTGGTCAAGGGTCTCCTGCTGCCGCCAGGGCCCACAGCGCACTTCCTACTTTCTCCAGCACCTGTTCCTGTTTGGCAGAGCCGAGCGGGATCCTGAAAGCTTGGAGACCAGCCATCTGCTGCCCAACTCTGCACCATCCCCGTTTCCCCCGAGCCGGAGCTAGCATCAGTTCTCCTCTCAAACACACAAGGCTGTGAAAGACGAAGTGAAACACTCTGTAAATCCCAGAGTCGTCGTTTAGCTGAGGTTAAAATCAAAGATGTGCAGAGCAGCTGATTTACCAGCTGCAGGTTCACTGACTGAGACCCGTCTGTCACAAAGTTACTCTGACCTTCAGTCTCAGAAGAACAAGGCAACAGAGGACCTGAAATCTGATTTGATATCTCATCACATTCTGTTCAACACGTTTCCAGTTGTTATAGTTGTCATGATACTCCTCTGTTAAAGTTTGAAGACACAAATATTGAGCTCATTATTACCTTCAGAAACATGTGTTGACTTTTCACTGCGCTTCAGAAACGTGTCATTCTGATCTGATGTATTAACAATTCAATGTGCAGCCTACGTTGTATAATTCAGCTTCATTAAAATAAACTGAATATGAATATGAAGAAATTAAACAATCTTTTTCATGAAAGGATTTTTATTTATAAAACATCCTAATTAAAATGTACTAAATATAAATAATTCATCTTAAATTAAACAGAATTGAAGTCATGGTCGAAATGCACTTTATTTAAATATAGATCAATTAAAATCAGAGTGATATGAATAACGTCTCCATTTCTAAAAGACTTTTACTGACTACATTTCCCATGATGCCCCACCGCGACCTCTAGTGCGCATGAGCAAAAGGGCGGGACGCGCGAACCCATGCGGATGTTCCGCTGCGTAAAATGGCGTCTTGAGCGAGACTCGATCCAAACTCTGAGCGTGTTTCGTTTGTTTCGGTTCATTTCTTTTCTTACCTGAGTTGCTGCCGGAGCCGGTGAACCGGAGCTTCTGTCCGGAGCAGGTTCGAGTCCCTGCGTCTCCAGGAAACTAAAGTCCGCTCAGGTACGTGACCAGCCGGCTAAAGAAGAGCTAGCGTTAGCAACCGGGCCCGATTAGCATCGAGCCCCGCCGCTAGCTCCCCGGCTAGCGGCCACAACATGGAGGCTCGACAGCCGGTTTAACTCGATAACTGACCCGTTACCCTGGGTACAGACACAGGTAACTGACCCAGGTAACCACTGACGAGCAGAACGTCACTCGCTACAGACGGTTAGCATGAAGCTAGCTGAAGAGTCACAATGAACTCAAGAGAAACTTTAATCAGGTCTGCAACGAGATGTTTAACGAGCTGGGTGGGGTATATGTTCTGGATGTTTTTACACAGGTTATATTCAAAGGAGTTTAAATAAACTAAGTGAAAGTCTCGTTCGGGTGAGTCAGACCCGGAACCGGGTCAGGAGCCATTTATATAGGAGGCCCGCACCTGCAGCCAGGTAGGTCATGTAGGTTTCTTTGACCCTACATGACCTGACGTGAAGAAGAAGACAATGTAAGAGGGTAAAATACAATAAGTTGAATCAGAGAGAAGTGCACTGTGACGTGTGCAGGGGGGGGGGGGGGGGGGGGGGGGGTGGGGGGGGGGGGGGGTGGGGGGGGGGGTCAGGGAACCTGTCTGTCACCTCATGTCATGGTTCCTTCGATCTGACGCTCTCTACATTGAAGTTGTGTAGCGTGACTCTTGTTGCTTTGTGTTACACAGCAGCTGGGATGGCGAAGAGGATCGCTGACAAGGAGTTAACGGACAGGAACTGGGATCAGGAGGAGGAGGGAGAGGAGGTGAGTCTCACAGCCAATTTCTGCACATGCCTATAATAACCTTTGACCCTTTATAACGTGGTCCCTCTGTGAATGCAGCTCAGATCTGTGATTTATCCCAGTTGGGACTGTGATGTATTAACCTGTAGCTTTAATCCTGATTTATAGGCCGGGCAGTTTTCAATTGCCAGCCAAGATGTGCTGAAGAGCCGAGTGGTGAAACGAGCCAAACGCCGCAACGCTGGAGCCGAGGTGAACATCACAGAATCCAACCTGTGGAAAGAGAAACCTGCTAAACACACCAGAGTCCAACTGGGAGCTCATCTAATAAAGTGTTTCCTCTGTTTCAGGGCGAGAACAGCGGAGCTTTCAAAGGGTTCAAAGGTTTTTCTTTGACCAAGCCGGCGGCGAGCAGCGACTCACCTTCCACCGACGCGCCTGCCACCATGTTCTCTGGGTTCGGGAACGGAGGAGGCTTTCAGGGCCTCGGCAGCCTGACCAATGGAAACGGCTCCAGTTCGCCGTTCGGAGGCTTCTCGGCTCCGGCTGCATCCACTGAGTCGCCAGGTGAGAAGAAACCTCACAGCTGACGTTGTGTTTGATCAGGACACGCCGAGCTTTGTGTTGATGTTCTGTGTCGTTACACACGCATTCTTTGTGAAGCAGTTTGTGTTCACATTAGAAACCGGCTGTCACCTTTCGTCTTCGCCTGTTACGACGACTTCAGCTTCTCATCGTAATGGTGGATTTTCCTCTACGTGATAACTAATGAAGATGGTTATCATCATTAGATAACCATCTAATGTAACATGAACTAATGAAGATGGTTTATTTCAGGGCGTAGATGTGTAGCAGGTAAACACTTGTTGTCATGAGCTGACACGGACGGTTTAGAGGTTTTCTGATGACGCGGCGGTGACGGATGTTAAATAAAGAAAACAGCTGTTTGGTCTCAAGGACTTTCTGATCAGAGGGGCGACATCACGTTTTCAGGTTCAGTCTGACAGACAGAAAAAGAACAGCCTGAAGAAGCAGAGATGAGATGTTGAAGTTATAGTTTGATTAAATGTCTCAGATGTTTGATGGTGATCAGACATAATTAGAATAATGACTATGTATTTGTCTTAGTGAGATTTAAAGAGAATCGGTGAGATTTAAAAAACGATTTGTTGGTTTCAGTTGATGAAACTTTCCCCAACATCCCTTGTTCTTCAGTCCTTTGTATTGAGGGACAAGCCTTTGTGTTGCTCTAGTTTTGTGTTTGAAGTGATCAGGTGGTTGCTCTGCTTCGTGTTGAAGCTCAGTTTCTTCCTCAGTGTTGCTCTGTGGACACATGAAGGGAAAGTGCTTCGTTGTGGAGGCTCTTGTTTTGGTGTTGGTGTGTAATGGAGCTGAATCAGCGCCGCTCTGTTCATGTCGTGGTGTAGCTGCAGTGCTGCTGCTGCATTAGAGGGGGGAGGGGTCTCTCTTCCTCTCTCCTTCATCCATGTGTAACGTTTCTCCCTCCATCATCTCAGGTCTGACGTTCAACGGCCCCTCCTCCGAAAAACCCTTTGCTGAAATCATTGCCAAGCCAGTCAATGGCTCCTCCCCCAGTCCGGCTCCAATCTTCGGCATCATCATCAGCGGCGGCAGCAGTGTCGGCAACAAGGAGTACAGCCGGCAGCTCACGGCGCTCAACTGCTCTGTGCGCGACTGGATCACCAAGCACGTGAACGACAACCCTCTGTGCGACCTCAACCCGATCTTCAAGGACTATGAGCAGCACCTGGCCAGCATCGAGCGGCAGTACGGAGCCGGAGCGGCTGCTGCAGCGGCCGGAGGCTCGGAGGAGAAGAAGCAGGCAGGGACCAGCTCAGCCACTCCTCCTCCTCGCTCCTCTTCCTCCTCCAGCAGCCCGGCGGCTCCGGCTCCAGCCGCTGCCACTTTGTTCTCCTTTGGCAAACAATCCACAGAGGACTCGACCCAAGACAAAAGCTCCACCACCGCTCCGATCCCCTCCGGCATCACGTTCAACTTCGGCAAGAAGGTGGACAGCTCCGTCCTCGGATCCTTAGGGTCCAAATCCATGTCCCCCGGCTTCTCCTTCTCCTCGTCCTCCAGTGCCTCCTTCAGTCAGACCTCCATGTTCGGAACTCCGGGATCTGCTGCTCCTCTGTCCTTCAGCGGGACGAAGGCTGTGGACGCTCCGCCTGCAGGTAACCACCAAACTGATGTCTGTCCCTGACTGTCTGGAGGAGACGTTATCCATTTACTCTTCAGACAAACGTCTCTGATCAGACCTGCAGCAGAACATTTATTCTTTTCCATTTAAAATTTAGAGATTTAACATTTAGCTTATTGAAAAAAGATTTCTTACAGAATTTAATAAATGGTTTAATAATTGGAGTTTCCAGATTTTCAGATCTTCTGCAAATCACATGATACAAACCGAAGCTCTGAATTGATTTGTTCTGAGACAAACTCCGACTGACGGACGAACCTGAAGATGTTTAGTTCACATCCGAGATAAAATGTTTTTATTAATTATTTTGACTAAATGCATTTACTTTATTTCGGCTCTGAGGAAATAGGATAAATCAGGTTTTATGAAATACTAGATTTTAAAGCCACCGTTTAGTTTTTTGGTACTAAAAACAGTTTAATTAGTTTAACGAATAAGTGATTTCTGTTGTCAGGACACAAGTTGACTCTTAGTTTCGATTTTGTTTTTAACTTTCAGTGGAGAACGGAGAGGAGGAGTCGGAGGAGCCACCGAAACCTGACGTACGAGAGGTGAAGGAGGACGATGCTTTCCTCTCCAAGAAGTACGTACCACTTATTATAAACGTCTTCTTCATGTCCATTAGGTTTCATTAGAATGATAATAAAACATTTTGACAGGAGAATCTATCAATATCTAGATAAATGTGGTCAGTAACAGTAGCTTCAGATTTAAATTCTGAGGTTTTTTTGCTGTTATTGCTTCAGACAACAAATTGTCGTGTGAATATCTTTAAAGATGTTTGTTTTATTTCTCTGCATCAGGACGATTGTTAAACCAAACTTCACTGAATTTAGATTTTAATCACAGACGCTGGAGATTAATCAGATTTCTTCTTTTCTGTCCTCAGGTGTAAAATGTTCTACAAGAAGGACACAGAGTTTAAAGAGAAGGGCGTTGGAACTCTGCACCTCAAAGCCATCGAGGACGGGAAGACTCAGCTGGTGATTCGGGCCGACACCAACCTGGGTGAGAAGCTTCATGTGTTCAGGGTTTGATGAAGAGAATCAGTTTCTCACAAACAGGATGAGGGAAGAGAGACGAGTCCAGTTGATCAGAGTAACGCTGAACGACTGTTGATGATGATTCTACTCATATTTGTAGGAATTATTTTGAAAGTGAGAGGAGGATTTCATTTAATAGTAAATTATTTACATTTTAAACATGAAGGTGTTGACTAATTCAATTTGAAAAATGAAATGACCAACAGCTCCACCTGCTGGTGAGTCAGAGGAACTGCTGCCTCCTGGTTCTTTAACCACAGAATCTGATTCATGTGCAGATGTATAAACTTCTTCTCTAAAGACCGTTTCTCTCCTCATCAGGAAACATCCTGCTCAACATCTTGGTGTCGGCGTCCATGCCGTGCACTCGAGTCGGTAAGAACAACGTGATGGTGGTGTGCGTCCCGAACCCGGTCATCGACGACAAGAACCCGACCTGCCCCATCCCGCTGCTCATCCGGGTGAAAACCGCTGAGGAAGCCGACGAGCTCCACAAGACGCTGGAGGAGAAGAAAGCCTGAACACCCCCCCACCCCCCCCCCACCCCTGAGCTTTTAGCAGCTTCCCCTGGTCGTCCTCAGATTTCCTCATCACACCGGTTTCCCCCCCACACTCACCCAACACACGCATGTCAGTGTAAATAACTCATCCTGGTAAATCAGCTGTTCCTCCACAGTGAATTAGTCGTCATACTGTGAACTCTTTTATTTTGAAAGGTCAGAGCCGGTGGCTGCTCCTCGACTCCGCCACATTCCTCCGCTCGGGCGCTGCTGCTGTTAAAGAAACAGGACGATGAATCTGATCAGTTTCACTTTTACTGTTTTAATCGGGTCCCGAGCGACTGAACGTGTGAATCAAGGAGAATCATCGTGATTAGAGTTCGGATCGTGCAGTACCTTCCATCGCCACCACTGAGGGTTTGGGGGGGGGGGGGGGACTCCAAACGAAGTCCAGTCGATTTGGTTTTACAAATTAAACACTCGCAGTAACAGTTAATTTTTATTCTTTTGCTCTGGAAACTATTTATTGCGTCGGCGGCTTCCTCAAGTCGCCGAGTGGATCTGGTGTGAATGTTTCCTCTGACGAGCGACTTCTGTCTGTTGTTTTCTAAGTGTCCTTCGTGTGGCCCGTGGTCTCGGCCCTGATGAGTCATGCTGTCATAGAACATTTGTAAAGAGGAATAAAAGGAAACAAACACTCGCTGAGTCGTCATTCTTCAGCTTCACGGGTCAAACAAAGAGTTTCAGTTCCTCTAACATCAGGTTTACTAAGATCAGAGAAATGTGTCACACGTCTGAGTCCTTCTGTTTATCTGGAATAAAAAGACTGAAGGCCGAGGTCGACGAGTTGACCCTCTTCCTGCACGTGTGTAAGGGGTGTGACCGAACCATGTAACCACACCCACACGTGTGACTCATTTCAGATGTGAAGTTTAAGTTGAGTTTGTTAATAAATTACAGCAGTCATAAAATAGAAATACCAGGATGTGATACTGAGATCTGAAGGGTTGAGTTTGTCCTGAAGGTGGCGCCACACCAAAGTTCACGACCTCGAGAAAACACAATGTAAATGAACCTTTAGGTGTCGTCATAGAAACCAGTGACAGGTGTTTCTGATAATATGTATTTTAATAAATAAACAGGAAAGTACAGTTTGTAAAAGAAGAATCTGAGAACGAGCACAACGAGCGTGTGTACAAAAGCCACGACGATGCGTTCAAGTGACGCAGGAACAAAGAGTTTTAACAAACAGCTTGAAAAAGGTTCTAAAAGCTTTACAGTGCGAACTGTCGTCGTGGATACATTCAGCTGGAGAAACCATAAATACATAAATCAAAAACAATATTTCACTTTAAATACGACACGAAGAAAAACACTTTGATCGTCTCCGAGTGCAAATCTGATCTGAGCCGATGGAACCAGTGACGGACCAGTTTGAAACTGGTTCAACGTTCATCACAACTTTCAGTCCCATGATTCAACTCCAGCAGCGTTAGTGAACTTCCTGGTTTAATTCATCACTTTTTATAACTTCGTGGATTTTCTTTGTGAAATATGAATTTTCGTTTTCTTCAAAGTCGTTGAAGTGAGTTTCTACTCAGTGATGATAGTTTTACTTTTTACAGACTTTACAAACGAATGTTAGTTATACATTTGTAAGTAAATATTTTTACTGTGAATAAGTCAGTTAATTAGTTTTAACCATTGGAAAAATTAAATGATGAAATTTTGATATTAGTTTAATATTCAGTTTAAATCGAGTTAAACATCAAACAGTTTGAGGGACAGAGTTTAAAAACATGAAAGTTGAATCAATATTTAATAAGTTTGAACAAAAGAATCAACACGTATTAAAGTTGTGATGAACATGTAACAAAGTGACTGCAACTGAGCTGTGATTGGCTCCTTCGTGAAGTGACCTCATCACACGTCTCCTCGCATCGGTGACCACAAAAGAAGTGTGTGTAATGTGTGTGTGTATCAGTAATGTGTGTGTGTGTGTCTCAGTGACAAAAGCAGCAGAATATTTACACGTGAAACAAACGTTCTTCCTGATCAGAGTTCAGCCAATGCCTGCTCACGCTGAGGTCATGTGATCCTGTTCCATGGAGATGATCAATGGACACAGCAGGAACTGAGAAGAGGAGGAGGAGGAGGCACTTCCTGAATGGCTGGTTTGTTTGTTTGTTTGTTTGTTTGTTTGTTGTCGTCCCTCCGGCTGAAGCAGGTGTGTGTGGCGTCCCCTCCGGACACCAGAGGGCGCTGCTGTGTCTCTGGAGCCTGATGCACGAGGCACTTTAGAGTCTCCACCGCTGCTACGTCATCAGGATCGGCTTCTGCCGCACCTCAAGGATGTCTGACACACACACACACACACAGACACACACAGAAACAGAATATATGTTTATTTCAACAAATTCAATTTCCCATCAGCCCCGAAGGTTCCGAATAAATTTCTTGTCTGACATTCTAAGAATTTCATAAACTTTATATTTTTCCATTTGTCTGTTTATTTATACATTTATATAAAATATGTTTTAAAGTGGCTCTACAACATTCCAACTAACCATTGATCTAATGTTTAACAACAGGTTTACTGTGGTTCATGTGTAATGCGTCCGGCCCTCACCGGTGGTGATGCGGTGCAGCGGCAGCGTGACGTAGGTCAGGTGGGAGTACAACAGGAAGTAGTCCTCGCTCCGGTTCAGCTTGAGCCACGAGCCGACGAGCGAGCGGCCGGTGCCGGAGAGCGAGCGCGAGCGCAGGTTGGAGGCGGCGTGAAGCTCTGAGGAAACACGTTAATCCATCTATACCTCAATATCACCGTGTGGACAGAATCTGATGAAACGTGTTTATTAGATATTATGATTTGAAACTCGTGTGATTAATCAATAAACGGTGATGAAGATGATTTGTTGTCTTACCTTCGTCTTCCTCCTCCCTGAAGAATTCCTCGCTGTCATTGGCCGAGTGAGATTTCTTCATCTCAGCGATTCGGTTCCTCGGAACCTTTCGTCTCAGAGACGGCGAGAAGAAGGAGGGGCGGTTCCTCTCCGGGGTGGGGGGGGTGCTGAAGGACGTCACCTGGTGAACAGAAACTTGTTGTTTCATCACAACAGAAACAACAACAAATCGTTTCCACGGAGAAGTGACCAGCTGACGAGGTAACCTCGGAAACGATGAATAATCCAGATTCATGAATTATTGATCGTGACCTGATTTCCTCTCGTGTTCGAGTCTCTGAGCCGCAGACGTTTCTCTTCTGCTTCAGCGAATCACAGACGAGAGGAAGTGAAACTGAACCAACATGGTTAAACTCTGACTTCCTGTTTCCAGAGGAGTCTTTAGATACTTTCAGTAAAAATCGATTTGAAACCAATTTAATTATTACAAATAAAAAACTCTAGAAAACATCCTGTGTCAAATAATTATATAATAAGATTCCATTGTTTTATGTCAGAATATCACATCATCAATTCAGTTTCTTCCATGTAAGTAAATTACTTTAAAATGAGATTTGAAGGTGAATGAGCAGAGGATCCAGAACGGAGCCCTGAGGAACGCCCACTTCAGAAACAGGTTCAGCTGCTTCACTGGACACATGATGAATGAAACATTATTATCAGATTCTCACCCTCTCGTGCATGGGGGACACGTGATCCTCCTCCGTGCCACAGGGGGAGGTGTCGCCCGTCGGGACTCTGCTGACGGCCATCTCTGCGTGACCTTTGCCCTGCGGACCCTTCATCCTCACGAACTCCATGTTGTTGAACTTGTAGAAGCCGAAGGACATCCGCTGGGCCATCTTAGCAGCGACGCTCACCTGCCGTGTGCGAAGAAGAGATTCATCGGACTCAAAATAATCCAATTGAAACGAGCTTCCGTCTCATTCACGAACATCTCAGCACGTTGTGTCTCAAAGTGTCTTCTTCTGGTTAGCGTGGTTCGGTTGAGCAGACCCAGACGAGCTTCTCACCCGGTTGTCGTAGACCTTCTTCAGCGCCTCGTAGCGGATCGAGCCCTGGAAGATCACGCCCTGGAACGTGTTGCTCTTGTCGCTCGCCACCAGCTCCACACAAACCATCTCGCCCTCGCCAACCGTCATGTCGCTGAACACCTGCATCAGAGGAGGAGACCGTCAACATCTCACCACCCAGAGCCTCCGCTTCCGAGTGAACGACCAGCCGCTGGTTCAATAGTTCATCGTTTTTTAATCATGCGTCACAGAACAAACGATGCAGGTGACACAGAGTTAATAAAGACGGACGCCATGACAGCTCCCTAGAGTGAAGCAAAATCCTCTCAGTCGCCCCCTGGTTGCTGGCTGCAGTACAGGTGACACAAAAAAAAGTTGTTACCTCATCAAAGTTGTCGATCATGAAGAAGATGTTGGGGTAGCTCATCTTTGACTCCTCCCCTTTACTGTCCATAGCGTGTTTGCTGGGGGAGGCAAACACTTCCTGTGGGAGGAGGAGGTTAGAGAAGGAAGATGGATGCCGCTGTGAGACGTGACGGGGTTCAGCCGCGGTCGGGTCTCACCTGACACTTCTTCTTGTGGATGTGGATGTCTCCTGCGTCCGAGCGCGTGCAGACGGCGCAGGTCACCACGTAGTCCAGCTGCAGGAGAGAGATCAGACACGTGAACGTCAGCCAGATGTTCAGCAACGTCTGGAAGGTGCAGCGGCTTCATGTGATGCGTTCAGGGACCCTCTGTATATTTCACATCCAGACATTAAGCAGCGAGGTGGTGGAGGTTTCACCATGGTCACCTTCTGCAGGATGAGGTTCAGGTAGACGCTCTCCTCCCAGTCGATGTCGGGGTCACCGAGGCCGGGCAGCTTCTTGGAGTCCCTCCTGTAGACCTCCACCTCCACCTGGAGAGACCAGAGGACAACATGACGCTGCTGAGCTACATCAGGTGACGGGCTGCCGGCGCCTGGTGGGCGAGCAGCTGGCTGTGGAGGTCAGATCAGGTGACGTGAGGAACATGGAGGAGGCAGCAGGTCAGACTGAGAAGCTCCTCCATCGACTCAGTGACGCCCCCTACGGCCCAACTCAGGCACATCGGGTTCAGACAAGACGGTTCAGTTTGTCGGAGGTTAAACTTCATCTCAGAGTGTGTGTGTGTGTGTGTGTGTGTGTGTGTGTGTGTGTGTGTGTGTGTGTTCAGAGGTTACACACGTCGAGGTTAATTTCATCACAAGCGGTGTAAGAGCACAGGGCTGGTTGCCATGGCAACACCATTAAAATACGAATGAGCACGATGGGAAATCTGATCTGAACAATAAGAGATGAGGATGATGATGATGATGATGATGAGGGGGGGGGGGTTAACCAACCTGGACACGGAAAACAATAATGTGTAACCATGGCGACCAGGGACAGATGTAGGAAAAAAGGAAAAAGAGAGCTGAGGAAGAGGAAGAGGAAGAGGAGAGCAAGAGGAAGAGGAAGAGCAAGAGTAAGAGGAAGAGGAAAGCAAGAGGAAGAGGAAGAGGAAGAGGAACAAGAAGACAAAGAGGAAGAGGGGCAGTCACAAGAAATCTGGGGACACGTACTTTATATTCTGATCTTTAAATCTGTCTAATTATTTTACAAATTACATGATTTTAATCCTATTAATATAATATTGATATATATTAAGTTTGACCCCATGAATCTGTTTGTATTAAATTAGTTGTTATTTGAAACACACGTGGTGTCGTCACCTTTTTGCCGTCGGTGTGGTCGGAGCTGACGTGGTTGAGCTTCCTGCGGACGTAGAACAACATGTCGTCCTGACGAGGAGCCAGCTTCTCCATGAAGTAGGTGGAGAACATCCAGGTCCAGAACACGATGCGGTCGTCCTTGAAACAGCCTGAAGAGAACAAACACAAGAGTTAAAAACATACAATTGATAGAGCTCAGCTAGTGGAGAGGTAATGACCTCTGACCTCTGACCTCTGACCAGAACCTGCAGTAGAAGAAGCTTCCAGAAAAACTGCAGCCGAGAGAACGAGTGACTGAAATCAGCAAAGAGCAGAGAACCACCGACAAGACCAAGGATCTTTAGAACCTCCTCTATGAACCTCTGTATTGAGCAGGAGCTCCATATTAAACCAGGGACTCCAGAGGAGACACTACATCATGTAAACATCTGACCTTTGTCCTTGTTGTCTGTAGTTGTGTGTCAGTTGTTTATTTCTTGTTGCTCAGAGGGAAGCAGGTTCGGTCCAGCTTCAGAGACTAAGAGACAAGTCCTGATCTATTTATTACAGCGAATCCAACTTTAAAAACACGTGAACTGTGTCATGAAGTCTGGAGAACCTCATCTGTCACCAGGAGTCAGAGTCGGACTGCTGGGTTCTTCACTCCACTTCTAGAGCTGTGGGTCTAGATCAGTGAAGCTCTGACAAACCTCCACTGACCTGGAAGAGAAGACAAACAAACAAACGATGGATAGAGAGAAACCTTCAGAGGCGACTGGGACACTGAGGTTGAAGGTTTGAGTTCCACAGTCACCTCCAGAACATCTTCTCCTTATCTGTGGAACTCCAGAGATGAACTGCATCTCCCTCAATATAAACCTCTAGAACCATATTAAATAGAAACCACCATCAGGATCCTTAAGGCCTCATCAATGAGAAAATACTAAAGATGGTCCTAAAGAATCATTAGAAAATCCTAAACACAGGAACCACAGAAAGAACATCTACAGACTCCTCAGTGACCAAAGGAACCACGACCTGAAGAAGCTCTGCTACCGTGTGACCACAAGAAGCTCCTCTGTGACATCAAGAACCATCTGAAGGACCATAGAACCTCCTGAAGGACCTCAGAACCTCCTGAAGGTCCTCAGATCTCAGACCCTCCTGAAAGAAGATCATCTGGAGCACCTTCAGCCTCCTTAGTAACAACACTCTTTAGAGCCATGATCCTGAGAACCTCCAGAGATCCAGCAGAGCAGCGTGAAGGACCTGTGACCTATCTGAGTGAAGAACCACGTCCTGACGGAACCTGCTCATGTGATCGGGATCAGTGAATCATCAGATTAATAAGAATCCAGATTTAGAACCAGGTGCTAGTTTCTTCTTCTTCTCTTGCTTTAGAAAAATGTTCACAAACTAAACCGTGAATCCAAAGACCAGATCTGAAGATGACTCAAGACCAACGTTCAAAGACCTTCTGCCAACGAGAGGTAGGAAACCGACACTTTGATACGACATCGTTCCTCTGAACGTTGTCTCATCTTCATCTTCATCTTCATCTCTCCATACACAAGTGAAACTGTTTGTGAGACTCGTGTTGAGATGAAGTCACGACATCGAGAACAGAGCTTTGATTCTTCATCAGGACTTTAGAGACACACACAGAGACACACAAAGAGAAACACACAGAGAGACACACAAAGAGAGACACACACACACAGACACACACACACAGACACACACACACAGAGAGACACACACAGAGACACATACAGAGACACACAAAGAGAGACACACACACACAGACACACACACAGAGACACACAAAGAGAGACACACACACAGACACACACACAGAGAGAGACACAGACACACACACACAGAGACACATATACACACGTAAACACAATGTTTATCAACCAGGAAGTTTAAAAATATTAAAATTTCGTCTCAGTGTTTCCTGTGGAGCTGCAGCAACTGATGATGTCACTGATCACATGATGTAATGACCTCACATGTGGTGAGAGGTCACTGACATGTCTCTCTCTCTCTCTCTCTGACCCCTCTCTCTCTCCCTCTCTCTATCTGACCCCTCTATGGTCTCCCCCTTTCTCTCTCCCCCTCGCTCTCTCTCTCCCTCTTTCTCTACCTATCTACCTGTCTCGCTCTCTGACCCCTTTCTCTCTCCCCCCTCTCTCTCTCTCTCTCTCTCTCTCTGACCCCTCTATAATAAATAATTCATGATAATTATGAAATGCGATGGGCTTTATCTCTCTGACCCCTCTATGGTCTCTCTCTCTCTCTCTACCTCCCCCCCCTCCGGTCCGGTTCTGCTCACCCAGTCCGCTGATCTCCTGGCGGATGTTCAGTCGGTTCCTCTCGTCGGTGATCGCCTTCAGCATCTGCTGCAGGGACCCTTCCCTGTCTCCTTCCCCCTGGTCCCCCTGGTCCCTCTCGTCCCTGTCTCCGTCCCTGTCTCCGTCCTCCTCCACGGGCCCGACGGCCTTACACAAACCGGGGAAAGACGCCATCTCCGCACCGGGATCATGACAGTCCGGTGTCCCCACCGACGGCCCGGTCCACGGCCCGGTTCACGGCCCCCACCTGGTTCCTGCTGCGGTCCCGGGTCAGATCCGAGACTCGGGTGCGTCTCTGCTGAGGAGCCGCAGGACGAGCGGACAGGTCGGGGAGGACAGGTCGGGGCAGCCCGGGCGGGCGGTGCTGACAGAGAGGGGAGGGGGGGCGGTCCTCACACTTCCGGTATCAACACGAGGCTCTTAAAGAGACAGAGCGTCTGGGGTTGGATTTTTATTACATTTATTATTATTCTTATATAATTTATAATATCATCATTATATTAAATTCATAATTTATTAATCCAGTTTAGTTTTTGAAACTGAAATAAATTTGTTAAAACTCTCATGTTCTTCTTAATCTGGATCCTTTTCAGCGGGTCACAAATCAAGCGCACCCCGGTCAGTGTAACCATCGAGTGGCAGGAACGAGCAGGATAGTCCCCGCCCGGCTGGAGGAGGGCGGAGACACGGTCAGTACGAGGAAATATAACAAGTGCAATATTAAAAATACAAATTTAACGTAAAATTCTCCTGTTTTCATTGGTACAGACTGCGTCACGTGACACTGTAGGAAAGAAGTTAATGTTTGATTTGGTTTAACCGACTAAACTCCGCCCGCCCGGGCGGGGCTGGGCCGCCGGTGAAACCCGGGTCCTTTAACGAGTCCACCCTTTGTCTGAGACAAAAGGTGACGTCATTGTGTCAGAAATATTTGTTTATCTTCATTAAGTTTGTGACAAAAACTAAAGTTTATGAAGATTCATCAAAAATGAAATCAACATTTCTGAGATTCATATAAAAAATGAGTTAAAGTTAATATATCAAAGATACATATTATATAATATTATTATTATAAGTAGATATTCACATTTAAAGAAGTCGATCTGCTGAACTCTGGTTTTATTTAAAGAAACAAAATATTGAAGCTAAAAACTGAAACCAGTTTAAATCAGATCTGAAAATAAATTCACTTTTTAGTTGTTTAATAAAAAAACAGCAGGTTTTCAATCAAATCACCACAAACTGAAACAGTCTTTTTTCCTCAGACCCTGAACACGTCGTCATACTTTATTAATAATATTCATATTGAGTGTTTCAGGAAACAAACACCCTTCAGAGTCTCAATGATCAGATGAATCCTCGCCGGACGTCTGCAGACCAGCCTCCACTGGGCCGACCTCTCAGGGCTCGGTCCTGATGGCGGTGGGGGAACA
>CM028868.1:16438958-16469964 GCA_016801935.1 Platichthys stellatus
CGGGGGTGGGGCAGGTGGGGCAGGAGGCCCGGGGGCAGGACGGGTCTCTGGTCATAATCTCCTCCGATGATGCCGGGCAGCGGCGGCGTGAAGGGGAGGGGCACAAACCTGTGCCGGGGGTTCCGGTGGTTGGGGGGGAGGAAGCGGCGAGGAGCGCGTCTCTGCTCACGGATCTGATGGAACTTTTTATAAAGCTGCAGAAAAACATGAAAATCAATCTTTAAATCTGAAAATTCCTCAGTTTGGAAGAAAAAGGTTGATATGAAAGGTTTTAACATTTATTTCTAGATCAAGTTACTTGACAGGAAATTAAGAAACCACGATTTGAATAAGTGAGACTTTGAATAAAGAACAACTTTTATCAATAAATGTACAAATTCAGTTATTGAGTTAATCATAATTAAAGATTAAGGACATTTAAAATTGTTGGTGTGTATTAAGTTTTAAGTTAAATAATCTAAGTTAAATACCATAATCATATAATAAATTAAAACACAATACATTACTCAAGTTGATTTGGTTTAAAGTGAAATCAAAGATGATGATCAGATTATGAATCATCTCAGGTCCTCACCTCCCTCCAGTCCGAGCTCCTGCTGGACTCTCTCCCCGACAGCTCAGCGGGGAACTCTCTGCGGAACAGGTGTCTCCACAGGGCGGAGTCACATGTGACCACGCTGAAGTGCCGGCACACGGACGCCAGCCTCACCACGGAGCGGACGTCCAGCAGCCGCAGGACTCGCAGCAGCAGCTCCGGAGGCAGCGCCGCCAGGCCGAACGCCACCGGCAGCGCCATCGCTGGGAACAGGAGCAGGAGAAAGTAAATACTGGGATTCTGACATCACCACTGTGGTCACGTGGTGTAAAGAGGAACACCAGCTGGTTGCTCATGGGCTGATGCTTCCACTAAATGGCCTGAAGTTAGTGGAAGTATGTGTGAACGTGTGAATCTGCTGAGTCATCTCTACCTGCTCTGGCGGCGGCGATCAGCGGGTAGGCCAGCTGGTCCTTGAACAGTCGGGACAGTTTGCTCAGGTTCTTGAACGCCGCTGCCGCGCTCTCTCCTGAAACACAAGGACAGACGGGTTAACACTGAGGCCCCCCCCCCCCGGTGCTCCGGAGGCAAACGGACCAATCAGAGCTCTACCTGGCCACTCGTCGGTCACGTAGCTGCTCGGGTTCAGACACAGTTTGGGAATCGTGTCGACAGAGTCGTTGAGCTTCAGAGTGGCTGAAAGAGAAGAAGAAGAACCAGGTCAGAGAGCGTCTCAGCTTCATAACGTGAAGCGTCTAACTCCTCCAGTCGGGTTCCAACTCACCGTGGATGACGAGCACTGGGCCCATGACCACGCCCATCACCACGGCCAGGCTGTTTTCACACAGCGGGTGTGTGTATGGAAGTTTGAAGAGTCCGCTGGTCGACCTCCAGCCGCCGGGCATCTCACCGGGCTTCACCTCGGACGCCTCAACACAGAGACAAACATCGAGACTCTGAGTCATGTGACTCACTCTCTTCTTAAAGTCCATTCCAGTGAATCAGTTATGAACCAGTTTGAAACGTGAAGCTGAGAGTGTAACCTCCAGGGGGAGACAGAGAGCAGGGACTCACCTGAGGGACGAACCCGGTCTCCAGCATCAGGAGGTGTCCTGCCACCATGACGGCGTCGCTGGGGCTGGTGATGGAGGCGCTGTGGTGGAGCAGCTCCAGGGACAGAGGAGCCTCCCCCTGCTCGGCCTCGCTGCACAGCATCGGCTCCCAGCAGGGGGCCGGAGCTTCAGGTTCCATGTCCTCAGGGACCTGGTCCTCAGGGGCCTCGGCCAGTGCTGCACAGCTGTTGCTGGACTTTAATATGAAACACGACCATCAGGATCAAACATTTAACAATGAGCTGCAGAGATAGATGGATCGCCCCCTGGTGGCGGGCTGCTGTATAGATCAGAATGCTCAATACGTTTCCTGTTCAACTAACAGTTTCTAGAAGTTTTATCCAAACTGAGCGTCTTGTGATTATTGTTCATTGTAACGAGCAACTGCTGAGATTCAAATCCATCAGAACACTCACCTGACCCGAGGTGGAGGCCTCCATCAGCGGATGGCTCTCTGCTCGGCTGCAGGTTGTGTAGGTGGAGCTGGTTGTGTAGGTGGAGCTGGTGGAGCTGGTTGTGTAGGTGGGGCTGGTGTAGCTGGTGGAGCTGGTGGAGCTGGTGGAGCGGAGCGAGGCGGCCACGGACTCGGGTAGAACGACGCAGATCAGATCTCCAGAGACGATGCCGCAGGACGCCAGCGTCTGCCCCGTGTCCGACAGAAGCTCTGAGCTGTTCAGAGACAAACTGAACTCTGTGTCTGGACTGAGACACAAACACAAACACTAGAGAAACAACACAATAAGGACCACTTCCCTCTGAGACACCTGACATGTTGAGGTCCCACCTGAGTCCATGAAGCGTCAGCACCGTGTCCCTGACGTGATCCCTGAGCTCCGTCACCGTCGGCTCTGCTCCCAGAAGCTCCACCCGGCTCGACTGTCTGTTGAGCCGGACCCGCAGCTTCATGCTGAGGTAAACAAACGACCACACGTCACCAAACACGTCACAACGCACAAACGACCACACGTCACAACACACAACCAACCACACGTCACAACACACAACCGACCACACGTCACAACGCACAACAGACCACACGTCACAACGCACAACCGACCACACGTCACAACACACAACCGACCACACGTCACAACACACAACCGACCACACGTCACAACACACAACCAACCACACGTCACAACACACAACCGACCACACGTCACAACACACAACCAACCACACGTCACAACGCACAACCGACCACACGTCACAACACACAACCGACCACACGTCACAACGCACAACCGACCACACGTCACAACACACAACCGACCACACGTCACAACGCACAACCGACCACACGTCACAACGCACAACCGACCACACGTCACAACACACAACCGACCACACGTCACAACACACAACCGACCACACGTCACAACACAC
This sequence comes from Platichthys stellatus, assembly GCA_016801935.1. Taxonomy (NCBI): domain Eukaryota; kingdom Metazoa; phylum Chordata; class Actinopteri; order Pleuronectiformes; family Pleuronectidae; genus Platichthys; species Platichthys stellatus. The sequence continues at coordinate 16,441,992 of CM028868.1, forward strand.
AATGGCTCTGATGATTCAGTCTCTAATATTCTGTGTTTTAATTCTCAGTTGAACGTTTCCACACACTTTAATCTTTCACACATCAAAGACCCTGAAGCACCAGCTGAATGCTATTTCAGGAATGAAAACTTCACTTTTACTATGTTTGGTTTAAAAAACAAACATTTCATTTTCTCAGGAAATTGTTGTGTAATGAAAACAACGAGTTTCATCATTAAAGACTGAACCTGAATTTGATTAAAAGCTCATTTGAACCAAATCTCATCAGGAATTCGCCATTTTTAGTTTTTTGTTGAGTCATTTTCTCTCTGAAAGAACTTTAGCTTCAAACTACGGAGTTGTTTCACTAAAATGATAAATGATCTTTAACACTGGATGCAGAACACTTTAATTTCCCCTTAATTAAAGTTAATATGAAGATTAAAGTCAGAGGAGAATCACGCACGAGCCAAACAACACGAAACATAATGATATTATTATTATTATTATTATTATTTGGAGGCAGATTGAGGAATAAAGAAGAAACCTGGAATGAAACGTTATTACTTTAGAAGAAGTGAAATGTTTCGTTTTCGTTTCTCACGAACAGACGTTAACGAACTGTTTGTGTTTAACGGTGGAAACAGCTCGTCAGTGAAAAGCTCTGGGACCGGAAACACTCAGAGACTCACAGGAAACACAGGAAACATTAAAATCACTCACGTGACGAACACAAGAGAAGAAATCCGATGATTTTCAGACTTTTCTGTTAAATTTCACTGTCAACATCAAACTGACTCAGACCGGAAATCAGCGGCGGACACAGCGCACACTGACACTACACTTCCGGGTTAGATCTTCAGAATAAAACACGTTTCATTTGTTTATAGACTTGATTCAAAATTAATAAAATCCCAAAGAACAGCTGCTTTGTTTGATTCTTTATTTAAAACTATAAATGTATCTCAATATTTACAGGAAAATTGTTTTAAAATCTCTTGCTTTTTTTTCGAAACATTTCACGAACAATAAGAATTTGCATTAATTTAATTTCTTAACATTTGATAAAAGTATAAGAAAAGTCTAAAGCGTGCTTTTGTTTCGAAGGCAAGTCACCAAACCTCCGGTTAACTGTCAAATTGCCACTTGACTACAACTACGGCGAAGTGAAGGGAACACGTTCAATTTAAACTCAGCGGCACTTTTACATTTGTAGTTTTATTCTTGAAATACTCTAAGACGCCATTTTGTTTTATTTTAGATTAATACTCATGCGTCACGTTATTTGATTATAAATCGCGTTTTTGATTCAGACCGTTCCCAGGCTTCCGTAGCGCTGTGCTGGCTCGTAGCTTCAGTTGTTGCGCAGAAACGCGTCGATTAAACCGAAACAGCCGAAAGTTGATGCGTCAGAAATGAGCCGAAGTTACAACGATGAGCTGCAGTTCCTGGACAAACTGTCCAGTAACTGCTGGAGGATCAAGAAAGGCTTCGTGCCCAACATGCAGGTGAGCGAGAGGCGAGCTAGCGGCTAGCTGCGTTAGCACATGTCACTCAGAAGATCAGTGACGAGCTTCAATCTGCTGCTGAAGCTCACAAAGGAAACTGTCAGTGAAGAAGCACGAGACGAATTCAGGGGAAGATCCTGCAGATTATAAATATATGAAATATAATAAATCATGACCTGTAATAGTGATGAAAACAGTGTTTCACTGGAGAATACCTTTTCTTTTCTAATGGAGTTCAGCACAAGAACAGAAGTGGATCTTTAAAAAGCGTTCAGATTATTGCTTTATAATCAATTCAGGACTTTATCATGTTTTTATGGCTCATAAATAATTATCTCTTTATAAGAGAAGCTGTCTTGTTGAACAACGAGTTTCATAAACGACATAAAACAATACAACTTTTTCTGCAGCAAAATACAGTAAAATAATGTTTTCAAATCTGAAAACAATAATTTAATGAGACAGATGTTTGACTGTCAAGAAACTGCTTCAGTAGCAGCTTCGTTTATATCTGAACAACAAGAGGAGCTGACCACAGATCAGTGAATGACCTGTAAAACCTCTTGTTCTCAGGTGGAGGGGATCTTCTACGTCAACGATCCTCTGGAGAAGCTGATGTTTGAGGAGCTTCGGAACGCCTGTCGAGGAGGAGGTCAGCTACCCCCTCTCTCTCTCTCTCTCTCTCTCTCTCTCTCTCTCTCTCTCTCTCTCTCTCTCTCTCTCTCTCTCTCTCTCTCTCTTTTAATCGCTCTCTTCTTCTCTCTCTCAGGCTTCGGCGGCTTCCTTCCTGCCATGAAGCAGATTGGGAACGTGGCGGCGCTGCCCGGGATCATACACGTGAGTGAACGTGATGCGTAGAGGAAGCCTCAGAGGTTAAGGGTGAGACAGCTGAAGGTTTAGATCTGTCTTTGTCCCCCTCAGAGGTCCATCGGGCTCCCTGACGTCCACTCCGGGTACGGGTTTGCGATCGGGAACATGGCGGCCTTCGACATGAGCAACCCTGATTCTGTGGTGTCTCCAGGTCCGTGACGCTCCGGAGCCTGAAGCCTCGTCTAGTGATCAATAATCTGTTATTAAACAGTTCATGGAAATAATCTTGAATTGCACCAAACCAATTTAACTTTTTTCCTGCAGGGGGCGTCGGCTTCGACATAAACTGCGGCGTCCGCCTCCTGAGGACGAACCTGGACGAGCGGGACGTGCAGCCGCTGAAGGAGCAGCTGGCCCAGAGTCTGTTCAACCACATCCCGGTCGGGGTCGGATCCAAGGGCGTCATCCCCATGAGCGCCAAGTACGGAGAGATCCGCCTCAATGAACCTAGACCAGAGCAGAACTTCCTGTTGACCCGTGTCCCCTGTTGACCCGTGTCCCCTGTTGACCCGTGTCCCCTGTTGACCCGTGTCCCCTGTTGACCCGTGTCCCCTGTTGACCCGTGTCCCCTGTTGACCCGTGTCCCCTGTTTACCCGTGTCCCCTGTTGACCCGTGTCCCCTGTTGACCCGTGTCCCCTGTTGACCCGTGTCCCCTGTTGACCCGTGTCCCCTGTTGACCCGTGTCCCCTGTTTACCTGTGTCCCCTGTTGACCCGTGTCCCCTGTTGACCCGTTTCCCCTGTTGACCCTTGTCCCCTGTTGACCCGTGTCCCCTGTTGACCCGTGTCCCCTGTTGACCCGTGTCCCCTGTTGACCCGTGTCCCCTGTTGACCCGTGTCCCCTGTTGACCCGTTTCCCCTGTTTACCCGTGTCCCCTGTTTACCCGTGTCCCCTGTTTACCCGTGTCCCCTGTTTACCCGTGTCCCCTGTTGACCCGTGTCCCCTGTTTACCCGTTTCCCCTGTTTACCCGTTTCCCCTGTTGACCCGTGTCCCCTGTTGACCCGTTTCCCCTGTTTACCCGTGTCCCCTGTTGACCCGTGTCCCCTGTTGACCCGTGTCCCCTGTGGCTCCCAGGGACCTGGAGGAGGCCCTGGAGATGGGCGTGGACTGGTCCCTGAGGGAGGGCTACGCCTGGGCCGAGGACAAGGAGCACTGTGAGGAGTACGGCCGGATGCTGCAGGCCGACCCCAACAAGGTGTCATCGAAGGCCAAGAAGAGAGGCCTCCCCCAGGTATAATCAGTCTTCTATAGAAACTACCAGTGGAGTCGCCCCCTGCTGGTCAGTGCACAGAAGACAGGTCGAGCTGACTGTGTTTCTGTGTCGTGCAGCTGGGAACTCTGGGAGCAGGAAACCACTACTGTGAGATCCAGGTGGTGGACGAGATCTACGACGACTACGCCGCCAAGAAGATGGGCATCGACCACAAAGGTCAGGTGTGTGTGATGATCCACAGCGGCAGCAGAGGCCTCGGACACCAGGTGGCCACAGGTAGGAACTGCAACCAGCTGCTCTTTACCAGTTTCACTTGAAACCATTTAAAGAATCAATGGAATGGGATTCAAACTGGTGTTCCTGTTTCTCCTGCTGGACGTCAGATGCTCTGGTGGCCATGGAGAAGGCGATGAAGAGGGATCAGATCGTGGTGAACGACCGGCAGCTGGCGTGCGCTCGCATCACGTCCCCGGAGGGGCAGGACTACCTGAAGGGCATGGCCGCGGCAGGAAACTACGCCTGGGTCAACCGCTCGTCCATGACCTTCCTCACCAGACAGGTAGTCTTCATCACTGCATCGGGGGGGGGGGGGAATGGATGAAGCTGGTAGAAGGATGATGAGTGTTCTTGTGCTCTTCCTCTCAGGCGTTCGCTGAGGTCTTCACCACGACGCCGGACGACCTGGACATGCACGTCATCTACGACGTGTCTCACAACATCGCCAAGGTGGAGGAGCACATGGTGGACGGGAGACAGAAGACGCTGCTGGTTCACCGCAAAGGATCCACGCGAGCGTTCCCCCCCCACCACCCGCTCATCCCGGTCGACTACCAGGTACGCCCCCCCGCCTCGGTACCAGCCCGCCGTCCACCGGGCCGCCGCTGACTTTCTCCTCGTCTGATTGGTTCAGCTCACAGGTCAGCCGGTGCTGATTGGAGGGACGATGGGGACCTGCAGCTACGTCCTGACGGGGACGGAGAAGGGGATGACGGAGACGTTCGGTACCACGTGTCACGGCGCGGTAAGAGTCCGATCCCGTCTCAGATGTTTAACACGTCCTGGTGTTGAAGTCCAGTAAAACGTCTCTGACCTCGTTGGACACTTTCTCGGTTCAGGGTCGCGCTCTCTCTCGGGCGAAGTCCCGCAGGAACCTGGACTTCCAGGACGTCCTGGACAAGCTCGCCGACAAGGGCATCGCCATCCGAGTGGCTTCGCCCAAACTGGTCATGGAGGAGGTGAGAACGATTCACACTGAACAAAGACGATTCACTGGGATTTAAAAACGTATTGTTTCTTTATTATATCAATGTTTTAGGTTTTATATTAATTAGTTTTATTTCTTGTAAATGTGTATTAATTATCCTGTAGTTTTCGTATGAAGTGCTGAATTGGTTTCATGCCTCTCTGATCATCTTTCCCCTTCAGGCTCCGGAGTCGTACAAGAACGTGACGGACGTGGTGAACACGTGTCACGACGCTGGGATCAGTAAGAAGGCCATCAAGCTGCGGCCCATCGCCGTGATCAAAGGCTGAAGCTCAGAGACAATCACCACTAACACATCACATGTACAGAAGAAGATAAAAGCACTTTTTTTTTTCTTTTGAGAAGAAAATGAATTTAATTTGTGAAACAGAATGAAAATATTTTTCTGATTTTTGTCAAATCTGTGATCCAATAAAGACGATCGCTGAGAACTGGAACCTTTTCTGTTGAGGATCAAAGGACAAACACGTTTCAGATGAATAAACACTTTATTGGTTCTAACAGAAAAATTCAGCATCAACCATCAAACTTATTTGGCGAATTTTTACAAACGAGCAAACGTTGGCTCGTTCAGCTGGAAACAACAAAAACTAACAAACAAACAAATTCATCTCTAAACTTCAACTGAACATGATTGTTTTCTGTGTTTAAACTACGTCCAGGCTCAGTGTGGCGACACCTGGTGGTGAAGTAGAGGGAACTTTGTTTCTCTACAGACGTGTCATCACAGAATGAAAACTAAAGGGACAGTTCAACAAGCGACAGAAGTTAAATAAAGGTTCTAATGTTTGAGAGAAGAATTCTGTGAAGGAACTGGTCCAGTAGGATTTAAACCTGCAGCTGCACCGGATGTGTCCGGTCATCAGAACGGGTTCTTTACCAAACAAACTTCTGATATCACAACTTTACACTAAGGGTTACATCCTGAAACATCCGAGTGTTTCCCTGTCGTCTAGTTTGGTTTTAATTTTAGGAAAAACAAAGTATATTTTTATCCCTAGAGGATTTTTCGAAAAAGTAAATGATATAAACTTAAAGATTCTGTCAAACTCAGGATCAAATCAAACTTTGTAGATTCACTGAACTTTATCATAATGACTTTCAGTATCATAAAATAAAATGTCCCTTTTCTTTTACATATGGACCATCCAAAACTATAATTTCCGTTATTTAGGTGAGATTTTATTTTCTCATCAACAATGCCATCTGGAAAACCACATTTAATTTATATCAATTCTTTCTTAAACATTTTTTAACTAAAGCTGAGGCAAAATAAAACAAACTAAACACGACAAAATGTTAATGGTGGAAACAAAGTGTTTTCTGTAACTGAGATATTGATAAAAAAAAATCAGGTTCTGTACAGAGTCGTCGTTACGTTGATTCTGAATCTCAGCGTCTGGTTTCATGCTGCTTCACAGTCTCTTTGCAAAAAGCATTTTTTGTATAATCATTTGAAAGCTTCGATATAAATTCACTGAACTGGTTCCATTCTGTTTCTAGAGCAGCCGTGCACGAGCAGTTTCCTGTTTCTAGAGCAGCCGTGCACGAGCGACGCATACAAACGAGTTTCTGTTTCTAAAGAAGCTCGTTGCTGCCAAGAAAAGGAGAAAAACTATTTTTGTTTTGACATTAAGTCGGGAAATAAGTCAATTAATACTTTCTGAATAACAGTTTATAATTTTTACTAAGTCTGCCTCAATTTTAATGAAATTACTAATGAAATAGTAAATTTCACTTTGAGAATCTAAATCATGCCTCAAATATTGAATTGTGAGATTTTCCTTCAAGGTAAAGAGATGCTTCAAATTACTTTATTTTTTCTTTTAGAAGCATTTAGTTTTTTTTAAATCATTCCTAACTTTTAATTTCTTTCCGTTATTTGGCAGAACGAACTTCAATGTTATGTTTCCAGATAAGTGAAGATTGTAAAAAAAGTCGAAAGCTAGGAACTTTATTTACATTTTCCACATCGTATTCTCTTATTTACACTTTGTTCCTTCGTATAAGTTCAGTTGAAATTAAAACAGCCAAAAGTATTGAGTCAGAATTCCAGGAGATTTAATCTCGATCACCACTGACGCAGCGTTCGGTTCCGATCATGTGATCAACGAAGAGACAAAACAGAAACGATTGTTTTTAAATGAAGGAAAAAGAAGTCGAGCTGAAACGTTTCACTTCAAACTAAAACCCACCGGCCTCCGCACGTTAAACTAAATCATCAAAGCCACATTCTAAAGAGAGGATGTGACTCAGCACTTTTTATCACTTTCTGTGGCAGCAAACGAAAAAAATCTCAAATTGTGTTGAAATATGTTTTCTGCTGTGAAGGTTCCAGGAGAACAAAGATCTCAGAGTCTCAGAAGCGTCGGGATCTTTTCAGACGCCCCCCCCCCCCCCCCTCAGAGTCCTTTTCCACACAAACGTTTTCCACAAAGTTCTCCGAGCGTCCTCCGCGTCTCGAGTCCACGTGGACAGCTCGTCTCTCGGGCGCTGAGGACGTTGATACGTCCACTGACCTTCTGTCCGTTTCCCTGACGCAGACCGACTGGGCTTTGTTGTGCATTTACTTCTTAAGTGCAAGAGCAGCTCCTATGCTAAGTTCCATGTGTTGTTTTGTTGTAGAGCAGCGTGTCCGCCCACTTCCTGTGGAGAGTCCTTCAGTCCCAGTGAACTTCCAGTTTCATTTCCTACAGCTTCGCTCGCTGGAAGAACGCCTGCAACGAGAAACATCCGTGAGTCACGACTCCAACGCCACGCTCACTCCATCTAAAACCAGCTCGTACCTTGATGTAGTTCTTCAGGACTTTGACGTCCGGCTGCTGAAGAACTGCACAAAGCTCCTGTTAAAATAAAAAGTAGAGATGAACCCGGGGCAGGAACATCTTCTTCATCGTTATCTTCATCACTGACTCTCTGCCTCAGAATCGTTTAGATGGTCTGAAACGCTACTTTACAAACAACTACATCTCCCACAATGCACCAGTCCCCCAGTATTCAAAGAGTGAGGTGCAGTGCGGACGAGTCTCACCTGTGAAATCTCTGGCGCCACCTGCAGCGAGGGCAGATACTCCTGCTGTAAGAACTGGATGAACTCGGGCCCCTGAGAGAAGACAACGGACCAGTGAGACCAGTGAGAACAAACTCCTCCACCAGTTCAAAACAAAAACACAGAATCTGTTTTCACCCGTTTGAGATGGATCATCTTCAGCGTGACGGCACATTCTGACAGAGTCTGGAAAACAAAGCAGAAGGTTTCAGGGGAAGCTCCTCAGTCAGAGTGTCGGAGCTCCGGGGCAGAGACTCACCAGGACGGTCTGAGCGTCGGAGAGGTCAAAGGTCGGCTTGAGAGGAGCCAGGAAACAAGCAGGGACGATGTGTTTGTAGATGAAGTCGGGGAATCCCACCATCCCGTCTTTACCTCCTGCAGAGATCAGCACAACAGCGTCAGGACCACACAGGAAGTGAGGAGCCACTGGTTAATGAGACAGTCCAGATGTTCTCACCCCACAGCTCCACCAGCTTGGAGAGGACGATGAAGCAGGTCTTCTGTGCGATGGGGTCGGGGAAGTCCACCGCCCCCTGGATGATGGTGAACACCACCCGCTCGATGTTTTCAGCTCCTGGAGACAGTGGAAGACCACTGTTAGCTTAGCTTAGCACAAAGAGTGGATACGAGGGGGAACCGGTAGCCGGACTCACCCTGGTTGGCCATCACCTCGTTCATGCCGCTGCCGGTGATGGTCTGGATGAAGGTGAAGTAGCTCCTTCGCAGCATCTGCTTCTCCAGGGCGGCCGCCTGGTCGTTGTCCTCCGCCGGCCGAGCCAGCACCTCGAAGATGGCGAGGACCAGCGGCATGAAGACCTGCTGCAGGAAGGGGGACACCTGGCTCTGCAGAAGAAGAGCCCGTTAGACCTGGTGAGGCTCGGTGTCTGGATCCTCTCCTCTCCTCGTTCTCCCCTACCTTGAACTTGGCGGTGATCTGGCTGATGAGCGGGATGAACTCCTGCAGGTCTTTGGCCTCGCAGTCCTTCAGCATGTGCTCGGAGGCGGCGGGGACGAAGGGCAGCACCTCCTCCTCCATGCAGATGATCATCCGGTGCAGGAAGGAGCGCACCGAGCTGCGCAGCGCCCCCCGCTGGACGGGACAGCTCAGTGCAGGCAGGAAGGTCTGCAGACAGTCCCTGTAGACCTCGGTGCAGCCGCAGTGCTTCACCGTCTGCTTGTTGCTGAACGCCTTACTGGTCCGACTGGGAACAGAGAGACAGGAGGAGATGAGTGACCAGCTGCTCGGGGGCGAGGAGACGCGGTCGTCCGACGCTCACCTGGCGAATCCGACGGCGTGGCTCAGACAGTCGGCGAGGGCGGCCTGTCGCTCCTCCTCCGTCTCCTGCAGCAGTTTGGCGAGCAGCGGGTGGAAGGCGTCCATCAGCGGCGCCAGCAGACTCCTCATCAGAGCCTGCTTCCTCTCAGCCGGGCTCTCCCCGTTCACGATCAGAATCCCTGCCGTCTCGAACATGAAGAGCTGGTCGTCACTGGTCAGCAGCGCCAGGAAGCCGTTCTCCTGCTCAGAGGAGGGAGAAGAGCATGAAGACACAGCTGCAAACCACATGTGACCGGTCACCAGTGGAAACTTACAGGAGGAGCGAGCTCCAGCAGATCCTGGATCCTGGTCAGAATGTCCTCGATGAAGCCGTTCATGTGTTTACTGGAGAGAGACGTCAGAACGACAATGAATCACTGTCCTCAGGTGTGTGTGTGTGTGTGTGTGTGTGTGTGTGTGTGTGTGTGTGTGTGTGTGTGTGTGTGTGTGTGTGTGTGTGTGTGTGTGTGTGTGTGTGTGTGTGTGTGTGTGTGTGTCCACCCAGCATCAACATCAGGGTTTGATTGACTCACTGCAGCGTTTTGACGAATCTGGAGAAGAGGTAGGCGACTCTGCTTCGAACCTTCGGGCTGTTGTGTCTCAGTCCTCTCTGGTCCAGAAACGCCATCTGACAGTGAACACAACTCGTGTTAACACGTCTTTACAATCTGAATTTAAATAACTGAGGTTTCCGCTCCTCACCAGGACGTTGGGAATGTGCTGCGGCTCCACGAGGAAGAACTTGTCGTACCGGAGGACGGTTTCAAAGAACTCCAGAGACACGGAGCTGTGCTGGTAGCTGCTGACGCCACACGACACCAGCTGGGGATTCAAACGCACGACACGTGAGCGGAGAGGGAAACACACCAGGAGTCAAACAGATGCTGGAGTCACGTGACTGACCGTCCTCATCATGTCCTGCAGAGCACTCGTCTTCACCGTCTCACCGGAGAAATGAGCTCCGTGAGACGCCGGCAGGGCCTCACCGAGCATGTAGAGCAGCCTGATGGAGACCTCCACCTCCGAGAACGAGGCCGTCTGCCAGTTCCTGAAAAGAGATTAAACCTCTGTGATGAAACAGACTGAGCCCGAACACATGTCGGTTTTTCATAGTTTGATTCAGTTTAGGAAAAGTTCACGGCGTGCCCTCTAGCAGCGTGCCCTCTGGGGGCGTGCTCTTACTGCATGGTGTTGGTGAAGACTCGGCGAATGGCCTCCAGCAGCAGCTCAGGGGAAACTTGAGCCAAACGATCCAACAGCATCTTCAGCTGCTTCCTGTACTCCACGAACATGGCCTCGTCCTCGCCCTGAAAGACAAACAGGAGCTGACACATCACATGTCATTTTGTCCAAAGCGACTTACAATTAGTACATTTAGGGGTTCAGTATCTTGCTAAGGACACTTCGGCATGCAGATGGGAGAGAGTGGGGTTTGAACCGGCAACCTTCTTGTTGGAGAACCACCACTCTAACCACTCTAACCAGTAGGCCACACCGCCCCAGACACGTCGTCTCCACGTCCTCAGAGCGCAGCCACAGAGCCGCGGCACGAGACTCACCTCGTTCTCAAAGTTGTACTCTTCGTCGTAGGTCAGCTTCTTCATGATGGCGAGCATGACGGCCTGTGGAGAAGCAGCAGCCGGGTTTAGATCTCCATCTCTAACAGGTTCAGATCAAAGGATCGTTTCTCCTCAGCGACTCACCTCGATGCTCGTCTTCTGCTGATCCGTCAACTGAGGAAGCTGCAACACAAATCACATCTCTTAATGTTTCCAACTGGAAGATTAAAGATTATCAGTTTGAAAACAGAAAGCTAATGAATGTCAAAGTTCTACGTGTGGGAGCGGCTCCTCGGCACCTGCTTCAGGACGTGCAGGTACTCGTAGCAGAAGCCCACGATGTTGGCTGAGATGTCGTCGTCCTCGTGCACCAGCAGCTGCAGCAGCAGCGGCACCTTGGCCTCCACCGCCTGCAGCGTGTCGGCCGCCTCCTTCACGCTGCCCGCCTTGACCAGCTTGGTCCAGCTCAGCACCAGACTCTGACCCATCCCGTTCACCAGCCGGGAGAACTTAGCCAGGAAGTCGACGTCGTCCTCCTGAAAACAGGAAATAGAAAATAAAACATTGTGAGAGAAGCAGGAAGAGCTCGTGACCTTGTGACCTCACGGTGAGAAGCCGAGGATCTGAAGTAACGAGTCCGACCAACACTGATATATCAGCCGATAGTTTGTGTTTAGATGTTTTCATGTTTAAGATATTAAAGATTCCTGTAATGAATCCTCCTCCTTCAAGGTTTTACTAGTTTCTGAGGATTCAGTTTTATTAGACTGTTTGTGATCGACTGATGACTAAAGAACCTCCTGAGAGGCGAGGCCATCACAGAAGGTTGAAGTCGGACCTGCTCCACGTTGAAGAATCCTGCTGACTGCAGCACTTGGCACAGAGACTCCACCAGTTTGGTTTTATCCACTGGGTCCATTCCTTTGTTGACGATTTCAAACAGGCAGTCGCAGGCCTCCTCTCGCAGCTCGGCCACCGACATCTGACTCAGCAGCAGGTTCACGAAGCTGAGGACACGAGAACATGAGGAGTGAAGGACGTGGAGGACAGACGGCTCCGGACATGCCCCCCCCCCCCAGCGCTCGGCTCCCGGTCGACTCGGGACTCACCGGTCGTTGGCGATGAGGTTGAGGTCGATCCAGGACACGAAGGCTCCGACCACCTCCAGACACTGACAGGTGATCTCCGGGTGGGAGCGCTGGTACGTCTGCAGGATCTGGAACCAGGACTCCACCAGGCTGGGGATGCACTGCTCCCGCATGGCGTCTTTGATCAACATGTTCCTACGAGTCTCCTGAGGAGGACACGACCCAGAGAGTTGTTTAGAAAACCACAGATCACTGACATTTTGATGTCTTCTATGATGTGAAAGTCAAAGTTAAAGAGAGAGAGAGTCACTGCACCTCGGGCGAGTGCAGGATGTCTCTGTCCACCACCTCAGCGTCGATGGCCATCAGCGTGCGGAGGTAGACGTCCACGCCGTTCGGGTTGAGACCCACCAGAGACAGGACGTCGAAGAAGAACTTGGGCCACAGCGCCGGGTACTCCATCACGAAGGTGAGGGCGAACACCTGCGCCGCCTTGTTCCTGATGAAGGGCTTCTCCGGCTGGGCGTTCATCAGCTGCAGCCAATGAGACGACAGGAGAGACAAGCTGTCATGTCCTCCATCTTTATCTCAGACTATATTTAGGACCTGAAACCTGAGGAGAGACCTACCTGGCCCTGGAGCCACTTCATCAGAGTCTCTCGGATCATCTGCTGCTGGACCACGCCCAGACCAGCGTGTCTGAAACACAACGGGTCACATGTTCACTCCACACGTCTCCTCAGCTGCTCTGGATCCCACAGGCAGCAGGAGGTGCTCTGCACTCGGCTCAGTCACATTCTGCAGAGTTTCTCCTGGAGGCTGAGAGAAACTCTGGAGGACACGAGGAGCTCGGTGCAGGTCGGACAGCAGCTCTTACCTGAACTTGATCTGATGTTCCAGAACTTGGAAGCAGAAGAACTTCACGTGGTCGTCACTGAAATCACAAACAGACGAAAGTGAAACCAGACGGCAGAACGAGGAACGAGGACGGGTCAGGAGCAGAGACGGGATTCAAACTCACCTGTAAATTCCTTTAGCGAGCGCCTCAGCACAAACCTCCCAGGCGTCCTGGGACTCCTTCAGCTGCTCGAAGTACACCATCGCCTGGAGAGAGAGAGAGAGAGAGAGAGAGAGAGAGAGAGAGAGAGAGAGAGAGAGAGAGAGAGAGAGACAGAGAGACACACACACACACCACACAACACACAACACACACACACACACACACACACACACACACACACACACACACACGTAAGTATAAAGAGCTTTTCTCTTGAGCTGTTTTCAGTAAGAACAGGAGGGACCCGTGCGTGTGGCGGTGCGGGCGTCTCACCCTCTGCCTGTAGCGGGCGTCTGCGTTGGGGTTGAGCCCCAGCAGGGCCTGCTCGTCCATGACTGCAGACTGGCAGGCCATGGGGGGTTAACTCTCCTCCAGGGCAGGTCCAGACGTCTGTGCTGCGCTCAGGCAGGTTCCTCTCATCTGAGCAGAGACCACGAGTCGTTAATCACACGGAACAGGATCGATAGTGACATGTGGGGGGGGGGGGGGGGGGGGGAAACACAGAGCTGGAGTCTCAGGATCAGACTCCACATGTCCATCAGTCCGTCCAGATGAGTAAACTGAAAACCTCTGGACTTTGGACCGATGATGAAACAAGAGGATTTAACACGTAAACAGAATGTGTGATCTACTAATCAATAGAGATCAATAGCTCCCGTGTTCGTCCACCAGGGGGCGTGTGCGCTACAGCAGAGAAGGACTCAGCTGTACAAACCTGAATAAGTACAGATACAGTTTAAACAAAGTGAACAGAAGTTCTGTGTACAGTTCTGTGTACTGGTCTGTGTACTGGTCTGTGTACTGCTGTGAGAGAAGGTGGAGCCACATGATGCAACCCCCTGTCAACACCTCACTGGTCTGTGAACTGGTGTGTGTACTGGTATGTACAGGTGTGTGTAGTGGTGTCTGTACTGGTATGTGTAGTGGTGTCTGTACTGGTATGTACTGGTCTGTGTACTGGTATGTGTACTGGTGTGAGAGAAGATGGAGCCACATGATGCAACCCCCTGTCATCACCTCACTGGTCTGTGTACTGGTGTGTGTACTGGTGTGAGAGAAGATGGAGCCACATGATGCACCCCTGTCAACACCTCACTGGTCTGTGTACTGGTGTGTACTGGTATGTGAACTGGTCTGTGTACTGGTGTGTGTACTGGTCTGTGTACTGCTCTGAGAGAAGATGGAGCCACATGATGCAACCCCCTGTCATCACCTCACTGGTCTGTGTACTGGTGTGTGTACTGTATGTACAGGTGTGTGTAGTGGTGTCTGTACTGGTCTGTACTGGTCTGTGTACTGGTATGTGTACTGGTGTGAGAGAAGATGGAGCCACATGATGCAACCCCCTGTCATCACCTCACTGGTCTGTGTACTGGTGTGTGAACTGGTGTAGGTACTAGTCTGTGTACTGGTCTGTGACTGCAGCTAACGGTCCACACGCCGGAGCTCCAGGGGTCAAGTGAGGAAACAACAAGCCGCACTAGCCCCTCTGTTTGTGGGTAGCAGCTTCGAGGAGTCCGGGCCACTCCTGTGGAAGTTCACAGTGCGATGCTACATGCTAACAACCTCACTCCCATACTGAGTGGCTGAGAGCGGCTAACTCGGGCTAGCTCCGGTTAGCCGGCTAGTTAGTCGCAGAGCCGGGCTGTCGGAGGGACCCTGCCCCGGAGAAAGCGGCGTCAGCACCGGGGGCCGCTTCAGAGACGTCCCGCTGCCCGGCTGCGAGAGCCGGGGACAGGGGGGGGCAGTCTCCGGGCTGTTACTCGGGTTTGACCGGAGCTCGGGGCTTGAGCTGCGGCTGGGTCATGTGATCTGAAGCTCGCTGATGGGTCCTCACAGATTAAAACATGTTTAACTCAGAATAAACTCAGATTATTAATTATCATCTCACCTTCATGGAAACTTAACTCATCACGTGTCTCCGCTCCGGTTCAACATCAGGAGAGTCAGCAGCGGCTGTGCGGCGTGTCCGCCTGCTCGCTTCCGGCGTGCTGACCCGGAAGAGACCGGCACCAGTACAACGTGGTCATCACAATAAGCACCAACAATAAACATCTATATATCTGTACATCTATATGATCAGTGTAATCATAACTTTTATAATGATGTGCTTGATTTGTGTCTAGATTTTCAAGCTTTAGCATCAATAACTTTCCAAATGGAACTCTCTTATAGGGCACGAGAACAACTTCAGTATACATTAAATATAATAAATGATCAATTATAATAGATATGTAGTGACTGTGCTCTAATCTACTATCAAATAAAAGTTTACATAAGAACAGAATGATACAAGATTCATGTATTGATCCCAAACACATGCACAGACACACTCATGCAATTGAGGGACATTTGTCCTCTGCTTTAAACCATCTAGTGGACACACAGAGCAGTGAGCAGCCATGGGGCCCGGGAAGCAGATGTTGGGGGAGCAAGGTGCCTTGCTCAGGGGCACCAGACAGTGGGGTAGGGAGAATCCTCTTGGACTTTTGGACAGATCCAAGTGTTGTCCATCCAGGTTCCATCCATCAGTTGTTACTCCGTCCAGGTACGTTCCTTTTTGTTGTTGTTACTCCGTGGATTCGAACCAGAGACCTTCCAGCCTGGTGTCTTTTCTGCCACTTGTATGTCCACCAACTCTGCATGCATTTATTGTGATGTATAATAATAACAGTATTTATACATGATATTAATGTTAATGGTATAATATATAGACGGTATGTTTATTGTATGTATATCGTTATATTTGTGGTAACGTTATAATATTTATACTTTATATTAATAGTAATGTTCTAGTATACATACTTTATGTTTATTGTATATATATCGTTATTGTTGTTGTAGTATTATCGTGTTTATACTTTATATTTATTGTGTATATATTATTATTAAATATATATAACAATATACATATGCACCTGGAGGAGGGACAAGTCTCCCTGTCCCGCCTCCAGGTGTTCTCTCCTCTGATTGGCTCAATCTGATGTTCTTTCTTTAACCCCAGCCAATGGTCAGTCTCCCTTCTCAGCCTCAGCCAATCAGAGCTCGGGCTGCCGGGCTGAAGATGACAGCTTCCTGTGCTGGCTACACATGCGCAGTGCGCTCGCTGCAGCTCCCTCTTTTACAGCGGCGTCGAGTGGAGGAACCATGAAGGCGTCCGGAACAGTAAGAAACTCTCAATTCAACATGTCGCCCGTCGTTAGCCGAACTCTGAGTGCAGCGTCCCGCTCATGAAGCTCCGCTCGCCCGGTGCGAGGCCCCGTGGGGCTCGAGGGTCGCGTCAGAACCGACATTTAAAGCGTTTTCTCCCGCGGCGGTGGTGTCTCCAACATGGCGGCCACCGGACCATGTGGACGGGGGGGGCTCCGAGACACTGAACCCGGAGAATCACTCCAACTTTTATAAAAATGATCATCTTTAAATATTACAATCTAATCTGCTGCTTCACAAAGTTCACTTCTGATGTTCGCTGCCGAGAAGGAGCTGCGTGCTAGCACCGAGCGAACAGGAAGCTAGCGCTAGCTGCTAATGTGGCTCTGAAGTGTGCACGTCATCTGGATAACGATCATTTTAATTTAACGTTAATTTAATGAGTTTAACAGTTCACATGTTTAATCTGTGAATCTGACTCAGCGCTGAGCATCATGGGAAATAAATCAGTGGACGCATTGTGACACCGACACGTGTTTATTGTTGTAGATTAATAAACCAATAACTTAACCTTCTACTGTCTGTGAACTAAATTAATAAAGTTAAGTTCTGCCTGGTTTTAATGCATCAACTTCATCAAAGTGACAAGTTAATGTGAGGAAACAATATAGTTCAATGTTTAACAGAGTTTACCTCATCAGGAATTAAATTAATAATTTCTATGATGAATTACTGATGAGCAGCTGATTTGTTTCAGGCTCAAACCAGCTTGTTATTTAACAGAAGCTTCAAATATTTGAACTTTAACTTGAAAAATGTAAATAACTTCAAACTAACTTTCTATAAATCGAGTTATCAATTAATTAATTCAACTCTAGATGGAATATTCATCTGTAATGTGTTAACCTTCTTACAAGTTTATATTTTTACTTGATGTCACATTCAGTGAAAAGCAAAGTGAAGACAAAATGTGTTGTTGAACTTTTCAAACTAAAGTGAACAGTGAATTCAACATTAGATCAACTTCCATTTAAATCTGTTGGCAACACCTTGAGGAAGAGAAGAAACCACATGAATCCACATGAGACGTGACAGAAGTATGAAGATGTTTTATTTCTTTAATATTGTGGTTGATTGATTTGCACCCTAACCCAAAGATCCCACCATGCCCGTGGTGTGATGTTGCCTGGCGTGCACACACTAACGGGTCCTTGTCGCCTTTCTCTGACGCTGCCGTGACTCTGAAAGTGAATCCAAGGGCCCACATCTGATCTGCTCCACCTGGCTGATGCACACGTTCCTATACACACGTTTATTAAGTTTTATATTTGTCCTGCTCTCAGCTTAGGGAATACAAGGTCATTGGGCGCCTCCTGCCCTCTGCCAAGAACCCTGCCCCCCCTCTCTACCGGATGAGGATCTTCGCCCCGAACCATGTTGTGGCTAAATCCCGCTTCTGGTACTTCGTCTCCCAGCTGAGGAAGATGAAGAAGGCGTCTGGAGAGACCGTCTACTGTGGACTGGTACGTGTACCAGTTCTACTGGTCCAGTGTCGGGCTCGTGTGGAAGTGATGAGAAGACAAATCCAGAAAACTGAGTGAAACCCATTAATAAATCCATGTTTCTTGTTTAGGTCCACGAGAAGACCCCCCTGAAGGTGAAGAACTTCGGGATCTGGCTGCGTTACGACTCTCGCAGTGGAACCCACAACATGTACAGGGAGTACAGAGACCTGACCACATCTGGAGCCGTCACTCAGTGCTGTGAGTACCAACATCTGGACTCTGGGTTCTAATAGGGTTCAAGTAGAAACAAGAACTATTATCTCGATAACATCAAATCACAACACGTGTGTTAGTGGCCGAATAAAGAAAGAACTCCCTGTCCCACAGCAGGTGACTGGTTGATTGACTCAGTTCATCAACACCAGTCAGGAACTGGATCTGTCACTGGTTCTTTGTTCTGTGGTTTCTGACCAACTGACATACTTCAGGTTTTTACTGAAGAACACGAGTCAACAGGTTGATTCTTGTCACTGGTTCAAGTCATTAGTTGATTTGTTGTCGTGTTAAATTATCTTAGATTTTTGTTTCTCCACATTCAGTGAAAATCAAAGTAAAGACCAAAATGAGAGTGAAGACAAAGTGTTTAATAAAGTTAAACTTTTCAAACTGAACAATGAATTCAACATTAGATCAACTTCCATTTAAATCTGTTGGCAACACCTTGAGGAAGAGAAGAAATGTAATGAATCCACATGAGACGTGACAGAAGTGTGAAGATGATTTTATGTTTTATTTCTTATTGTGGTTGATTGATTTGCACCCTAACCCAAAGATCCCACCATGCCCGTGGTGTGATGTTGCCTGGCGTGCACACACTAACGGGTCCTTGTCGCCTTTCTCTGACGCTGCCGTGACTCTGAAAGTGAATCCAAGGGCCCACATCTGATCTGCTCCAGTTACAATCACAGAAACAACCTGTTAAATTAAAAGATTGTTCATGTGAACAGTGAAATGTTAACTTTTTATGAAACGTGAACTCAGACATTAAATTCATTTAACGTTTGGTTTTCTATCGTTGACATTTTCACTCATGTTTCTAACCAGTGTGAACTGGTAATAAAGACGTTAACTATGACATCAAGTTGTTATAAAACCTGTTTGTGTTTCAGATCGGGATATGGGAGCTCGTCATCGTGCTCGCGCTCACTCCATCCAGATCATGAAGGTGCAAATCATCGCTGCCAACAAATGTCGCAGACCGGCGATCAAGCAGTTCCATGTAAGTGTTGTCGTGGTGGGCGACCTCGAGTGGGCGGGGCTCTCTCTGGACTGCCTCATCATAGGCAGCTCCGGTTTATAAACCCGCTAGACAAAAAGCCAGATTCCTCTTCCAGGTTTCCAGCTTCCATCTTCAAACCTGGCGGTTTTGAAACTGGCGACATGATTTAAAAATGTTTGATTTGATCACAGTGTTTTTAACGTCACATTAATGTTTAATGTGTCTGTTGCCCCCTGCAGGACTCAAAGATCAAGTTCCCACTCCCTCACCGGGTCCTGCGTCGCCAACACAAACCCCGCTTCACCACCAAGAGGCCGAACACCTTCTTCTAAACCCAGTTTGTCACTGTGTGTGGGGAATAATAAAGTTTCTATTGTAGAAGACGAGCAGCTGCTTCAGTGACTCCTTCTTTTCATCATGTGCCCCGCGGGGGGTTTCTCTTTTGTTATTCAAATGGTAAATAATAATTTGATGGTAAAAGTTAAATGATGTAGTTTGAGCCAAATGAGTTAAACTCTCAGCTCAAAGTTTGAGTTTTTGTATAAAGAAACATTTGACTTGTCTCTGAGCCGTGAAACTGATGTTTGAAAACAGAGAAAAATAAGTGATTCATTTTCTTAATTCATTTTCATGTATTAGTGGTTAAATATTTGCCAAACTGGTTTTTCTAATCGTCCAGGTTGATGAAGTCATACAAACCCAACAGAATATATTTTGTTAAATGTTTCTTTTACTGGTTTTTAACATCTCAACCTGATGAACCATAAAAAATTTAGTGTTCAATGAATTGAAGATGAACTAGTTTAAAAACAGGCTGATCAGAATTCTTTTTATTGCAATGTATATTTGCACAGACAGGAAATTGCCTTGGTGTGGTTGGTGCACTTTACAAACAATAACGAACAATATATATAAAAAAACAAAAACAATATATAATATATATACATATAAGAGTTACGTGCAGTTTTAAGGTGCAGAGATTGGTAAAAGTGCCAGTAATATAGAGTTATAAATTATGTGCAAGGGTGGGGGGGGTCAGCAGAGTCAGTGATGCAGGGGGCTTGTTTGTGAGCCCCACTGCCATGCAGTTTGTCCACACGGTGTCAGTGTTGTCTCAGGCGTCAAGGTGTGAACCAGCGGCTTCACCCTGTGACGTCATTAATCTGTTCCTTAACATTCTAAATGTTATTTAAACTAAGTAACCTCCATCTGTGATTGGGCGCCGCCTGGTGGCACACTCGAAACTGCAGCTCAAAACACATGGTGTTTATAATCTGAGAAGATAATTGTAAATCATCAGAAGTTTTAAAATCGTTTTTAGTTTCAAAGATTTTCTCTTAATATCAAATCTCATCTGAGAAGCTGCGGTTGATATTTGGTCCTGAACTTTTGATAAACTGATGATTACATCACATGTCATTTAGCTGACGCTTTAGTACAAAGCGACTTACAATTAGTACACTGAACATTTATGAGGGGCCATTTAGGGGTTCAGTATCTTGCCAAGGAAACTTCGGCATACAGTTGGGGAGGAGTGGGATTTGAACCGGCAACCTTCCAGTTGGAGAACGACCACTCTACCCCCTAGGCCACACCGCCCCACTGATGATCGATCGCTGCAGCTTCTTCTTCAGGTTCTTATTTTAATTCTGAGTCATAAGTTCAGATCATCTCCTGCTGAGAACTTTAACTAACTTCATGTTAAACACGACCTCTAACGAGTTTCTCCTGTGATCGGTCGAACCCTTAAAGGTCAGAGGTCAACTGAAGGCGTCAGCGCCTCCTAGTGGAGCTCAGTGTGAACGCAGCTCGAACTCAGAGGACGTTGAACTGAAATCCTGGTTATTGATCCCAACACACAGAGAAACACCGAGTCAGTACCTGTGTGTGGACACGTGGGAATCGATCCTGTGTCGTCTTCTTGGTCAGAACAATGAAATGAACAATATGACTAAGTTGTAAAGTGAAACTCTAAAGTTGAACTGTGCTGCCCCCTGCAGACTGGTCTGTGGAGGGACTTCCTGTCTGCCGGTGTGTCCATGTTTCCTCCCAGACGAGTCCTGACCCCGAGGCTCGGGCCGACCACAGTCTGGTCTCGTCCTCTGCCAGGTGGACGGCTCTGAGGCTCGGTGGATCCTCGGCGGTCCAGCCTCAAGCCACAGAGCCACGAGCATGAAGGGCGTCGGTGTGGGAGCGTCAGGAGGCGGCTGGCCCCGGCCTGATGGATGTGGACGAGCTGGACGGTGGAGAGCTGGTGGTCTGACCGTCCACATCCAGAACCTCCAACACCACGAGGACCAGGACGCTCTGGACTGGACTGAAGAGACCACCTTTGATTCTCTCTGCTGGAGAATATTCACAGTTTACATTAATTACATTAATATAATGATTAAATTCCAATAACACAGAATAAAGTCTTTTTTTCTCTACGTATGAAATCAACTAATCAGAGGAGACTTGACGTCCTCTCATATTTCAGAATAAAAGCAGCAGTTTATAGAAAGTTGTTGCATCACATCTTCTGTCGTCCTCAGGAAGGAAAGACTCATGTCTTCACCTTCACTGAGTGAGTTCATCTTGTCTCCCTCGTGCTCTGGTGGCCTGGAAGCCTCGTGTTGTTGTTCAGGTCTGTCGGGCGCTCGCTCCACTTCAAACGCCACCCGGGTTGTTTTTGGCGGGAAGTCAGCTGGACGTCAGCGTCTGTGGCGCTGGGAGTTAATCAGCGCGGCCTCGTTACAGGACAGGAAGTTGGTTTTAGGACACAAACGTCAACAGACGCTTCAGTGCAGCTCGTTAATCCCATTAAGATGCATGGACCTGTGTTTGTTCAGCTAATTGGGACGAATTATTCAATTTGTGTGTTTTGGGCCGGCCTGTTTGCAGAGTTAACTTGTGGAGGAGATTTTCCACAACGAGAGGAAAGACAGACGCTGGAGGTCCGAGGAAAAAACAGAGACAGAAAAAGAAAGTGCACGTGGTCCAAGTCGGTTGTGAAAGTGGCACAAATCAATTTAGATTGAATCAGAGGACGAATCGAGCTCGATGTCCTCAGAGAGGAATGTCCTGAAGCTGCAGGACGACGAGGGGGTGGGGCTTATTCCTCAGGATGCATGTTGTCATGTTTGTGGCACATTGTGTTGTTGTGGTGAACGAATCGGTAAAAAGCTGCAGATTCTCTAAGAGACAAAGACAAAAAGGATTTAAAAAGTTCACATCTTCTGGAAAAGGTTTGATTTGAAGTTTCAGACGTGATTTATTCTGAAAAGACTTGATGACACGTCAGAAGATTTTAGAGAAACATCGTCTCAGTTTCAAGACAATTCAGTTTTTATAACAAAACATATGACGAGTTCAGGAAACGAGTGATGAAACGAGAGTTCAACCTGAGACGAGAGAGACAAAACCAAACGTTCCTGCTCCTCAGAAGATGAACCTGTCCTCTAGCTCCACCCTGAGGACAAACACTGACGATGTGTTTGAGTTGAATCTGAGGTTTGTGTGTTTTCTATGCTTCTCTTCTTCATCATTAAACTATTTTCTGCTTCTCTTCTTCATCATTAAACTATTTTCTGCTTCTCTTCTTCATCATTAAACTATTTTCTGCTTCTCTTCTTCATCATTAAACTATTTACTGCTTCTCTTCTTCATCATTAAACTATTTTCTGCTTCTCTTCTTCATCCGCCTTGTTCCCACGTCGTCTCCCTCGATGACTTGCTGCCAGAAGAAGACGGAGCCTCACCCTCCTCAATCAAAACAAGGAAGAGGAGCTTTCAGCGCTCGCCTCCACACCCAGAGAGAGAAACCAGAGCCGGGTGGATCAAACACACGGCGTCCTGGAGCCTGGAAGAGGGACGGGTGGACGAGCGGGTTTCTCCTCAGAGGAAACAGAGGAAATCTACAGGAAGAAGAAGAAGAAGAAGAAGAAGAAGAAGAAGAAGAAGAAGAAGAAGAAGAAGAAGAAGAAGAAGAAGAAGAAGAAGAAGAAGACGCCTGGGATTAAAGTTTTTAAATCTCCTGATGATTATTCAATAAAAAGATTGAATCTAAAGTTCATATCAGCAGCGAAGTCTCTTCCTCCTCAAAACAAACAAATAACTATTTTTCATGGTTCTCTTTATTTTGGGCCAAACACAAAGTCCACAATGAAAACGTGTCTTTCAGGAGCTGGTGGAGAGCAAAGCAAAAAGAGGCTGAACACAGACATGAAGCAAGTTGATCTGAGAAAGAATCAAACAATCAATCATCTGTCAATCAATCAGTGAATCAACCTTCGACTCTGCAGCTTTAATAACTTCTCCGTTTATCTGATGTGACACTAACAGAAAAATGAAAACACGTCTCTGTTGCTTCAGGTCGAGTCAGGACGACCTCAGAGGTCAGAGGTCAGACGTGTGACAGACGTGACCAGCGGATCCTCCCGCCAGGAAGTTACATGGGCTTCATTAAAGGATGACATCATGTAACAGACTGATCTGATTGGGCGATGAGGTGATAAGAGGCCGATGACAGCTGAGGTCACACCCAGCGGGAAACAAGAGGCACGTAGGCCCGGCGCCGAGGACGGCTCCGAGGTCAGAGGTCAGAGGTCACACAGTGATACACTGAAACTCTGAAACATGTTCATCACCATCTCATTTTGTCTCGATACTTTAACGGGTTCATTTTTTTGCTTATTTTTAAATTCTTTGAGCCCAAACGTTCGACCAGTTTGTTTCTGTTGTGGTGAAATCAGATTTGAATTGTTCCTAACGGACGGGCTGATTGGCTGATAACGATCAGAGAGGGCGGCGTCCATTAGTGAGGATCGCTGACAGGCCCCCCCCCATAACAAAGTCTATATTTATCCTGGTTGTTCTAACGAGCTCATCACATGTTCAGTGATTTCATGATAACGTGTCGTCTGTCTCATGAACCACCCAAACACTGAGGTTCATCCTCTGGGGAACAAGCATCGAACCCCGAAAACAAAGTGAGCACGCCGTTCCATGGCAGCCAATCACAGAACAGGAAACCAGCCCTCATGTTGACGTCCAGCAGCTTCAGCTCGGGGCTCGAACCTGTGACGTCTGCAGAGGGTCTCCCCTCTTATGAATGAACGAGTGTCTCAAACTGTTGTTGTGACCGCACACGTGTTCCCGGCTGCTATGGAAAAGCAATTGGAGTAATTGCAGCTAAGTGGGGGGGACATGTGTCAGGGTCGGGGGGGGGGGTTTCCCAGAATACTTTGCTTCTGCTGCAGGGGCGCGGAACCAACACAGTGGACGAGAGACGTGAGCCTGACGAGTTCATCGTCTCAGGACGTTTGTTTGTGTCTCTGTCTTCACCTCTGATTGGTTTTCCAGCCGACGTCCCCGACCTTTGACCTCTACGCAGCCTAAAAATAAACCCGCCCGCCTCAGTGAACATCTGCACAGCGGCAGGTCCAAGACGAGGCCCAGAGGACGAGGTCACAGACACGTGATTTATCAGAAACGTGTGTGTCAGTGTGTGTGTGTGTGTGTGTGTGTGTGTGTGTGTGTGTGTGTGTGTGTGTGTGTGTGTGTGTGTGTGTGTGTGTGTGTGTGTGTGGTCACTTCACCTGCAGTCGCTCAGCCGGTGATGTTTCAGCTGCTGGTCTTAAAGAGGTTTTCCTGCAGGTAGAGGTCAAAGGTCAGCGGTGACGACCTCGGCTCAGTGAACTTCCTCTTCCTGTCCCTCGTCATCTGGACGCTCATCGATCAACAAGCAGCTAAGTTTAGATTGACAGGACGTCACCTGCACGTCGACCACGACCTCCGACTCTGAACCTGACGAGGTCAAAGGTCAAAGCTGCAACACGTGATCACCTGGAGCTCTGCGCCACCACTGGAGGGCGCTCACAGTTACGAACTTACGATGACGTGAAGTTGAAAACTTTTAAATCAAACTTTAAATAAACTAAATTATATATATATATATATCAACGATATTTAATATGTTAAATGAGGAGTCATGTTAAAAGATGTTCTGACTCTCTAACTCCATTCATAATTAATATTCATGATGTTAAACTGAAAACTTTAAAATAAAAAAACTATTTGCACCATCGCACTCTTTACATCAAGCTGCTAAACACACACACACACGCACACACACAGAGAGACACACACACATATACTCACACACAGTGACACACACACACAGACACACAGCCTCGTGTAATTGTTGTTCTTGGTGGCGCTGCTCTACCTGCGTGCTGATTGGCTGTCGGACCCCCAGCTGCTTGTATTCCCGGTGGACAGGAAGTGGACCCTCCTGATGATTGCGTCTCTTTGTGCTGGTTCACCTGCATGTGGTTCTGATTTGGACAGAGTGTTTTCATTGGCCGGCCGTGGCTCAGTTTCCTGCTACAGACGCTCTTTGTGTCCTCTCAGCTTTTATTCCCTCGAACACGGAGGTAAGAGGCCGCCTCTCTTCAAGCAGCTAATTGGGAACCACTTCAGCCGCTGCTCGTTATGACAGGGTTAATGGCTTTACTGAGGGGCCCTTCCTACTGGTGCGGCCGCTCGGGGCCTCTCAGCCAATTACAGTAATCAGAGTCAGTGAGTGGCCGGAGCAGCCACATGTGGAGCGTCAGGTGAAACTCATCTGTGGAGGCAGAATGACTCCTTGTTCAACCAGAGCTGCAGAGAAGCTCAGGACCAGCAGATCTCCCCCAGCCCCAGGTAGAAGGTCCCACACGCCTCAGGAGATCAGGTCCATCTACATCAGGACCTTCTTCATCCACACAAACCAGCAAGTGTGACCAGTAGGTGGCGATAAAGACCACGACCCATCAAACATCAGAGAAGTTCATGGTCCTGCAGCAGGAACCTCGATTCAGGGTCTTTAACCTTCAGAGGACATGAAGACGGGTCCACAAGTCCTCAAGTCCACAAGTCCACAAGTCCACAAGTCCACAAGTCTTAAAGTCCTCAAGTCCTCAAGTCCTCAAGTCCACAAGTCCACAAATCCACAAGTCTTTAAGTCCTCAAGTCCTCAAGTCCTCAAGTCCACAAGTCCACAAATCCACAAGTCTTTAAGTCCTCAAGTCCACAAGTCCACAAGTCTTTAAGTCCTCAAGTCCTCAAGTCCACAAGTCCACAAGTCCACAAGTCTTGATGCATGTGATCATCGTCACCAGCTGACAACAGAAAGTTTTAATTCATCAAACGTCCCGTCAGCTAACATGGAGGAGGGGGGGGGGGGGCTCATGACTTATACTGTATGATGTATATATGTATATATGTATATATACTGTATATGTGTGTGTGTGTGTGTGTCAGAGTGTGTGTGTGTGTGACGATGAGGACACTGATGTATAAACCAGCGTTGTGGGCGGAGTCATCAGTCCATCAGTCTGCTCGCTGTCACCTCACACTCACTTATTGGCCTCAGCGACAGCAGAGACGCCGCTGCGCTCTGATTGGCTCCTGGATGTCTGCAGGGATCAGAGCCGGAGGATTAAAGAACATTAGTCACCTGACGCTGAGGAGGAGGAAGAGGAGGAGGAGGAGGAGGACGAGGACGAGGAGGAGGAGGAGGACGAGGAGGACAAGGAGGACGAGGAGGACAAGGAGGACGAGGAGGACGTCTGACATTCAGACGTTTTAAATGAAAAGGAGGTTTTGTTGTTAGCACCTTGTTTGACATGAGATCCATCTGTGTGTTTCCTTAACAGACGCCATTAGCTTAGCATAAAGGCTGGAAGCAGAGGGGAATGTTAGCCTAGCTTCAACCTTCAAACCAGGAGTGTTTCAAGGGGCCTTGGGGGCCGGGAGCAGAAAGGACCTTGGGCCCCACATTGAATCCGGTTTGATCATGTGACAATTTTTCTTGACAAAAGGAGATTAATCAACACTGTGAATATTGATTATTAACATTTGAACTGGGATGAAACTGACCCGTCACTCAGCCGCTGCAGAATGAAACGGACCCGGACCCGAGGAGGACGGGCTCCAGCGTGTCCATGAAACCTGAGCTCTTAATTCCAACAGTACAAAGTAATAAAGTGGATCATTAATCCGGCCCCCCCGCCCCCGCCCTCGGTCTGTTCTTCTTCTCTGGTTTTTCCAGCGTCACGCGGGGCCAGTCGTCACTTTGCTCATCTGCACGTGTCTCAGTCACACTTTCCCTGCAGTCGTCCAAGCGTCCGTCAAACGGCTCCGTGGAGAGCGTCAGGGCCGGAGGCCAGATGAGGTGAGGGGCCCCGGGGCCCCACATTCATCCCAGATGCTTTTATCAGCTGCTCAATGCGACTCCTGAGTCTGATGACCTCATGAACACGAACACGGGAGCCGGCGCTCTGTGGACCGTGCCACTGTGTGTCTCAGCTCCCAGCAGAGGACAAACCCAGCGGGACATTTCACTGGTCCGGGGAAAAAACAAACTAATATAAACTTAAAGGGACAATTCACCCAAACCCTAAACTGACGTTTTACATCATGGTCGTGAATCAGAAACTGAGGAGGCCTCAGATGACGAGTGAAGAGGAGGAGACATGTGAGGAAGGTGTCTCCTATTAGCAGCTGAGGAAACACAGAATCACGGACGAGCTCTTCAGCTTCAGTTGATCTGTGGTGAAGCTGCAGCGATGAGGAGCCCGAGGCTCATCGACCGCTCGACCAGCGAGGCAGAAACATTTCACAAACACAGTTTAATGAATCTTTTAAATCTTTTAAACGCTGTCACGTAACGTGAGTAATGAAACATCCGCTTCCTGGAGGAAAGCAGCAGAATGAGTCAGGACTCGTTAGTTCACGTTAACCATCAGTTCCTCAGATCTTCTGGACTCACTTCTTTAAGGTCAAAGTCAGAACACGAACAACAGATCACACATTCTTCATCCCTGGTTTGGAATCTGAACTCTTATTATTTGAACTTCCTGGTTTTGCTGCAGTTTCTGTTATTGTCTCCGTTCTTGTCCCAGCTGAGCTGCTCAGTGTCTCATTCCTCTGGGCTCGGACGTGTTGAGGCTCCCACCACCAGTTACTTCCCAACAACAACTACTGGGATGTTTTTCAGAATGAGACCATGAGTCGTTTCTTAAACCAGTCCTTTCCAGTAGATTTGTGAACTCAGAGGATTAAGTTCTAACTGGTTTAACTGGACCGGTTGTTGAGTCCTCCTGTGAGC
>CM028868.1:16470015-16485638 GCA_016801935.1 Platichthys stellatus
GAGCACGCAAACAAACCATGTGGAGTGAATTCACTGAAGAGAGGAAACGCTTCAGAGGAAGGAAACATGGAGGCAGCGACTCGCTGGAGGAAGGAGAAGGTTGAACTGAGTCTTAATTCAAAACACACATCGTCACAGAGACTCCACAGCTTTCACAAAACAGCTTGTAGGACCTTCACTGGATGACATCATGACATATGACATCGTGACATTGTGACATCGTGACATCATGAGGGACAAGCTGACGACAGGACTCAGGACCAGGTCATGAGCTGCTTCCCTCCGAAGTCACATTGATTTTCAAATCAGATGATTTCTCTTCACATCACGTTCATCACCTCGGATATATCAGGACAATCTGATGTACCTTTTCAAAGTAAAAGCCCTTGAAATATCACATTTGAGCTGTTTTCAGCAGAGAAGCAGATTCTTCGGGCACTGACACAGACGAGGTCAGTGAGTCACGTCCTCTCCTCCTGTTGACTCGTCTGAAACTCGTGTTACACAATCAAAGCTCCGGTGCTTTGTGTGAACAGGTGTCAAAGTCCTGAATCCTGAGTCCGACCCTGAACTCAACGATTCAAACATCTCAGGAGTGAGGAGACGTGGAGTTTTTGTCACAAAGCTGAACTGATGTGAATCAGCACATCTGGAAAGTTATAATCATAGAAAACATTGTTTGTGATTAATATTACGAGAGGCATCAGACGAAGCTAATTATCGGTTTAGGTCAAGTTAGCTAACGTGAGTCAGAGCTGCTGATCGGGTTCATCTCACGTTAGCAAAACATTCTGAGCATGTGCATGAAGTCTAAAGGTGCAGAGTGAAGGGAGGCTGCTCCCTGTGGTTCTCAGGAGGTTTCAGGAGCTTCACACGTCTCCTCGTGTTGGAGCTCAGGTCGGTCACCAGGTCACGAACCAGCAGGTGGTCCATCGAGCAGCAGGAGACAAAGACCACGTTAATCAAAGGGACATTAAATGGGGCGGTGTGGCCTAGTGGTTAGAGTGGTGGCTCTCCAACAAGAAGGTTGCTGGTTCAAACCCCCACTCTCTCTCATCTGCTTGCCGAAGTGTCCTTGGCAAGATACTGAACCCCTAAATGGCCCCTC
Source organism: Platichthys stellatus (assembly GCA_016801935.1). NCBI lineage: Eukaryota > Metazoa > Chordata > Actinopteri > Pleuronectiformes > Pleuronectidae > Platichthys > Platichthys stellatus. The sequence continues at coordinate 16,471,124 of CM028868.1, forward strand.
ATAAAAGTTGAGTGTACTAATTGTAAGTCGCTTTGGACAAAAGCGTCAGCTAAATGACACGTAATGTAATGTAATGTAATTAAAGTCTCTTCTCAACTAACAGCTGCTCTGACCCGTCCTCACGGTTTCCTCCTCCTGACAGGAAGTGACCCCCCCCCCCTGTTTGAGTGGTCTCTTCTGATTGGTTGACGAGTGGTTGTGTCTGACAGCATGTGAACAGCTTCACTGTGTTAATCAGTGGAAGCTCCGTTAGCTGTGAATTAGCTGTGAAGCCACATGAGGCGTTTGATTCTCACGGAGGTCCGGACGCTAATTTGACCCTGAGGGGATTTTGAACCTCGATGGAGATGTGGTGTGAAAAGATGTTTGAGTCAGAGGCTGCAGCTGGAAGGAAAACACGAGGATCATCCAGGGCATTAAGAGACTCTGTGTAAACGTCCAGTCGTTGAAAGTTAGGTGATCTCTGGATTATTCACAACCGACCTCACAGAGGTGCAGTCACTCCACATCTGGATCTGAAGAAGAACCCTCCTCAGTCTCCTCTTTTCAATCTTTGGAGGTTGGGTGTGATAGATGTAATTGAAGTTTCCAGATTGTTTTCACTCTGTAAACTTGGATCCAGTTCATCTCTAATCTCCTCCAGCACCTGAGACCTGGTTCTCACTGCTGAGAGTCCTGCAGGTGATCAGCTGGAACCAGATCTCCTTCTCCCTTCAATCCCGTCTTATCTGCTTATTTGTTGATGGGGCCTCGTGCACCTGCAGCCGCTCGGCCTGGTGTTGGTCTTAAGACCCGTGGGAGCGAGCAGTGGCCCAGGTCGGTCCCACCCAGCCTTCACATGGTGTGTTGATCCAGATGTCAGCGCATACCAGCAGTACAACAAAGAGAGACGGATTTACTGCAATCCCCCGACCTGTTGACAATAGCTGCCAGTGCTACTGTGGGAATGTGCTGTGTTATGATGAGACCCTTCAACTCATGAAGCCCCTCAGGTCTCTGGGTCTCTGGGTGGGACGGGTCCGGGGTCTCTGGTTGGGACGGGTCCAGGGTCTCTGGGTCTCTGGGTCTCATGATGGGACAGGTCCAGGGTCTCTGGGTGGGACGAGTCCAGGGTCTCTGGGTCTCTGGGTCTCATGATGGGACAGGTCCAGGGTCTCTGGGTCTCTGGGTGGGACGGGTCCAGGGTCTCTGGGTCTCTGGGTGGGACGGGTCGACAGGTCCAGGGTCTCTGGGTCTCTGGGTGGGACGGGTCCAGGGTCTCTGGGTCTCTGGGTGGGACGGGTCCAGGGTCTCTGGGTGGGACGGGTCTCTGGGTCTCTGGGTGGGACGGGTCCAGGGTCTCTGGGTGGGACGGGTCCAGGGTCTCTGGGTCTCTGGGTGGGACGGGTCCAGCAGCTGATGGAGAGACACACTCTCATCACAGTTTACATCCATCGAGTCCACAAGAGGAGACATCTGTTCAAGGTTTCACTTCCAAAGTCTCCCGCTCTTCTTCACATGCCTGAGGACCAAGTCACATGATCTTCATCTGTAGATGGAGTTTGGACTGAAAGAACTTCTCATTAATGGAAAGCTCATTGGATACTGAAGATCATGTGATAAGATCAAAGCTCCAGAACAGTTTCTAAAGTTTCTTCATGTGAAGGAGACGATGTTTTCAGAATAAAAGTAAAAATCTCCTGCTCCAGCTCAACAAGTAATTTTATTATTCATTCACCAACTGAAAGTTAATCGTTTGTGTGTGTGTGTGTGTGTGTGTGTGTGTGTGTGTGTGTGTGTGTGTGTGTGTGTGTGTGTGTGTGTGTGTGCGCGTGCGTGTGTGTGTGTGTGTGTGTGTGTACAGGGGTGGGGTGCTGTGGGAAGGCTCCTGGTTGATCTACGCTGACTAACCGTCCTCGGAAGCGAACAGATCGTGGACTTTAGGACTTTAGAGCTCAGCTCCTGTAATGTGCTCCAGACTGAGGGCCCCGCCCTCCAGGGACCGTGGGCCCCGCGCTCCAGGGACCGTGGGCCCCGCGCTCCAGGGACCGTGGGCCCCGCGCTCCAGGGACCGTGGGCCCCGCCCTCCAGGGACAGTGGGCCCCGCGCTCCAGGGACCGTGGGCCCCGCGCTCCAGGGACCGTGGGCCCCGCCCTCCAGGGACAGTGGGCCCCGCGCTCCAGGGACCGTGGGCCCCGCCCTCCAGGGGCCACGAAACGCCTCATCAGCACATCAGAGAGAAGATGTTTCACTGAAAGATCAGATTCATAAACGTCACCAGGTCAGTCAGCGCCTCCCGTCACGGTTTGTGAAGTGGAACCAGATCCTGATTTATAAATTAATAATTTAACAGAAACCAGAAATTGGGTTTTTGATTTTTTTAACCTGAGTTTAAACTTCAGAGAATTCATTTCAAATTCAAATGTTTGACTAATTCTGAGGCAGAATCACGAGTCTAACGACTGGATGGATGTAAAATAAATGTGCTTTAATTAACAGGTGGATGAAACTGTGTGGTTTATATCATCCTGATGGACTTTTCCAATGATTCCTCTCAACATCTAGTACTCATATTTCTATAATTAGAAACTGACCTTTCCTGATGACTTCCTGTTTGTTTTAATGTAGATTAATTTCTATGAGTCGTGGTGTGATGGTGCCCTTTACTCCCACGCAGAGGACAGACACTGTCTGGACAACAGGACAACAGGACAACAGGACAACAGGAGCGTGACATTTAGGACCTGATCTTCGTCACTGCGACGGGAGGATGACTCATCGTTCAGGTCGTGATGAGCTGCAGGTTCGACTCCACTGACTCACTTCTGGTTTCAGATCAAATGAAGAAAAATAAGTAATTGATTAAAAACACAATAATACATTTATTTAATCTGTAATCTCCTACATACTGTTCACAGACAAACACTATTTTAAAACAATAAATTAATAAAATAAAACAATATCTTCATATCATATTCATCTTCTTTATACAAATGTAGATTAAGATAATTATTATCAAAACTTTGAGTCCGTCACAAAGATGTAAAATAAAAACCTAAATGTAGAATTTGTTCTCTGACTCCATTTGCACTTTTAATTTAGTTTTGTGTTTATTATTATTGTTTCTGCAGATATGAAGCAGCTCGGAGCCGACACTCCTCTTGTTTCTAATCGTCTGTGCTCAGCCTCACGCTGATGAAGACGAGGGTCCTCTTCGTCCTTCAGTCAGTTTCCTGCTCACTTATGCAGATGTGAGAAGCTGAAGTTCATGAGAACACCCGAGCAGTGAAGTGCTGTTGTGCATCTTCACAGTGTGAGGAGCCGCTCTGGGAGATGAGCGCTGGAGGCTCAGACACTCGTGGTTTTGGGTAGAAAATGATTTGACATGGTTAACCACAGCTGCAGCACGGCACATGTGTAATTTACTCAGGGCAACACAACAGCGTGTCTACAGCGTGTGTTTCTGACGGGAAAGTAACCGCCGGGTGAATTAGTGGAGGCAGCGCGACTCAGTGTGACGGATGATGACAGCTTCGGAGCGCTAACACTCGGCTAGCCGCAGAGCTGCAGCTCTTAATGAGCTGTGGACTGACACCGGGGGTTTAGGTCCCTGCTCCCGGTGAGGAGCTCGGCTCGGAGCCCAAGAGTCCCAATATAAATCTGAGGCGTCATTACACGATTAGAGGACCGAGAAAATAAATGTTGCACAAAGTTAAACGTGAATGTTTTTTGTATTTTGACTCTAATGATCCTTCAAATGCTCGTTCCTATGGATTTACTCCTGACTCACAAACTCTCAGTCATTCTGTCATTGCTCAGTTTTAATGAGTCACTAGTAAAAAGCTCTGGACCCGCTTCACAATCCTCTCTGTGGGGAGATCGAAATACAGTTTGTAACATAAAGTAATAATAACAAGGATCATATTACGGTTCACTGTAACATTCATGGCTCAGAATTCATTATTGAAGCAGCAGGAAAACATGTGTGAGCAGAAAGAACCAGACTCCAGGTAAAGCTTCTGCACCATGAACCAATCAGAGGCTGAGGAGTAAACGATGATTTAAAGGATCGTTCATCTGACGACACAGAACCTCGACAGATCCAGGGTCAGTTCTATACAACAGTGAAATACGTTTCTCTTTCAAACCTTCATCTCTTACTTTATACAGAAACACTGAAACTTTCTGTTGATGAATGATTTTCTGATCACGATGGATCCGACTCCATCGATCTCAGAGCACATCTCGATTCCATAGAACACAAACCACTCATCACTGGAAACCAGCTGGTAAACCTGTGAAAAGGTTTTTACTTCCTTTTATAACACAGCACTAGTGTTTTCCTGCTGTTAAATATGGAGTACCTCAGGGCTGTGTTCTTGTTCTTCTGCCTTTCTCTCTATATATTTCACCATTTGGTTTCATATAGGTGACTGAAGAATCAACTTCCTGCTGCTTCTCAAATCTCCAACTGCTTCCTGTGGAAACCTGGAGGTGAAACTTCTCTGACGTGCTGCTCGTTAAGTCGTGTTGATGATCAAATAGAAGAATCAGTCACGTAACACTTCTGTTCTTATTCACGTCTTTGTCTCAGACTTGTGATTATGATGAGCTGTTTGTTTTCATTGAGCTGCAGTGAGAACCTGAACTAGTTCCAGACAAATTGACGTCATGACACCAGTTTTATCTTCCATCCATCGGAGCCGTCTCAGACCTGATCAGACTCTGAGGTTCTTCTCATGACTCAGTCCTGAAGGAGCAGATCTCTTCATACCTGTCTGATCTCTGGAAGCTTATGTTCCATCTGGTTCTCTTCACTCTCAGACTGTCGGACTCTGTCGAGGCCGTGAAGTCCAAACTTTCATCTTCGTGATTTAGTTCTATGTTCGTGGTTTATTCTTCGTCAGTCCTGGTTCCTGTTCTCGTATCTCCAGTTCATCACTGAGGCTCCTCCCATTTATTTCTGCTGAGGCTCCTCCCAGCTGTCGTGAGGCTGTCCAGATTGTTGCCTCATGTGCTTTAAAGAAGTCTTAATAAAATGGACACAGTGTTCCATAAATAATCATTTATCTTGTATGAAATAACAATGACATGTTGATCATTATATTCAGGAAACAGACTCAGTGGTGCCACCTGCAGACAAACTCCCTTAGATGTGAAAACCAGTGGCTGTAAAGATGGCCGACACGCCTCCTCCTTCCTCCTGTTTAGGCTCAAATATCTCGGATACAAATGCTGCCACCTTGTGGTGATGACACTGAGTTGAGCCGTGGCATCGAGGTCCAGCCCTTACATTCCCTCGGCCAATCGGGAGTCAGTCTCAGATGATTTTTATTTCATTCAAACCAAACGGATCAGAAACACTTGAACAAACGTCAGTGAGATAAGAACGACCTGAAAGGACAGAAACATCTTCGGACAATGTCCCATCTGCTAACATGGAGGTTTATGAGCTATACTGCAGCCAGACACCAGGGGGCGATGGAGATGAATCTCTTCAGTGGAGCTGTCTCGTCCAGTGAAACCCTGACAGATGAACGGTGGAGAACATGTCAGAAGGTCTCTGGCTCTGCAGCCCAGGATCAGATATGTTTCTTAAGACTCAGGAAGCTGTAAAGAGTTTGGTCGGGGGCCAGTTGGGAGATTTTTCGGTGGATGGGTTAGCGTTCGGGGGGGATTAAGATTCATGACCTCAGCATTTCTAAAATCCCTCTGAGCAAGAAGCAACACAAACAGAAGGACTTTTAAGTACTCGCTTGGTTTCATGTGAAAATCTCACATTTAAATTTGGACTTGAACCTTAATCCTGTAATAGTGTAATGACAAACACATTGTCGTGCTGCAGCGCTGCCTGGCTCGAGCGCTCAGGAAATACATGCGTGTCCTTGCTCCAGCGAGCGTCTGCCCTCGGCTCCACGGAGACAATTTGTTTATTAAAGTTTCTCTAATTTTCCAACATTTCCGCTGCCAACGTGTTTTGGAAGCGAGCGGTGATGTCAGCGGTTTGTGCTTCTCGCTGTTTGAATGAGGCCAAGCTGGAGGCTGAGGATGAGCAGGTCCAGAGGAGCCGAGCCCAGAGGAGCCGGGCCCAGAGGAGCCGAGTCCAGAGGGCAGAGCGGTGTGGGAGTGGGCCTAACGTGTCCTTGACCTATCAGATTGATGAAGACTCGGAGCGCTCACCTCGCAGCCCGGTTGTTTGTTGGTGTTGGAGAAGCAGCCGGAGCCTTGAAGCGGTTCCAGGTGCTTCGATCAGGTCTGAGAGCAGAGGAGCTTTAGCACAAACTGATGACACAGCTCAGACTGAAAGGTGGGAAGGATTTTCAAGTTAAAACATCTTCGCCCTGTTCCCAGCGGCTCAACCCTCAGATCCACAAACTGTTCTCATCCTCCGGTGAAGCAGGAGTGAAATCTGACAAAGAGAGAATCAGAGAAGACTTGATCTTCTGCCTTTGACTCTGAGCAACATGATCTACAAATATTAATCATCCTGTTATACAAATAAACTTCTTGTTGCTCATAGTGGACATAAAAGATCGTAAAGAACTCAGCAGCCGATCAAACAAACACTAATTTATAAATATATTAAAATCTATTTATGTCCAAAACTGATAAATAAGGGTTAGTGTTCGGGTTAGGTTAAAGGTTTCGAACAAACATTTTAAAGATCCTATGGGTTTATGGTGTTACTCTTGAGTCACCCCTAGTGGCCATGGTAAGTATTACAGGATTAAAGAGGGAAGTGACGTAAAAGTTAAAGTTTACGTACTTAAGAATTACGAAACATAAAGAATAATTAATAAAAGAGAAATGTAAACAGATTTGGATATCTAGAGGAGTATACTCTGCTGCTGAACGTGGTTTCCTGTCGGCAGCAGGTTGTTGTTGTTGCTAACAACAGGAAGTGATGTTTCTGATAAGTAAACATGTGCTTACACTACTATTGGCTACGTAGTAACAGCTGGGCTACATTATGAGCTTGTTAGCATTCATCAGTAATATCCTATTTATTGGGAGTGTTAGCCGCTTGTCAACGCTCCTGTGAGCTGTCGCTGCTACATGCTAACGATCCTGTTGCAGGATTTCAGAAACGTAAATCACGTTAATTTCCTCCGATCTCAGCAATAAACTCTGAAAGTAAAATATCATGGAATCCAACGTGGCCGAGGCCAAAACGACAGAATCAGCTCCAGGTTGTAAAGAGTGGAAGGTCCTGGTGTGCAGCGTGTGGAAGCTTTGGATGTGAACACAAACTGAATTCTCCCTTTCAGCCATAAACTCGCTCCAGCTCCGTTTTGGGGGTTTTCCCTTTTTTTCCTCCTGCATTGAAATGATTAATTATGAGCAGCACAAAAGGCCGAGCGCGTCCAAGCCGGCGGTCTGAGTTCCTGCATCAATACGTCTTTGATTCAGACAGTGGCTCTTTATAGGAGAGCAACTAACAGAGCTCACATCAGCAGATACTGTTCCTCAATAAAGGAAATGTTTGCCTTGGCCTCGGTGGAAAAGGCTGACTCCCTCTTCCTCCTCTGACAACCTCCCAGGGAATGTCCAAGTTTACATGACACAAGTAGAGATCTCGCTCCAAGCCCGAGCCCAGAACCAGAGGAGTGAGAGAAGGGGGGCGCTTGTTCAAACGGAGCCGGAGACCTGCTTCATAAACCGGATACAGAGAAATGTTCCTCATGGAAGGAAAGGGAGGCTTCAAAGGGCGATTTATACGGAGAGTATTATAAACTGTGGAGAAAATGACCACACGCAGCAGAGCGCTGACCCCAGACCTGCTGAACAAACAGTCAGTGCAGCGGGAAAGCAAAGAATTACTTAATTCTCCACTTAAAACATAAACCGTGAAATGGATTATTACACACAAAGAAGAGGTAAATTACACAGGTATCGGGTCACATCAGCTCCTCAGTTCCCGTGTGATTACTTAGAGCTGCAGCCAGCTGACCATTTACACTGCGCTCTATATATTTACTCTGTATACGTTTCTCTGTAATGGTTCCCATGCAGTTCAGACTCAAAGACCCTCTTGTGGAGGAATCAGAAAGTCCGAGCCTCAGGTTCCTGAGACGTGTTGTTCAACATCACTTTGTGACCTTATCTGAGATCTGGTTGTTGAACTGTGCAGCGGCTGAGGGTAATTTACCAGAAAGGGAAAATATTGGCTGAGGGTTTTCTGCTATAATCCAATTTCATGTTCATGTGCTGCTGCGGCTGCGAGTTCTCCCTCGGCTGCAGAGCTGCTCTCTGACTCTGCACTGAGCTCGCATCCACTTCACACAGCTCACTTCATGTTAGGATATTACATAGAAATAGATGCAAAGATCACCTCCTTCATTGAAAGGTTTGAAGATGAGCTTGATGTGATGTCGAGATGTCTGCTGGTCGGCCTCAGGGAGCGCGGGACAACGAGAGGACACCCTGAATGTCCCTGTGCTGTGAGCGCCTCCTGGTGGCGTGGTGGACCAACGAGAGTGCGCCCCCCTGTGGCAGAGTTGAGAGTAACCAGCATGTCCTGACGACAACCTGCTCTCCGTCTTCAAGTCTTTGCCTCCAGATCTATTGCTACTTTGGACCATGTCCCATCTGCTAACCTGGAGGAGGCAGGTTTATGATCTAGACTGCAGCCACCAGGACGCTTCACTTTGAGGAGCTGTCATGTCGTCCATCTTTATTCACAGTCAGTGGTATCATGCTGTCATTGGAACTGATGAAGTGCCCCCTGACCTTTGACCTCTCGTCGAGGGTGGACCTCATCCTCTTGTCCTGATGTCTCTCTGCCAGCTCACCGTCTCAAAGACTGTGGACGGAACCAGACACTTGAATCCAGGAAGAGGATGTGACGGTGAGCTGCTCACATCCACACATGACCTACTCTGACGTGGACATTTCCTCTGGCAGCAGCTGATCTGAGGAGACATGGACGGGGATTCTGCTGAGAGACGCTTCGTACACCTGAAGATGGAGAGAAGGTGGAGGTTAGAGAGGTGGAGGTGGAGGTTAGAGAGGTGGACAGAAGGTGGATGAGAGGTGGACAGAAGGTGGATGTGTGTGGATCTTAGAGAGGTGGAGGTGGAGGTGGATGTTAGAGAAGGTGGAGGTGGAGGTGGACAGAAGGTGGATGTGGATGTGTGTGGATCTTAGAGAGGTGGAGGTGGAGGTTAGAGAGGTGGACAGAAGGTGGATGAGAGGTGGACAGAAGGTGGATGTGGATGTGTGTGGATCTTAGAGAGGTGGAGGTGGATCTTAGGGAGGTGGAGGTGGAGGTGGATGTTAGAGAAGGTGGAGGTGGAGGTGGACAGAAGGTGGATGTGGATGTGTGTGGATCTTAGAGAGGTGGAGGTGGAGGTTAGAGAGGTGGACAGAAGGTGGATGAGAGGTGGACAGAAGGTGGATGTGGATGTGTGTGGATCTTAGAGAGGTGGAGGTGGATCTTAGAGAGGTGGAGGTGGAGGTGGATCTTAGAGAAGGTGGAGGTGGAGGTGGACAGAAGGTGGATGTGGATGTGTGTGGATCTTAGAGAGGTGGAGGTGGAGGTGGACAGAAGGTGGATGTGTGTGGATGGACTCTCAGGTTGTGAGCAGCTCCTGGCGTCTCCCTGCTGCAGCATCAATGTCCTCCCTGTTCTCCTGAGTCACTTCTGAACCCGGCTCCAGTTATGACCTCAGCGTCTCGATGATGTCACTCCTGAGAACACAAGCTCCGCCCTGAAGCTTCCCTGAGCTGCTGAGCTGTGAATCACTGCAGCCATTATGAAAACCTCTGCACAGTGTGTTCCTGCTCTTCCTGTTTCCACCCGGCAGGCCGCCGACCTCCTGGTCCTGGTCCTGGTCCTGGTCCTGGTCCTGGTCCTGGTCCTGGTCCTGGTCCTGGTCCTGGTCCTGGTCCTGGTCCTGGTCCTTGTCTGAGGAACCTTCACACCTGATCGATTCAGACTGAAAACCAACACAAGTTGTTCCATCATCTGCTGAATGTCTGCAGGTCACATGGTACCTGGTCTCACTCATGACATCAAGCTGGAGTCTGTAAACAGGACTGGTCCTCTGGGCCGGACCACACAGACGCTTTAAAGACAGAAGAAGAAGAATGTCAGACATCTTTCATCCTGTGATGGAAACTCAGGAGGGAGAGTAAGACAAACAGGAGGAGTGAAGGAGGATCCCACAGGGAGTGGAGTGAGTCACTGAGTGGAAATACCACACACAGGCTGAGCAGCTTCATCCACTGGGACACTGCTCTCAACCTGATTCTAACCAGTTTCACCAGTTTCTAACCAGCTTCTAACCAGTTTCCAACCAGTTCAACCAGCTTCTAACCAGTTTAACCAGTTTCTAACCAGCTTCTAACCAGTTTAACCAGTTTCCAACCAGTTCAACCAGCTTCTAACCAGTTTCCAACCAGTTTCCAACCAGTTTAACCAGTTTCCAACCAGTTCAACCTGCTTCTAACCAGTTTAACCAGTTTCCAACCAGTTCAACCAGCTTCTTACCAGTTTAACCAGCCTATAACCTGGATTAGAGAAGGAACAGTCTTTACCTCAGCTCAATGTGTTTCATATAAACAGTTCAACTTAGTCTTCATGTTGTTATATTACTTTAGTTTAACCCAGCTGAATATGGTTTCATATTTTAGATGAATTTATACTTATTATTCAATAAATTAATAAGAATTAACCTTTATTTTGGTTTAGTTAATTAGCTTAGCTTAGCTTAGCATAGTTTAAACCACTTAATTTTAAGTGGTTTATCTATCTTGGTTAACCTAACATACTTTATTTTGTTATTAGTTAGTTGAATTTATCTTAACCTAGTTCAGTTTAACAAACTTAATGAGTTGGATCAAGTTATCGTGTTATCAGCTGATAACACGACTCATGGCTCATTGGGATTGGTTGACTTGTTTCGTAGCCTGTGATTGGCTGAGAGGTGTTTATAGATCAAAGCCCTCGGATCTATATCTGTCTCCTGGTTCAGATCCCGAGGAGGAAACAGGGAGTTTTGTTTGTCTCATCTTTGAAGCAGATGTGATTCGGCTGCAGACTGAATATTTCCCCTGGAGAATATTCAGGTGGAAAAGAACATTCTTGGAAATCACAAAGTGAGGAAGTGTGAGAGAGAAGGGCGCTGCAGAGGCATTGTGGGTAACAGGGTTTGTTTAGACTGGCCCTGTGGAGGCGTGGCCCACCAGCAGTGATGTGGTTCACAGGTAGATCCGTCTGAGCTCCACGCTTTTTATATCTTATTCCACTGGAAAACATCTTCTGAGCTTCAAACCAGCATCTGTTCCACTGAGGAGGCTCCGACCAATCAGCACGCTTCAACTAATAAATATCTGAATGTTCATCATACTCTCACTGCTATGAATACAACGAAAAATTAAATATATCCGACACAATAATAGTTAAAACTGTTATTTTTATAAAAGATGTTTGATGAAAAACGTCATTGTTCAAATTGTGATGAACTTGTGTTTCTGGGGCCTACATTACCCAGAGTGCCACTGGAGCACGGACAGGTGGACGGGGGCGTGTCCCTGAGCTACAGCGACATGTGGTCAGTTTATTTTATTTCAAAAAAAAAATATTTAACAGGAAGTGAAGAGAAAAATCAGGGATGAAAAACCAACAGGGGAAATTAGATTAGAAGCTTTTTCTTTTATTCAAGAGAAGAAGGAAAACGTGTTTTTCTGTTTCCTCTCATTACGTCTTTGGAATGATCTGAAAACGCCTCCACCCGAACTGACTCCATCATAAGAGACATTATTATGAATGTAGGTTTGAAGTATTGTAAGAGGAGCAGCGTGTGTTGAAGTGGCAGCTGCAGCCGGACTCTTTGAAGTCGTGGAAATAAAACTCCACCGAGCATTTACATCTTCACCGGCCGTCGATTGTTTGTCTTTTCGTGGCATTAATCCCGACTCCTTCTTCATCTCTGATGCTTAACACAACACCAGCTCTGAGAACTAATAAATGGAAGGGTTTGATTTCCGTCGGCAGTGCCAAACACCACAGGCTCACCTTCACGGTGCAGGGGTCAGGACGGAGCGGCCAGGCCCCTGAAGGCCGAGGGGCCGGGGCCGAGTGTTTACCCACAGGGCGTTTCCTTATTGATCTTATATATCAGCACAGGGCCAGAGTTATTACATTTATTTCTAAAGCTCCACTGAGATCAACACATGGTGGGAAAGTCATGTTCAGCCCTCTGGAGCAGCTGCTGGTTCTGATCCGAGCTGGTGTCGGTTGTTGATGAGAGAATCGACCAGAACCAAGCAGAGGCCGTTTATAATATCTCATATAATAATCAGCTCTTTAGAAAACAAGAGGAATTGATATGGAAATAAACATTAACTGGGTTTTCTGTACATTTTGGGGCTTTTTTCTTGTGTGATGAGGGAGCTGGGGGGGGTGCATGGCTCGCCGAGGCCCCTGAGCTTCAGTGATGAGGGACACCGGGTGGACACCTGATGGACACCTGATGGAGACCTGGTGGAGACCTGGTGGACACCTGATGGACACCTGGTGGACACCTGATGGACACCTGGTGGAGACCTGCTGGAGACCTGGTGGAGACCTGATGGAGACCTGGTGGACACCTGATGGACACCTGATGGAGACCTGATGGACGTCTGATGGAGACCTGGTGGAGACCTGGTGGACACCTGATAGAGACCTGATGGAGACCTGATGGACACCTGGTGGAGACCTGGTGGAGACCTGATGGAGACCTGATGGAGACCCGGTGGAGACCTGATGAAGACCTGGTGGAGACCTGGTGGACACCTGGGGGAGACCTGGTGGACGTCTGATGGAGACCTGGTGGACACCTGATGGACACCTGGTGGACACCTGGTGGACGTCTGATGGAGACCTGGTGGACACCTGATGGACACCTGGTGGACGTCTGATAGAGACCTGGTGGACACCTGATGGACGTCTGATGGAGACCTGGTGGACACCTGATGGAGACCTGGTGGAGACCTGGTGGACACCTGATGGAGACCTGATGGACACCTGGTGGACACCTGATGGAGACCTGGTGGAGACCTGGTGGACACCTGATGGAGACCTGGTGGAGACCTGATGGACACCTGATAGAGACCTGGTGGAGACCTGGTGGAGACCTGATGGACACCTGATAGAGACCTGGTGGAGACCTGGTGGAGACCTGATGGACACCTGATGGAGACCTGGTTGAGACCTGGTGGACACCTGATGACCCACATCACACGTCCCTCAGGCTGCAGCTCAGCCTTCTCAGTCTGTGTGGACCTCGTCCTCCTCAGCTTCACTGTGACATCACAACGTGGAGGAAAGGTCACAGTTTGGTTCCCTCAGTGTTTCTGACCTCTGACCTCGGCAGTGACCCCTCCGACACCTCGCCCCCCCCCGGTCGGACCAGGAGCTGCTCATCCTCGTCCTCCTGAACGTTCCCACGCGTCCGGACGCTTCACACTTCAATGAGATTTGACGTAGAGCTGCAGAGAAATCGTAAAAACAAACGTTGATTAGCGAGAAGCTCTGGTGTCTTTCCTGAGGAGCTTTGGCCTCAGACAGGTGGAGCGTTATCGAACCCTCATCTTTCTGAATGCCTTCCTGCCGGAGCCGCTCGGGAACATCAACACCGGCTCGCACTCCGCCAGCTGCCATCAGCTGGTTGCATAACGTCTGTGTGAAGAGATCCGTGAGAACAGAGTCCACAAACACCAGAGGAAGAGGAACACGTGAATCACAGTCATTAGTTTCTGTGTTTATCATCGTGTCCTGATAGAGACAACTCAAACTGTGGTTTCTGAAGATCTCCTTCAGTGTGTCACTCAAAAGCTCAAAGTGGTCTGAAACGAGGAGAATAAAGAACAACATAAACGTGACTGTGTTTTAAAACTGAAACATTAAAGTTCTGCAGCTCAAGGACAGAGTTACTTTTATTTCTCTTTGTATTGAAGTCCATTTTTAATCTGATGGTGTTTGACTTGGTAGTTTTAGTTATTAGATTCAGATCATGTGTTCCAGTCAGATTCAGATGCTGTGACCACCAAGATGGAGCTTTATGGTCTGTTTGACTCTAAATGATCATAATTCACTAAATGAACATCAGCTGTTAGAAGAAGACTTGAAACTAGAGACTGAGACAGAAACTCCTGAATGTTACTGACGTTAGAAAGTGAGAAGTCTCTTTCTATAGACTTGTATAGAAAGTACCAGAGGAGTCGCCCCCTGCTGGTCGAGAGAGAAGACGGGTTTCAGACACTTCCTCACCACGTCTGTGTCTGTTTTCATCTACTGTCTTTAGATTCAACACAACTTTATTAAAAATATAAACAAAGTGATATTCACTGATATTTTCCTGCTTCAGACTGAACCGGCCCATGTCTGCGTGTCCGTCACTGGTCACTGAGGAACCATCAGATGAACACCTGTTTGAACTGGTCTGGTCCTGAGGGGCCGCGGTCAAACAAACAGGTGAGTGAGGTGAGGACACGTTCCTTTAAATAGAAAACAGGATGTGCTGCAGTCGTCTGTTTGGACGAAGATGGG